>OY728134.1:219735794-220335794 GCA_963277665.1 Viscum album | reverse complement strand
AAATACACCGGTCATGGAGACGGTAGGCTATACGTACGCATGAACACTATTTTCGTTTACATATTAAATTGGATGGAATAAAATAATATATATATATATAAATTAGAATTAATATGTCATATATATCATGATTATTTATTATATATACTTTATAATCTTTCTTGAATGGTTAACATGGAGAATTAATCTCATCGCGTCGTGGAGACGGTAAGCCGTATGTATGTACGAGCGACAATATCATTCCAATGATTGTGAAATTGTATTGAATTGTTTAGTGTATAACATTTCAGAATAAATATCTCATTAGATTAATCATATATAATTATTTCTTCCATTATTATTCCCATTAATATAGGTTGGTGATGAAAAACAGATTACACCACGGTGTGGATACAGTAGGCAGTGCGTATGCACGTGTGGTGACTACATATTTCATATGATGGATAGATGATGGAGTATCAGTTATGAGTGTTTCATATATATAATAACATATTATTATATAAGTGATATAGGAGTTATTAAATAATAATTAAACAACTCATATAGATGAAGTAGAAGAAGAAATAAGTTTGAAAGATTCAGTAAAGGATATTACCTCTTCTTCGACGTGCCTCTTCTGAACCTCCAGATAGGGCACTAAAGTTGTTATTTGAAGAATACCAGGAACTCTAGTATGTTTCTAGGGAAGTTGATAAGGTAAATGGGAAGGAGTTGCACGATTTTGAAATCTCAAAATGGAGTAAAGCGAATAGGGAGTAGGTTCCCTTTTATAAGAGAGGAGAGGGGCACTTTTGGAACCCTCATTAATATTAATTTATAATAAACTCAAGCCCCACTTAAAAACCTACACAAATTACTCAAATAATAATATTGGATCATATAGGGTTGTAATATCATTAACCAAAAAAGTTTAGATATGTTTTGATTTTATTTTAATCCTTATCATTTTGATATATCCTTATTTAATCTATTTAATTTTATTTGTGGAAATAAAATTATAAATTATAAATTGTTATAAATACTTACTTATGTGTTTTGAATATTACATAATTAGATACATTAATACATTTTATACCATATAATTTTGAATTTTGAATTTTTTAATATTTTTGTGATTTTTAAACAATTTATTAATATGTTATTTTTATGAAAAATCAATAGTGTCAATTTTGACAATATTCAATTATTTAATTGTAAATAAAATACACAAAAAATATATATTCCACCAAAAATATTTAATAGATTCTTAACATGTCCTATTAATCTAAAAAAATTGTGGATAACATTAAGTAGTTCATATAATATTTATTTTAATATTTTTATATCCAATTTTTTATATTTCTCTTAATAAAATAATTACTACCACATTTGTTGTATAATTATTTAATATACTTATTTATTGAATAAAAATTAAAAAAATACTATGTCTGAGATAAAACTAATATATTTCATTAGAACATTTTTACTAGAATTTTTTATCTTAAAATCACATCATTTAAATTTTTATATTTATTAAATTATGAATGGGACACCTTTGACATCATTTAAAATAATTTAATATAAGTGTAATAATCCCTTTCATAAGTATCAAAATGATCAAAAAGTATACCATTGGATATTTATGGTTTATATATACTCTACCAATATGGTTTGATCAAGTGTTTAGGCATTTTTACGGGTATAATTATTTTAATAAATATTATATTATTGATTTTTCACTAAATAAATAATTTATGCATCATTAATGATTAAGATGTTAAAGTAACTTTGTATTTCATAAAAATACCATCATAAAGAAAAAAAATTATCTTCCAAATGAGTATTTATAATCGAATTTATATTTTGTATAACCTTACATTAAAAAAATAATTATTAATGATTGAGTGAGACATATTTCAATTTCTTTTAAATAAAATAAAAAAAATTATTAATCTAATCCAATTGTGTTCTAATAGATTCCATTTTGACACCGGTATTTTTTTGGGAGAAATATAATCATCCAATTATATTAATAAAAGTGTTATGGAAATTTTATAATATTATTTTTACACTTAATTACCTGATTTACCTTTAACAGTGGTAAATAAAATTAACCATAGTTACTATTCATGATGTATAAAAAATAAAAGTTACATATTTAAAAAATTTGGACCTCCTGATTCCTAATATGGAATCCATTTATTCCAAATGAAGAACACATAAGATGAAGTAATTAATTTAATATTAATCTTGTTATTGAAAAAATGGGTTTTTGTTTAAAATATTGTAAAAGATTGAAATGTTTTGACATATTAATTCAATGTAAAATTAATGATAATGACATAAATTATATTAAATGATATAAATATATTTTATTTATACTTTAAAACAATTAAATATTATAATTTAACCATACAAGTTATCTCAATGAAAAAAATTTATTTTAAGTAAAATTTATCGTATTATGTACTATTCATCAAAATATGAAAGTTATCATAAAAATATGAAACATTAATCCAAAGTTAATTTTTATATCCTAATTCAAAAAAATTATTTCATTTTTCCAAATTTAACTTATAAACATGTCAAAAAGTTGATTTTAAATGTGTGTGCCATCAAAAAGTTGCAAAACTACATTTTTTTGAAAAATACTTCCTTTATACATAACATTGCGTTTGTTCTCATACCATGTTCTAGAAAATGTTTAAGAATAACTATAATGATATAAAATTCGAAATGTGGTTAATAATATTCATAATTCCTAGTTCATAATAATATTATAATATATCGAAGTTTAGTGAATCTTAGTATTGCGTACCTCGCAAGCTATTGAGGAAGGTCGCTCTTGCGTGTAACACAAGCCATGTATATTGTTGCATATAATGCAAGCTAATATTTGTGTAGCTTACAATAGAATATATAAAAGAAATTAAAAATAATATATCTCATAAAATCTCAGGGTGTTACATTCTACCCCCCGTAAAACGAATTTCTCCCTCTAAATATTTCGAGGTTGTAAATGATTTTCTACATGAATTTTTATTCATAGAAACCCAATCGTAAAAAGAAATAATAAAACATAACTTTAAAAAAATAGTATGAAACCTAATGGTTACCCAAATTAACTCATCACTAGGTTTCCATATAGAATAACATAGGTGAAACCATTGATATGGAAGAGAAATCTAACCATCATGTTCTGATGGAGAGTGGTAGAGAACATGGATATGAAAAATCCCACAATCAGAAGGTCATAAATTTGTTATAATCTATGGTACTATCTGATTTATCAGATATTAAGTTACTATGAAAACATTTTTGTTTTTCAATATCATTTCCCTAAAGTTGAAAATTTTGAATTAGAAGAAATACTTACATGATTTTGGTATAATCTCATCATTGGTCATTCCATGAATTATTTAAACATCATATCATAAAGAAATGAAGTTGAATTTTTCATTAGTGAAGTGTTAGCAGGTCCTGTGATAGAATGATGGGTCATTCCATGTGTTTCAAACAAAAGGTTAGAAAAATTAATTAAATATACATAATTCTATATATGGTGATATTAATCGTATATTGTTCCAAAAATGGACTTATACTTCATCTATCATACAACTTAATAAAATAAAACTAATTTCTACTAACCAGGGATTTCATATAGGCCGGTGGTAGGCGATAATGGCTTGTTGCACTTCTGTTGTGAGTTCTATTCCCACATCCTTGTTTGACACGAGGGGTTGTTGGTCATTCGTTAGGCTGTCCTTTATTTATAACTACACTATTTTTACATTCCAAAAATAATATAGAAATTATTTTTCTAGACTTACGTAATACTATCTGATATCAAACATAATCCATTCCAATCGTTAGGCTTATCCAAAATACTTCAGTCCAATCTAATAGTATAAAGAAAATGATTATTAGAAAGTCATCTACCAATAATTTAATACCGTCATTTATTCCCTATATATCATAAGATATATCTTGTTGGTCACAATCAAAACATGTCAATACCTTAATCATGAATTTTCATGAAACATGAATAAACATAGAATCTTAATGAATTCTATCAAAAGTAAAATCTTTCCACACACCAAAAATAATATATAAATCTATATACTAAAACCATGATATCACTTTGTCCTTTTATCTGTCATGAGCTCATTAATACTATTAAAAATGTTATTTTCTCTTTATCCCTTCATTATGAGCATATCATCTACTTTCCAAAAAATTATTTTCACCACATTTCATGTTTACTGGTACCATATAATTATTTCAAACAACAGTAAACCAGTATATAGATATTTCAACATTCCACGATACTATAAAGGAGATTCCACAAAACTATTTTGGAATCTCGTTACATAGACACTTAATCATTCCACCACTTCGTTGTCATATTCAACATCACCAATAGTGATTGCATGTGACTTCCCTTTGTCCTTTTCCTTAAGAGGTTATTGATGCCGATCATCATTAACACTTGGATTAGGTCATTGGTTAGCATAATTCTCCATTTTCGTGAACATCTAGCATTGAAGTGTTGGTTGTGCATTCTCTATAGTCGTTTCTCTATTCACATCATTAGCTACCTTTATCCCATTAATTCAGCACTCAGATGCTCCATGACCTTCTTTTCCACACTTAAAACAATTTCTAGTTCATTTATGTATATTTCTACCATGTTTCTTCCCACACATTGATAATAACGAATTATACGTTTTCTTTTCACCATTGTGTAGAGATTTTTCATTGAACTCCATATTTCATTTCTTGTAAAAACCATGAGATGGATATATAACACCAACTTACATTTCTACCTTGATAGCTCAACCCAAAATCTCTTCATAGCTATTAAAGTCACTTATATATATTTCGCTTCGAATACTTGGTTTTAAGCCACTGAAGAATCTAACAACTTTAATTTCAGGTTGGATGATAATGCCATATGCATACCTTTCAAGCCTTGTAGAATTCCCCTCATATATACCAATAGATTAATTATCCTTTTTCATAAGCTCAAGGAACTCCATTTACATATTAATTCAAAGAATATGAGGAATTTACTTATTGAAAATTACATCACTGATCTCATCCCATTACATGGATTAAATTTCATATTGGTGAATTGTATTCTTAATTAGAGTCCACCACTAGTCTACTTGAACTTTTCAATAGTAAAAAGCCAGAATGACATTTCCATGTTTTGAATAGAGGATTATGTAAATTGTCTTTTCAATTCTGATGATCCATTGTTCAACAACACGTGGATCAGAAGTCCCATGGAAAGAAGGTAGATGTTGCCTCATGAAGGACTCAAGGTAATATTGTTCCCTTCACTGCTCATTTGGATGTCTAGAATGATTCATAGCCTGTGTAAGTATAGAAATAATATATTTCAGTCCATTTCCAATAAAATTTGAATGAACAGGTGGACAATCGTTGCATTTCCCAGTTCATTGATCATTAACATGATTCCTTCGGGTTCTAACCATTATCTAAAACCCAAAAATAATAGTGTAAGTGGAAAAAATCATACTATAAAAACAACATAATCAAGGGGATTATGTTCAATCTCTAACAACTTAGGGATATTACTAGGGTATTCATGATTATTATCATAATTATAGTATTGTAACCTATAGCTATACATAACCATACGAACATCCCTAGACATACCTTAGAAATATCTATAGGGATTTCACTAAAGTTTTCACATCCAAGTTTCCCAAGGTTGACTAAACCTTCACTCTGATACCAACTATAATGATCCAAGCATCACATACATGGAAATTAAATTAAATTTTAAAAAAACGTAATACGTGAAACGAACAGACACCCAATGATCGAATTAGTTTAGTGTCTTTGGAAACTCAAAACATAATCTTATAATCATGGTAAAAGATCTTCAATATCTTCCATAAAGTTCTTCCCATTTTTTTCTTACCTAAAACCTTTATTTATATCCTAGGGAAAAAAAATAAAAATGGTAAGATGAAATTCTCAGTAAAGGTAAACATAGAGAACATAAAACAATCTACAAACATTGGAATGTAAAAACAAGAACATAAAACACCAAAATCTTGACCAATGACCTAAATCGTAGCAGTACATTAGGCATAGATAATAAAGGAACATAAATAATGATAAAATATCATGTAAATTAAACATGAAATTATGGAAAACCATTATTCACATGATATGATTTCAATATTTTCCAAGGAATTTCATCCAAGACAATTATAGTGGATAAAGTCCATTAATGAACAGGGTTTACTTGTCAGTCCATCCCTCTATTACTAAACTGAATTTACTTCTCGTAATAGCCATGTCTATCTCATGAGATATAAATCATTACCCAATACATTGGATGGAGATATAGGTCCAACTCATCTCATAATGAAATAATTCATATGTGTTCTACAAAATAATCATAAATCATTCCACACAACCCAACAAATAAAATGGGTTTCATAAACATCATTCCATGATAGCATAATTTATATAAAATAATGGATATAACTTCATCATAAAAAAAATAAAACCATGGAAATAATATTGACATAATTTTGGAAATATTACAATATTAAAGAATTCCATCATATGTGGGAAAATAGTTTTGATAAAGCACTTAAAATTATTTCTTGAGGAAATTACCTTTTCTTCTTTCAAATTATTTTCATTTTTCAAAATGACGTGAAATTTTAAAAGTTACGAATTTTGTTGAAAATAATCATGAAATAATATAGATGAAGATTTATGTAAATAAGGTGTTATGAAATCATAAAATTTCGTTTACACAGTATAAGATAAAAAACATTATCCTCATACTTTTCCCATAAAAGTAAAAAAGTACCGTGTATGGTAAAAAAAAGAAAGATTCCTTCCATAACACATAGTAAAAGTTAAAAAACAGGTAAAAACGACTTTAAACATACATGGAAGAATATTAAAAACTTTATGAAAACATTTTTTATAAAACATGGACATGAATGATAAATATAACCCATGTAAATACTTAGGAATAAACATTCTCATATAAGAATGAGATTGGAATAATTATCCCTTACCATAGGTAGAATTTCATCCGTACGTGTATGAAACATCTATATAGTTGGTTTAAACATATTATAAAATTGTAACAGAAGCATAATAATATTTTTTATATCATATATGATTGACTATGACTTTATATTTCCCTTTCATTTTTCAATACTATGTTAAAACAATGTTTTGGGTAAAATCATTTCATTTATTGTTTGTGTTTTGACTTGTAATTTTTCATATGATTACATAGATCATGAATAATGAATTACATAATGTAAAACATGATTTTTATATCAGATATATTTAATATATTATTATATATAATTGATTTATAAATAGAATGAAATACCCCATTCATAGTGACGATAGGTTGTACGTATGCATGAACGTTGTTTTAGTTTCCTTATAAAAATGAATGGAAGTAATTGATATAAATATATATATATATATATATGAATCCAATATCATTATTATGTCATATATGACATCATTATTTATTATATATATACTTTATAATCATTCATGAATGGTCAAATGGAGAATGAATCACATCGCGTCGTGGAGACGATAAGCTGTAAGTACGCACTAGCGACAATATCATTCCCATGATTGTGGAATTATATTGAAATGTATGGTGTATAATATTTCAGAATTGATATCACTTTAAAATAATACTTTTTTGTTATTTCATTCATTATTAAACCCATAAAAATAGGTGGGTGATGAAAAACAGATTACACCAAGGCATGGAGACGGTAGGCTGTACATATGCATGCTTGGTGACTTCATTTTTCATAGGATGGATAGAAGCTGAAATATGGTTGTTTCATATTCATAATAACATATAATTATACAAGTGATACTGGAGTTATTACTTAATAATGAAAAAACTCATATAGAGGAAGTGGAAGAAGAAATAATTTTGAAAGATTCGGTATAGGATATTACCTCTTCTTCGATGTGCCTCTTCTAAACCACCTCTTAGGGAACTAAAGTTTGTGTTTGAAGAAGACCAGGACCTGTAGTATGTTTCTAGGGAAGTTTATAAGGTATATGGGTATGGTTATTCTGAGGTTTAAAGCTCAAAATATTGTTAATAGAAGAGGGAGTAGGAGCCATTTTATATGAGAGGAGAGGGGAACTTTTGGAAACCTCTAAAATATTAATATATAATAAACTAAAATCCCACATAAAAACCTCAATAAATGACTAAAATTCTAAGTATAGATCATATTGGATGGTAATATTATTAAACATTAAAATTTAGACATGTTTTATTTTATTTTAAACCTTATCATTTTGATTTATCTTTATTTAATCTATTTAATAGTATTTTTGGTAATAATATTCTAATTTTAAAATTGTTATAAATACTAAATTACGGGTTTTTAATTTTCCATAATTAGATATATTATTACATTTTCGACCATATAATTTTATATTTGTAATTTTTACATATCTTTGCGATTTTTAAACAATTGAATAATATGTTAGTTTTATAAAATATCAATAGTGTCAATTTTGACACTATTAAATTTTTTGAATTCCAATAAAATCCACACAGAAGATGTATTCCAGCCAAAATATTTAATAGATTCATAAAATGTCATATTCCTCAAAAAAACTGTTTGGATTACATTAATTAGGTAATATAATATTTATTTTTATACTTTTAAAACCATTTATTTGATATTTCTATTAATAAAATAATTACTACAACATTTGTTGAATAATTAAATAATATACTTATTTTTTGCGTAAAAATTACAAAAAAATACTATGATGAAGATACATCTAGTATATTTCATAAGAATACTTGTACTCGAATTTATGATCTTAAAATAACTACATTTAAATTTTTATATTTATTAAATTATGAAGGGGACAACTTAGACATCATTTAAAATAAAATAATATTAGTGTCATAATCCCTTTAATAAGGCTCAAAATGATCAACAATTAGATTCTTGGATGCTTTTGTTTATGATATACAGTACCAATAAGGTTTTTTCAAGTGTCTGGGACATTTATGGGTATTATTATTTAAATAACAACTATATTATTGTTTTTTCACTAAATATATAATTTTTGCATCATTGATGATTACGCTATTAAGGTAAATATATATTTCTTAAAAATTACAAATAAATTACCATGATAAAGAAAAACAATTTAGTTTTCAAATGAGTATTTATAATCTAATTTATATTCTATTTATCTTTATAATAATCATAATTAAAATATTAAAGTTTGGGTGAGGCATATTTCACATTCCATTAAATAAAATAAATTATGTGTCTTAATCTCATCCAAGGGTGTTCCAATAGATTCCATTTCGAACCATGTATGTTTTAGCGAGAAATGTAATCATCCAATTATTTTAATAAAAATGTTAGAGTAATTTAATAATATTATTTTTACCCTTAATTACGTGATTTACCTTTAACCGTGGTAAATAAAATTATTTTTTGTTACTATTAATAATGTCTATAAAATAAAAGTTATTTATTAACACAATTGGGACCCCCTGATTCCAAATATGGAATCCATTTTTTAAAAATTCAGTACACAGTAGATGCAGCAATTAATTTAAAATTAATCCTTTTGTAAAAAAACGGGTTGTTGTTTAAAACATTGCAAAAGATTGAAATGTTTTTACCTATGAATTCAATGTAAAATTAATTATAATTACATACATTATATTATATGGTAAAAATATATTCTATTTATACTTTAAAACCACTCAATATTATAATTTAACCAAAAAAATTATCTCCATGAGAATAATTTCTTTTATGTAAAATTTAGCATGTTGTTTACTATTCATCAACATATAAATGTTGTCATAAAAATAAGAAAAATTTATCGAAAGTAAATTTTTATATACTGAATCAAAATAATTAGTTTATTTTTCCAAATTTAACATATTAACTTGTCAAAAATTAAATTTAAAATGGTTGCGCAATCAAAAGGAAAAATAAATGCATTTAAAACAAATACTTCCTTAAAAAATTTATTTTGTTCTCATACCATGTTCTAGAAAATGTGTAACATGAATTATAATGATATGAAATTAAAAATATTTATTAAATAAATATTACTAAGTTATTCAACAATAAATAAATATATATTTTTATTCACTAAATAGATAATGAATATTTATTAAATATTATGCTCATAATATATTCTATCGAATAACTAATGTTGGATGAAATGTGAACAAGCATACATGAATAATTATTAAACCATGTGAGATAATAATATTTATTCAAACTATTATATTATAAATAATAATATATTATTTTACTCAGATTCAGGATACACTTAGTGTGTGACCCTTTAGCCCTCTTTTTTAGTGCCATTAGGCGAAGCAGCCTAACGTCCAAGGATATCATCTAGAAACACGCCAAGGCACTCATAGAGAAATAAGTAAATGCTATTAAGACATGTCATCCTATATGCCCAATTTCTTTTTCTTTGACTTTTCAGAAATAGAACTTGCCTATATAATTCCGTGTCAATGGATTTATTTATCCTATATCATTTCTAGAAAAGGGCGTGAGATTCTAACTTTTATTAATGATCATAAGGGATAAATCCATTCTCACTTTATTCATCAATTAAATATTTCTCATGATGCATCCAACGTGTCCTACCTCACCGTGAAGATATTTCATCATGGTTTTTGTCAATACATCAAAGTGAATGACTCATAACATTCATCAATAATAATCTGTAATTCTAAGGACCAATACACACATCCTCATATAGGAACATTTAATGAAATGTATAAATGTGGATTTCCTACTGGTGGGTCTTGTTCTCATAATATCATAATGGATATTACCAAGGACGTACACCATAAGAAGGTGCATCAAAGTCCTATGAGTCTCTACCCCTAATAGCCTATATCATTTCTATCCATCAAATGATATATTTCATCTATATAACATTTATTCTAGAATTGTGTTGTAGTACTTTCATGTTATCATCATAGAGGGGAACTACTATGTCTTTTTTGTGTGACAGCTACTCTTAGAACATTATCACATTATATGTCACATAGAAGAATAATCACGATGTGATAAGTAGTTTATTTATATTCAAGAAAATGAATACATATTTATCATAAAGTATAAAGAAGTTGGTTCTAGGGTACCAACTCCTATAGTTTTTTATATAAGTTTTATATATTGATAAATATATTTTATATGTAAATATGTTTAAATATTTATTTATTAAAATTATTTTTTATGACTAAATATATAAAAAAATATATCTTTTTATATATATTTGATTATTAATAATATTATAATATGATATTCAATAAAAAATCAAAACCATCATATCAATATTAATGTAATACCAAGGAATAAATTCAATTTTTTATAAAACAACACAATAATGACCCCTTAAATGAGGTTCAAAACCCATCAAATGAAAAATAATTAGGGTACCCGAAGTAAAAACTATATATTGAATCCACTTTTGGCCTTTTCTCTCAAAAAAGTGCGAATGTGGTTCCTCCAGGTTAATAGGGCATATATCGCATTGCAATATTAGATTTGATATGTGATAGAGCCCAAACAGACAGTCAGATGAAATGTTTTCGTCATTAGAAATTTGAGTTACATTTTCAACTTATTTTCAATCTTTTACGGATTTATTGATTTTTTATATTATTTTTTTTTTCAAATTGTCATTATTCGATAATAATTAGCAAATTATTAATTAATATTATTTTTTAAATAAATTTTAATCCATTTTCACTATATAACTTATATTAAAAGTGTATATGGCGATTTAGACATATCTAAATCATATTTAAATAAATAGTATATTTATATCGATATAAATATATTTATATATTTATATATCATTTTTAATGAAATATAATATATTTCATGAAATTTCCCCTTTATCAACACTTTCATACTAATAATGATAAATGGACTCCTTTCTCATCACTTTTTTAATAGTGTTGATAAGGGTGGGCTTTATCAAAGATTTTTTACAAACACAGATAAAGGTCCACATTAAATACCACTTATTTTAGAACTATTAATGACCCCCTTTATCTATGCTAAAAAAGTGTCGTTAAAGTCCCTCTTTAATAGTGCTTTTTCTTTCACTGAAAAAGGGGATCTTTAATAGTGCCTTTAATGCCATAGTACTGGATAAACCTTGTTTTTAGTAGTGTGTAGACATTTTATGCCTTGCTTGACATGGTTCCTTCCTTATACATTTTCCATTTATTAATACATTTGGGGTCATGCTTTTGGTATCCAAATCCATGACTGATCCATTTTGTTATATATAATTTTAAATAAATTGATTTAAAAATATGTGAATATAATTATAATTTTTATATAATTATATATATTAGTATAACTATATATATTTATATATATATAATTATAAATATAATAAATATATTTTTTATAATATTATAATTGTTTTAATATATATTTAAAAATATTTTTATATAATAACAAATTAACTTATGTAATTATAAATATTAATATAATAATATATATTTATATAATAATATATATTTATATAATAAATTTATTTATTATTCAGATAATAATTTTAAATCTATTTTTATTGTTAATCAATGCCCAACACAGGATGGGAAGCATACATGGAATGATTATCAGTAAAATGATGAGGCACTGTATGAGCCTACATACGGGGTTCTTGTCTAGTGTGTCACAGTAGAGGACTCTATTTCAATGCCTGAAGGGCATGGTTTCATTTTTCAGCCACTGACAACGGAATTATCAAGACATGATCCATTGGAGGATGGGTCCAGGCAATCAGATGATCAATTGAAAATGAATTATTATAAATATATTTAGAATTATTACAAGTCTTCAAGAGTTTATGGTAAATGGGGTAATATCTTAGATGTTGTTAGTGATAATGAACAACAAATAGTTTTAATGGATACCACTAAAATTTGGCCTCCAAATAGAGGTGGTGATGTTTCTTTTAAGGATATTTTCATAAATGGAAACAAAAATATGATCAAAAGTGAAGGTTTGACTCTAGTCCCACCCAAAAGATGGACATGGAAGGATTATTCCAATATACCAAGAAATGAATCTACAAAAAATTATTCAAGGCATAAAAGATCAAGCTCAATTCGTGGAAGGAAATTTCCAATGCAGTTATCCTTAATATTCTCAAAAAATTTATTCCAAATTGGAGTGGGAAACTATGAATGAATTTAACTATAACTATTAAAATGATACTTCATCTTATGGTCACTAAACTTCTTTATTGGATGAGGGAATGTTCCTTTATTTAACCTCATTTATTCACTTGTTATCTTTTTCATTCATATTTTAATTAATGTTCAAAAGCTTTACTTCTAGATAAAACTTTATATATTTTTATTATTTACATATACTTATTATAATTTTATAATTATTTATATATTTATATATTTATTATTATAATTATACATATTTATATTTTTTTACTAGAAGGCCAGTTTAAAATTCTCTATTAAAAGAGAAGAAAAAAATAGTAGCATAGAGTAGATGAGGAAGATTCAGTATAACGGCCCAATCTTGACATACATGGACATTAAATTAATTTTTCAGAAATCATAATACATGACACAAAAAAGAAGCCCAATGACCATATTAGTTTGTTGTCTTTGGAAACTTGGAACATAATCTTCTAAACATGGTGCAATATCTTCAACATCTCCCATAATGAACTTCCCCTTTTGTTTTCTTACCTAAATCCTTTCTTTATATCCTGGGAAAATGAAAATGTGCTCAAATTCTCTTTAAGGGTAAATGTGGAGAACAGAAAACAATACATAAAAATTGGAAAATAAAAACATGAACATAAAACATCAAAATCATTAGCACTGACATTAATCCTTGTATTACATAAGGAATAGATCATAAAGGAACATTAATCATGATAAAATATCATGGGAAAAAACATGTAATTATAGAAAACCATTAAGAACATTATCTAATTTCCACAGTATCCAAGGAATTGTTTCCAAGACCATCATAGTGGTTAAAGTCCATTATTGAACCGGGTTTTCTTGATGTTCCAGCCCAGTATTATTGAACCGGATTTACTTGTTGTTCTAGCTATGTCTATATCATGAGATATAAATCATTTCCCAATGCATTGGAGGGAGATATAAGTCCTTCCAATATCATAATGAAATCATTCTTAAATGTTCCATAAAATAAACATAAACCATTCATCATAACATAATGAATAAAATGGGTTTCATAAACATCATTCCATTATAACATAATCCTTATAAAATAATGGATATAATTTAATCATATACAAAATAAAACCATGTAAATAATATAGACATTATACTTCATAAATAACCATATTAAATAATTTCATCCTATATGGGAAAATACATTTTATAAAACACATGAAATGAATTCGTGAGGAAAATATCATTTCTTCTTTCAAATCCTTTTCTTTTCTAGAAATGTCGACAAATTTTAAAAGAAAAGAATTTGGTTGAAAATAATCATGAGATATTGTAGAGGAAGTTTTATGTAAATAAGGAATTATGAAATTTTAAAATAAATTCACGCCTTATAAGTTAAAAAAACCTTCTTCTCGTACATTTGTCAAAAAAGTCATAAAGTACCTCATATGGTTAACAAAAGAAAGATTCCTTCCATACCACATAGTAATATTAATAAATAAGTAAACATGACTTTGAACATATAAGGAATAATAGTAAAAACATTATGGAATCATTTTTTAAAAAACCTGGACATCGATGATAAATATAACCCCAGTAAATACTTATGAATATACTATCTCAGATAAGATCGAGATTAGAATAATTATCCAATACATTAACTCCAATTTATTACATATGTGCCTAGAACTCCAATATAGTGGGTCTAAACATATTATAAAATTTTAATATAACCATAATAATATATATGATATCATATATGATTCACTATGACTTTATATTTCCCATTCATTTGTCAATTCAATGTTAATGCAACGTTTTGGGTAACATCGTTTCATTAAAAATTTCTGTTTTGACTTGTAATTTTTAATATGAATAATTAGATAATGATTAATTATTTATTGAATGTAAAACATGATTTATATATCATATATATTAAATATATTAATATATATAATTGATCTAAAAATAGAATAAAATACACCGTTCATGGAGACGGTAGGCTGTACATACGCATGAATGTTGTTTTCATTTACATATTAATTTGAATGGAAGAAAATGATATATATATATATATATAAATAAATAAAGTAGAATTAATATGTCACATATATCATGATTATATAGTATATATACTTTATAATCCTTCTTGAATGGTTAACATGGAGAAATAATCTCATCGCATCGTGGAGACGGTAAGTTGTATGTATGTACGAGCGACAATATCATTCCAATGATTGTGAAATTGTATTGAATTGTTTGGTGTATAACATTTCAGAAAAATTATCTCATTAGATTAATCATATATAATTATTTCATCCATTATTATACCCATTAATATAGGTTGGTGATGAAAAAAAGATTACACCACGGCGTGGATACAGTAGGCAGTACGTACGCACGTGTGGTGACTACATATTTCATATGATGGATAGATGATGGAATATGAGTTATGAGTGTTTCATATAAATAATAAAATATTAGTATACAAGTTATATAGGAGTTATTAATTAATAATTAAACAACTCATATAGATGAAGTTGAAGAAGAAATAAGTTTGAAAGATTCAGTAAAGGATATTACCTCTTCTTCGACGTGCCTCTTCTGAACCTCTAGATAGGGCACTAATGTTGTTCTTTGAAGAAAACCAGGAACTCTAGTATGTTTCTAGGGAAGTTGATAAGGTAAATGGGCAGGATTTCCACGATTTTGAAAGCTCAAAATGGAGTATAGAGAATAGGGAGTAGGTTCTCTTTTATAAGAGAGGATAGGGGCACTTTTGGAACCCTCAAAAATATTAATTTATAATAAACTCAAACCCCACATAAAAACCTCCAAAAATAACTCAAATAATAATATTGTATGAGATAGGGTTGTAATATTAATAACCAATAAAATTTAGATATGTTTTGATTTTATTTTAATCCTTATCATTTTGATATATCCTTATTTAATCTATTTAATTTTATTTGTGGAAATAAAATTATAAATTATAAATTGTTATAAATACTTACTTATGTGTTTTGAATATTACATAATTAGATAAATTAATACATTTTAGACAATATAATTTTCAATTTTTAATTTTTTAATATTTTTGTGATTTTTAAACAATTTATTAATATGTTATTTTGATGAAAAATCTATAGTGTCAATTTTGACACTATACAATTATTTGAATTTAAATAAAATACAGAAAAAATATATATTCCACCAAAAATATTTAATAGATTATTAACATGTCCTATTAATCTAAAAAAATTGTGGATCACATTAAGTAGTTCATATAATATTTATTTTAATATTTTTATATCCATTTTTTTTATATTTCTCTTAATAAAATAATTACTACCGCATTTGTTGTATAATTATTTAATATACTTATTTATTGAATAAAAATTAAAAATAAAATACTATGTCTAAGATAAGACTAATAGATTTCATTAGAATATTTTTACTCGAATTTTTTATCTTAAAATCACAACATTTAAATTTTTATATTTATTAAATTATGAATGTGACACCTTTGACATCATTTAAAATAATATAATATAAGTGTCATAATCCCTTTCATAAGTATCCAAATGATCAAAAAGTATACCATTTGATGATTATGGTTTATATATACTCTACCAATATGGTTTGATCAAGTGTTTAGGCATTTTTACGGGTATAATTATTTTAATAAATACTATATTATTGAATTTTCAGTAAATAATTAATTCTTGCATCATTAATGATTAAGATGTTAAAGTAAATTTTTATTTCATAAAAATACCATCATAAAGAAAAAAAATTATCGTCCAAATGAATATTTATAATCGAATTTATATTTTGTATAACCTTACATTAAAAAAATAATTATTAATGATTGAGTGAGACATATTTCAATTTTTTTTAAATAAAATAAATTAAATTTCTTAAGCTAATCCAATTGGGTTCCAATAGATTCAATTTTTACACAGGTATGTTTTTGGGAGAAATATAATCATCTAATCATATTAATAAAAGTGTTATGGAAATTTTATAATATTATTTTTACACTTAATTACCTGATTTACCTTTAACAGTGGTAAATAAAATTAACCATAGTTACTATTCATGATGTATACAAAATAAAAGTTACATATTTACAAAATTTGGACCTCCTGATTCCTAATATGGAAGCCATTTATTCCAAATGAAGAACACATAAGATGCAGTAATTAATTTAATATTAATCTGGTTATTGAAAAAATGGGTTTTTGTTTAAAACATTGTAAAGGATTGAAATGTTTGGACATATTAATTCAATGTAAAATTACTGATAATGACATAAATTATATTAAATGGTAAAAATATATTTTATTTATACTTTAAAACAATTCAATATTATAATTTAACCATACAAGTTATCTCAATGAAAAAATTTTATTTTAAGTAAAATTTAGCGTATTATTCACTATTCATCAAAATATGAAAGTTATCATAAAAATATGATACATTTATCCAATGTTAATTTTTATATCCTAATTCAAAAAAATTATTTCATTTTGCCAAATTGAACATATAAACATGTCAAAAAGTTGATTTAAAATGGGAGCGCCATCAAAAAGTGGAAAAACTACATTTTTTTGAAAAATACTTCCTTTATACATGACATTGAGTTTGCTCTCATACCATGTTCTAAGAAGAATTATAATGATATAAAATTCAAAATTTGGTTAATAATATTCATAATTCCTAGTTCATAATAATATTATAATATATCAATGTTTAGTGAATCTCATTATTGCGTACCTCGCAAGCTATTGAGGAAGGTCTCTCTTCCGTGTAACACAAGCCATGTATATTGTTGCCTATAATGCAAGCTAATATTTGTGTAGATTACAATAGAATATATAAAGGAAATTAAAAATAATATATCTCATAAAATCTCAGGGTGTTACATTCTACCCCCCTTAAAATGAATTTCTCCCTCTAAATTTTTCGACGTTTTAAATGGTTTTCTACATGAATGTTTCTTCATACAAACCCAATCGTAAAAAGAAATAATCAAATATAATTTAAAAAAACAGTATGAAACCTAATGGTTACACAAATTAACTCATCACTGTGTTTCCATATAGATGATCATAGGTGAAACCATTGATATGGAAGAGAAATCTAACCATCTTGTTCTGATGGAGAGTGGTAGAGAACATGGATAAGAAAAATCCCACAATCACAAAGCCATAAATTTTGTTATAATCTATGGTACTATCTGATTTATCAGATATTAGGGTACTATGAAAACATTTTTGGTTTTCAATATAATTTCCCTAAAGTTGATAATTATGAATTAGAAGAAATACTTACAAGATTTTGGTATAATCTCATCATTGGTCATTCCATGAACAATTTAAACATCATATCTTAAAGAAATGAAGTTGAATTTTTCATCCGTGAAGTGTTAGCAGGTCATGTGATAGAATGATGGGTCATTCCATGTGTTTCAAACAAAAGGTTAGAAAAATTAATTAAATATACATAATTCTATATATGGTGATATTAATCGTATATTGTTCCAAAAATTGACTTATACTTCATCTATCATACAACTTAATAAAATAAAACTAATTTTTACTAACCTGGGATTTCATATAGGCCAGTGGTAGGCGATAATGGCTTGTTGCACTTCTGTTGTGGGATCTATTCCCACATCCTTGTCTGACATGAGGGGTTGTTGGTCATCCTTTAGGTTGTCCTTTATTTAAAACTACACTATTGTTACATTCCAAAAATAAAATCGAAATTATTTTTCTAGCCTTACGTAATACTATCTAATATCCAACTTAATCCATTCCAATCGTTAGGCATATCCAAAATACTTCAGTCCAATCTCATAGTATAAAGAAAATGATTATTAGAAAGTCATCTACCAATCATTTAATACCATCATTTATGCCCTATATATCATAAGATTTATCTTGTTGGTCACAATCAAAACATGTCAATATCTTAATCATGAATTTTCATGAAACATGAAAAACCATAGAATCTTAATGAATTCTATCAAAAGTAAACTCTTTCCACACACCAAAAATAACAAAACAAATCTATATACTAAAACCATGATATCACTTTGTCCTTTTATCTATCATGAGCTCATTAATACTATCAAAAATATTATTTTCTCTTTATCCCTTCATTATGAGCATATCATCTACTTTCCAAAAAATTATTTCTACCACTTTTCATGTTTACTGGTACCATATAATTATTTCAATCAACAGTAAACCAGTATATAGATATTTCAATATTCCACGATACTATAAAGGAGATTCCACAAAACTATTTTGGAATCCCGTTACATAAACACTTAATCATTCCACCACTTTGTTGTTGTATTAAACATCACCAATAGTGATTGCATGTGACTTCCCTTTGTCCTTTGCCTTAAGAGGTTATTGATGCTGATCATAATTAACACCTGGATTAGGTCATTGGTTAGCATTATTCTCCATCTTCGTGTACTTCTATCATTGAAGTGTTCTTTGTGCATTCTCTATAGTCTTTTCTCTATTCACATCATTAGCTACCTTTATCCCATTAATTCAGCACTCAGCTCCTCCATGACCTTCTTTTCCACACTTAAAACAATTTCTAGTCCCTTTATGTATATTTCTACCATTCTTCTTCCCACACATTGATAATAACGAATCATAGGTTTTCTTTTCACCATTGTGTAGAGATTTTTCATTGAACTCCATATTTTATTTCTTGTAAAAACCATGAGATGGATATATAACACCAACTTACATTTCTACCTTGATAGAACAACACAAAATCTCTTCATAGCTATTAAAGTCTCTTATAGATGTTTCCCTTCGAATACTTGGTTTTAAGCCACTAAAGAGTCTTACAACTTTAATTTCAGGTTGGATGATAATGCCAGATGCATAACTTGCAAGCCTTGTAGAATTCCCCTCATATATACCAATAGATTAATTATCCTTTTTCTTAAGCTCAAGTAACTCCATTTCCATATTAATTCAAAGAATATGAGGATTTTACTTATTGAAAATTACATTATTGATCTCATCCCATTACATGGATTAGATTTCATATTGGTGAATTATATTCTTAATTAGAGTCCACCACTAGTCTACTTGAACTTCTCAACAGTAAAAATCCAGAATGACATTTCCATGTTTTGAATAGAGAAATATGTAAATTGTCTTTTCAATTCTGATGATCCATTGTTCAACAAAAAGTGGATCAGAAGTCCCATGGAAAGAAGGTAGATGTTGCCTCATAAAGGACTCAATATAATATTGTTCCCTTATCTGCTCATTTGGATGTCTAGAATGATTCATAGCCTGTGTAAGTATAGAAATAATATTTTTCAGTCCAATTCCAATAAAATTTGGATGATCAGGCGGACAATCATTTAATTTCCCAGTTCATTGATCATTAACATGAATCCTTCGGGTTCTAGCCATTATCTAAAACCCAAAAATAATAGTGTAAGATGAAAAAATCATACTATGAAAACAACATAATCAAGGGGATTATGTTCAATCTCTAACAACATAGGGTTTGTACTAGGGTATTCGTGATCATTACCATAATTCTAGTATTATAACCTATAGTTATACATAACAATACGAACATCCCTAGACATACCTTAGAAATATCTCTAGGGATTTCACTAAAGTTTTCGCATCCATGTTTCACAAGGTTGACTAAACCTTCACTCTGATACCAACTATAATGATCCAAGCTTCACATACATGGAAATTAAATTAAATTTTAAAAAAACATAATAAATGACATGAACAGACACCCAATGATCGAATTAGTTAGTGTCTTTGGAAAATCAAAACGTAATCTTCTAATATTGGTAAAAGATCTTCAACATCTCCCATAAAGTTCTTCCCCTTTTTTTCTTAACTAACACCATTCTTTATATCCTAGGGAAAAAACATAAAAATGGTAAGATGAAATGCTCAGTAAAGGTAAACAAAGAGAACATAACACAATCTACAAACATTGGAATGTAAAAACAAGAACATAAAACATCAAAATCTTGACCAATGACCTAAATCGTAGCAGTACATTAGCCATAGATAATAAAGGAACATAAATAATGATAAAATATCACGTAAATTAAACATGAAATTGTGGAAAACTATTATTCACATGATTTGATTTCCATAGTTTCCAAGGAATTTCATCTAAGACCATTATAGTGGATAAATTACATTAATGAACATGGTTTACTTGTCGGTCCATCCCTCTATTACTGAACTAAATTTACCTGTCGTAATAGCCATGTATATCTCATGAGATATAAATAATTAACCAATACATTGGATGGAGATATAGGTCCAACTCATATCTTAATGAAATAATTCACATGTGTTCTACAAAATAATCATAAATAATTCCTCATAATCTAAAAAATAAAATGGGTTTCATAAACATCATTCCATGATAACATAATTTATATAAAATAATGGATATAACTTCATCATAAAAAAAATAAAACCATGGAAATAATATTGACATAATCCTGGAAATATAACAATATTAAAGAATTCTATCATATATGGGAAAATAGTTTTGATAATGCACTTAAAATGAATTATTGAGGAAATTATCCTTTCTTCTTTCAAATTATTTTCATTTCTCAAAATGACGTGCAATTTTAAAAGTTACGAATTTTGTTGAAAATAATCATGAAATATTATATATGATGATATATGTAAATAAGGTGTTATGAAATCGTAAAATTTCATTTACACAGTATAAGATAAAAAACATTATCCTCGTACTTTTCCCATAAAAGTAAAAAAGAACCGTGTATGGTAAACAACAGAAAGATTCCTTCCATAACACATAGTAAAAGTAAAAAAAAGAGGTAAACACGACTTTAAACATACATGGAAGAATATTAAAAACTTTATGAAAACATTTTTTATAAAACATGGACATGGATGATAAATATACCCCTGTAAATAATTAGGTTTAAACATTCTCATATAAGAATGAGATTGGAATAATTATCCCTTACCATACGTAGAATTTCATCCGTACGTGTCTGAAACATCTATATAGTTGGTTTAAACATATTATAAAATTGTAACAGAAGCATAATAATATTTTTGATATCATATATGATTGACTATGACTTTATATTTCCCTTTAATTTGTCAATTCTATGTTAAAACAATGTTTTGGGTAAAATCATTTCATTTATTGTTTGTGTTTTGACTTGTAATTTTTCATATGATTACATAGATCATGAATAATTAATTACATAATGTAAACCATGATTCGTATATCAGAAATATTCAATATATTATTATATATAATTGATTTATAAATGGAATGAAATACCCCATTCATGGAGACGATAGGTTGTACGTATGCATGAACGCTGTTTTAGTTTCCTTATGAAATTGAATGGAAGTAATTGATATATATATATATATTAATCCAATATCATTATTATGTCATATATCACATCATTATTTGTTATATATACTTTATAATCATTCATGAATGGTTAAATGGAGAATGAATCACATCACATCGTGGAGACTGTAAGCTGTAAGTACGCACTAGTGACAATATCATTCCCATGATTGTGGAATTATATTGAAATGTATGGTGTATAATATTTCAGAATTGATATCACAATAAAATAATACTTTTTAGTTGTTTCATTAATTATTAAACCCATAAAAATAGGTTGGTGATAAAAAACAGATTACACCACGGCATGGAGACGGTAGGTTGTATATATGCATGCTTGGTGACTTCATTTTTCATAGGATGGATAGAATCTACAATATGGTTGTTTCATATTCATAATAACATATCATTATACAAGTGATAGTTGAGTTATTACTTAATAATGAAAAAAATCATATAGAGGAAGTAGAAGATGAAATAATTTTGAAAGATTCAGTATAGGATATTACCTCTTCTTCGATGTGCCTCTTCTAAACCACCTCTTAGGGATCTAAAGTTTGTGTTTAAAGAAGACCAGGACCTGTAGTATTTTTCTAGGGAAGTTTATAAGGTAAATGGGTTGGGTTATGCTGAGGTTTAAAGCTCAAAATAGTGTGAATAGAAGAGGGAGGAGGAGCCATTTTATATGAGAGGAGAGGGGCACTTTTGGAAACCTCTAAAATATAAATATATAATAATCTAAAACCCCACTTAAAAACCTCAATAAATGACTCAAATTCTAAGTTTAGATGATATTGGATTGTAATATTATTAAACTTAAAAATTAGACATGTTTTGATTTTATTTTAAACATTATCATTTTGATTTATCCTTATTTAATCTATTTAATAGTATTTTTGGTAATACTATTATAATTTTAAAATCGTTATAAATACTAAATTATTGGTTTTTAATTTTCCATAATTAGATATATTATTACATTTTCGACCATATAATTTTATATTTGTAATTTTTAAATATGTTTTTGAATTTTAAACAATTTAATAATATGTTATTTTTATAAAATATCAATAATGTCAATTTTGACACTATTAATTTTTTTGATTTCCAATAAAATCCACACAGAAGATGTATTCCAACCAAAATATTTAATAGATTCATAAAATGTCATATTCCTCTAAAAATATTTTTAGATAACAAAAATTTGGTAATATAATATTTATTTTTATATTTTCACAACCATTTATTTGATATTTCTATTAATAAAATAATTACTACAAAATTTGTTGTATAATTAAATAATATACTTATTTTTTGCATAAAAATTAAAAAAATATACTATGATGAAGATACATCTAGTATATTTCATAAGAACACTTGTACTCGAATTTATGTTCTTAAAATAACTGCATTTAAATTTTTATATTTATTAAATTATGAATGGGAAAACGTTGACATCATTTAAAATAAACTAACATTAGTGTCATAATCCCTTTAATAATGCTCAAAATGATCAACAATTAGATTCTTGGATGCTTTTGTTTAAGATATTCTCTACCAATAAGGTTTTTTCAAGTGTCTGGGCCATTTATGGGTATTATTATTTAAATAACAACTATATTATTGTATTTTCAATAAATATATAATTTATGCATCATTGATGTTTACGCTATTAAGGTAAATATATATTTCTTAAAAATTACAAATTAATTACCATGATAAAGAAAAACAATTTAGTTTTCAAATGAGTATATATAATGTAATTTATATTCTATATAACTTTATATTAATCATAATTAAAATATTAAATTTTGGGTGAGGCATATTTCACTTTCCTTTAAATAAAATAAATTAAGTGTCTTAATCTCATCCAAGAGTGTTCTAATATATTACATTTCGAACCATGTATGTTTTAGCGAGAAATGTAATCATCAATTATTTAAATAAAATTGTTAGAGTAATTTAATAATATTATTTTTACCATTAATTACGTGTTTTACCTTTAACCGTGGTGAATAAAATTATTTGTTGTTACTATTCATAATGTCTATAAAATAAAAGTTATTTATTAACAAAATTGGTACCCCCTGATTCCAAATATGGAATCCATTTATTAAAAATTCAATACACAGTAGATGCAGCAATTAATTTAAAATTAATCCTGTTGTAAAAAAACGGGTTGTTGTTTAAAACATTGAAAAAGATTGAAATGTTTTTACCTATGAATTCAATGTAAAATTAATTATAATTACATAAATTATATTATATGGTAAAAATATATTCTATTTATACTTTAAAACCATTCAATATTATAATTTAACCATACAAATTATCTCCATGAGAATAATTTCTTTTATGTAAAATTTAGCGTGTTGTTTACTATTCATCAACATATAAATGTTATCATAAAAATATGAAAAATTTATCGAAAGTAAATTTTTATATACTAAATCAAAATAATTAGTATATTTTTTCAAATTTAACATATAAACTTGTCAAAAATTAAATTTAAAATGGTTGCGCAATCAAAAGGAAAAAAGTGCATTTAAAAAAAACACTTCCTTTATACAAAAAATTTATTTGGTTCTCATTCCATGTTCTAGAAAATGTGTAACATGAATTATAATGATATGAAATTCAAAATGTGGTTAATATTATTCATAATGGATAGTTTATAATAATAATATAATATATCATTATTTAGTGGAACTCGGTGTTGCGTACCACACAAGCTATCGAGGAAGGTAGTTGTTGTGTGTAACCCAATCTAAGAATATTGTTGTGAATACTGTAATACAATATTAGTGTAGCGTATAATAGAATATATAAATGAAATTTAAAAGAATATGTCTCATAAAATCTCGAGGTGTTATAGTCAGGCATGAAAACTATTCCCACATTCAAACAGAAAAATGATAGAGAAAAAATCAAAGATCATATTCCAAATGATTACAATCTTCAATGTCCTCATCACAGTCATAGTAATCTACCAATTTACTGAAGTAGCCAGCTGGAGGATTCTACCCATCTACAAGAGATGTTGATCTAGTTCTCATGGAAGGTTTAAAATGGGAGTAATCCTTCCCTGGTCTTGATTTTTTCATTAAGGATGATGAGAAACCTTCATCCACCTTCACCTTAACTTTAATAATAATGTCTCTAAAGAATATCTTTGGAGATGGGTTTTCTTTCTTGAGACTCAGTTTTTTCCTTCTAAGACGTTAAATTATTTTTATATACATTTTTCAAAGCTACTTGCTGAGCCAACTGCGATTCTAAGGCCCGGTGTTCCCGAAATTAATTTTATAAAAATATTAATTATATTTTATATTGTGTGTGTGGTTAATTAAAGAAAACAAGATAAATCTTAAATGGTTGATTGGATCAGACATTTGAGACACAGTTGGGTTTGGAATGCGACGTTTACCCAAAATATGATACAAAATGGGTAGGCACAGGGCTATCATACCCATCACTCATATGCGGTTTTTTTAAGTGGATTAATTAATTAATTAATTAATTAAATTGACCTATATTAAGCTAAATTTCTATAAATATGTCATTATTTAGAATTCGCGATGATTGGCACAAAATTATCCCACCACTGGAAAATCTCCGCTCCTCCTCATTGTTGGCGGATCAAATCGAACGATGATGAAACTCTAGGATCAAGTGGATCAGGACATAGAATTGGGAAGGACTCCTCCAAAATCATTGGAGAACACGTTATTCATCAGTGATCAATAAAAAATAGATTTTGGACTCATTATATTATATTTTTCATGATTATAAATAAAATATTGAGCATGATCAATTCCCACTCATTGATCTGTGCAAATTTGATCCTTTTCATGAGATCGTGTATCGAGATAAATTATCCTTTCAATTTATTTCATGTTATGTCATGTTTCTCACCCTAATTTCCCTGATACAAAATTATTGGTCAAGAATGCATGGCCAATTATGCTTATCCCATTTGTTATTTGTGTCTTCTGCACACCATTATTTGCGTTCTTCATCGTTAGACCATAGGGTCACAATTCGACATTGATGGGGTGGGTTCACATGTGATCGAACTCCTAGATTCATTTTCGTAGCGTGAATGACATGTGGATCAATAGTTTGGGGAAAATTGATAAATGATATAGATGATGTTTGGTGAATGGGTATGTGATTGTGATTAGAGGTGGTTTGGGATTGATTTGATAACTCTAGTTTTCTCGGTTGGTGTGTGGCGTCGATGTTTGCTCTAATAGGGATGGCTTCAAAATGAGGTAGTGTGCAGGATCTCATGGTGGATGTTGTTTGGCGTAGACATGATGATGGCTGGACTAAGGCCTCCGATGAAGTGGTTGGTTTGATCAATGAGGGAAGCATAAATAATAATAATAATAATGGTGATGAGTTAATAATATTAAAGGTAGATTTGTTATTATTATTTTATTAAATAATAATAATAGTGTTATAAAATGTTTGTGGTTATTTAAATTAAATTTTATACGAGGTTATGTTTAATTATCATAATTATTATTAATAATAATTGTTATGAAACATTATTAATGGATGTCATAATATGACAATAATAACGAATTCTCAATTCCTAATTAATTTTCCTCTTAATGGCCAACATTCATTATTCTCACTATTTGATCAGATCTCAGGTACTATATAATTATAGTGATATGTTAATTAAATTTTCTGGACTCTTTTTTCAAAATCGTGTTATCTACTTCTTCTATTTATATTTTATTTTTATTTATATTTGTCATTGTCATCATCAAACACAAATTCGACGATCTCTTTTTCAATAAGGTGCTTCACCAATGATTGGTATTACATTTATGGTTTTGAAATTCTTCATTGTTTCAATCAGTTATTTATCAATTTCACAACATGTTATCAGCATGATCATCTTCTTCACATTGTGCATCATAAAAACAGTGTCATCATCCAAATTAGATAATTATCATGGGAAAACGTTATGTTACATGTTTTTATTAGCATTATTCTTTTGAAAAAATATTTCACATTTCCATTGACTCCACTCATTCAGAGTGCTACATCAAAAGGTGAGTATTATTTTATATGATAGATATTGTTACATTTATTTTTTTCCACATGATAAATCTGAAAATTATATATGATTTTCTTATTCTTTTACTGCAAGAAAAGTAATGAGATTTTGAAGATCTGTAATGACTCACAAATGGAAATTTATACTCCATTACCTCAAGATAATGTGATTTTTTTCCAATGTGGTCAATTTTAGGACCAAAATCATTCATTAAATAAACGAATGAAATAGTACCACCAGAAGTGGTTGAATGATTTACATTGCTTAACCACCATACATAAAGCTAAAGTTTCATGATCACTGATTGAAATTTTGTATATGTCATGCGTTGAGACGAAGTTCTCAAATAATGTCATGAACCATGAAATTTCATCTCACATATTCCTTTGTTCACCATGAAGGTGTCAAGTTTTATTATGATCTATAATAGCTCATAATGAAGATGATTTTTACTTTAAATATTTTTAAATAACAAATTTTTTTTAATTTTTATTCTTATTATTTTATTTATTATAAAATGTTTTAGAGAAATTAAATGTTTTAGATAAACAAGAGTTAACATATTTTATATATATTAATCCCCCAAAGTGGATGAAATTTATGAGATTTCTAAATTTAATATTCATGAAATTGTCTTGAAGACACTATAAAACTCAAAAAAAATGTATTCTATTCCTTAGGGTGAATGATAATATTTAATGGAAATTATTTATTTCATTTTCTCAAGTGAATTAAAATATATATTATTTTATTATAAATTAATTTCACTGTGAATGTTAAGTTTTGTGAATGATAATTGTGTTGTGTTTTTTTATAATAATAATAATAATATAACCGCAAGAAGTGGTTTGATGATAGTAAAAATTTACCGACCATAATGAATTTTATTAAAATTTATAATATAATACATCCCTGAAGGATGATATTAAAATAATTTCATTTGAAAATATGTTGAAGAATATATTTATTTATCAATTATTTTTTGTGCAATGGTAATATCAAAGGAAAATTATTATTTATCATATTCTTATTGACTATAAATATCATCTCATATAATTCATTTATCCCTTGAAGTGGATATTTCTCTTCATATGGTTAATAAGTAAAATGAATAAATTACATTGTTTTGATAATTAGATATATTTTAAGAAAATGATTTTAAAAATTGAAGTGTTTAAAATAATTATCAACATAATCAATAAAATGTATATGTTATAAAAGATAATCATTATTGAAAAATAATGAATTATCATTAACGTATCCTGAAATATGATGAATGAATTAATTACATGATGTGAATGTGGATTTTATTACTATATATCATTCCTTGAATTAAATGGGATTATTCATGAATATTTTGAAATGATTTGTGTTGTCATCAATATTTGAGAGTATATGATGTTTGATCAAATGATTTCTCCTTTATTTTTTAATGTGAATGTTTTTTATGAATTATAATTTTGAATATCGATAAGGTGTGTGTTGTGAAACATGATGGTTCTACCACATTGATTCTTTCTACCACATTCACCCATATCAAAAGAAATGCTCGATCAAATCCCTTTTAAATTTATTGTAAAATAATATTTGGGCTCATAGTTCAAAAATATTTTGGAAGTTATAAAATATTAAATAATCTTCTTGGTGATGAGCCTAACAAGATTTGATTATATTATTAATTCATCAAACACCATTAGTGGATATTATAATGATAAATATGAGTTTTCAAAATGAAATATCATATATATATTATTTGGCAAGATGTTGAAGAAAAAGAAAAATAAATATTTTTTTTGATCAAATGATTCAAAAGAACTCATATATTAGTTTTTATAAACTCATATATGTACATTTACTCGTAGTGAAAATAAATTAATGACTCCAGAAGAGTGAATAGATTCTAACCTATTAGTACAAATTCATAATGCTTTATTATATCTAAAGTCTTGATGAGATATATGAATGGTATTCTTGAAAACTAATATCATATGGATACACTAGATAAAAGTGGTACCTCGATAAGTAACAAGAATTCATAAAAAGTAATTATAAAGAATTTTTTATGTAAAATCGAATCAATAAAGGTAAACCAGAAGATCAACAATACTCAAAATTAAAATATATTACATGATTATTTAGTCTATCTAAGATCAATTATAATGAAACATTTTGATTCATGTATACATAAGAATCTATTTTTTGATAACTTAGTAGACATCCATCCTGGGGAGAATGATGAATTTATTTAATGGATTCATGTCTACTAAATTATCAATGAAGTCATTATCATTAATTTATTATGAATGCACCCTATATAATAATTTACCCTGAGGTATCCATTTTTGAGGTAAATAATTTATATCATTTTCAAATATTATGGAAATAAATTTATCATATACTTATGAAGAATTATATATGGGCATTCCCACTAAACATGTAATACATATATATATATATGAAACATGAATCCAATAAATGATCTTGTGTGTTATTTACTAATGGTGAGTATACATTACATTCTATGCATTATGATTACAATATATTTTAAGCATCACATGAAATATACAATATGGTCCTAAAAACACATTTACAAGAATCTCACAACATATACATGAATGTTAAGTGTTGTAAATCAATACTATAATTATATACACATGATGTGTGGTTGAAATAAATATATAAAATAATTTTTCATCATGGGTATAAAGTAATTAATATATTCTCCCATGATGAGAAAATAAATATATTGACAACATTATATGTTTTTAGATATTGTCACTGAAGTGACACCAACACGAGAAAAATTATGACATCATAATGAAATGTTGTTGATGATATATTTTATTAGAATTCTATTAAAACTCTTCAATGTTAATTGATTTTGACAGATGTCAACATCATAATAAATGACCAAAATTATTAAAGTAATTATTGATATGTTTAGTATATAATGTTTTGCATTGCAAATCCAAACTACCAAAAATATTAAATTATGATGATCTTATTATAAGAAATATTCTTCCTTGTATATTTGGATAATTATATGAATTTTAGAAGGGTTTGAAATTCCTGATGCATGTTAAAAATTATGAATGTTTCACCCATTTTGATAAATCATGGAGTGAACTGAATGAGATGCATTTCATTTATCCATATTATGTTTTGGAAGAATATAAATTGAACATATCATCAAATGGTTTGTGTGAATCATTATATTCATTAAATTATTATGATGTTTTGAAAAACATATAAAATTTTGAAGAGTTTTTTGAAATCAATTACTTACAAGGAATGTCCTTGAATTTTGAATTAATCATAATGAAGATGAAATATTAAATTTTCTTTTGGCTTTACCCTTAATAAACTATTAAATTACTTGTTTTTAAGAGTGATATAAAAAGGGTTGATGAAGAACATACTTATACTAGAAGTATTAAATATAAATTCACATTCTATTTATCCTTGAAGGATATATATGTAAATGTTTATATGTACCATTAAAATTACAATAAATCATATAATGATGCTCATTAATGTTCTTCCCTATTCAGTGAAAGGGTGTATATTATTCTTATTCCAAAATTCAATACTAAGTGTTTTGGATATGAATTTATCATGGGCGTTCTATGAGTTACATGATGATCATTATGAATGGATGATGTAACTATTGTACTCTTTTTACCTTAGTAAGGGTTTTTCCACTGTGTTTTCATGATGAAATTTTTAACATGACAACACTCTGGGGAGTTATTTTTATTGCACTCTTTTTCACTAATCATGAGTTTTCCCTTGAAGGTGTTTTCCCTGATGATTTTTAATGAGGAAATTGTACCTCATAATAGATATCCAATGGAATGGTATAAATTATTATGGATATCTATTATTAATGTAAATTTTTGGTCTTCCCCATGAGTTGGAATTTTTAATAAACCCATTCATTATTAGCTATGGTTTTCCTCCCATGTACTAAAGACATAATTAAATAATAATATTAATTGATGTCCTGTAGACAAAATTAAATGATATAATCAGGGGGAGTTGGGAATGTTGCACTCTTTTTTCCATCATCAGGTTTTTCCATTGGGTTTTTTCTGATAAGGTTTTTAATGAGGTAGCATGGCATGGAATTCAATTACATTATCTTAACTTATTTTTCCATTATGGTATTTTTAAGTGAAGATTTTATAATATTCCATGAAATTTTGAAATCTATGGGGGTGTTATTAAACATAATTAATGGATGCCATAATTATGATAATAATAATGTATTTTCAATTCCCAATTAATCTCCCTCTTAATGAACAACCCTCTATATTATCAACATTGGATCAAATTTCATGTAATCTATAATTATGGTGATATGTTAAGGAAATTTTATGGACTTTTGGATCCACATTGCGTTATCTACTTCTTGTATTTCTATTGTATTCATATTTTCATTTTTTCGTCATTCTCATACAAAAATTCAATGCTTGCTTCATCAAATATGTGATTCACCAATGACCGGTATTATGTTTCTGGTTTCGAAATTCATCGCGATTTCAATTGGAGTTCGATCAATTTCACAACAAAAAATATGTTTTTTACTGAGTGATGTTTTTTGAGTATTAAATGAAAATGATTTGAATATGTAAATTAAATCAAATTTTGTTTTGTCATTTAATTTAATTAATTTAAATGATAAAGCCATGTGTGAAAAGTGTTGATGGTTGTCCAGTGTTGAAATAATAATTCCATGAACTAATTTTATCCATTTATATAATAATAATAATAATTGTATATATTGAAGTGAGGTGTTGGAGGTGAGGTCATAGCCGCATACCCCAAATTCGAAGGACGAAAATCCTTTGAGTGTTGAATTTGAATAAAAAATGGTTTTAATAATAATAATAATATATTATTATTATTTGTGGTTGTCAAACTATAAACCCACCATCAACATTTTTATAAATCATCAAAATGATGAACCGTCAGTGAAAATATGATCTTGTAATTTAGATGGTCATTTTAAGACCAATGTTGGATTCTTTTTTTGGACTCATGCCTCGGGTCAATAAAACACCCAATATAGGTAAATTTATTATTATTGGGGTATGTTTTATCCGATATATCACCCCTCATGCGGTGTCGTAATGATGAACAATACATGATGTTGTGATCCAAAAACATATGTTTGATGTTTCAAGATCAATTTTTTAATTTGAATTTGGACTTGTGGTTGGGGACCACTATGTTTTTTTCATGTGTGATGTTGTAAAATTTTACTTTTTCATTAGATGTATGATTGAGGATAGTGAATAGTCAATATAGATTTTTTTTTCATGAGGCAACAACAATATGATTTGTTTGGCCATTTGGGATCTTTTGAAGAGGCATATTAGTGATATTACAGTTTCCCCATGGACCACTAATGAGTGCCATGCGTTCATTAGGACATTTAACGAGACACGTCATGTAGTTTTCTTACTAGCCATGTAGTTATACATGGACAGAAAGTCATGTTCTAGAGAGGTCACAGCTAGACAGTAGAGTGGGGCCACATGTCATGTGGGTTTATGAAATTCCTTGTCCATATTTTTTAGGAAACATCAAAATTTCTCATATCCTTCGTTTGAACTCACATTTTGGCCAATAAGTAGCCTATCCATAGTGATTTTCTTTGTATAATGTGACTGTTCTCTCATTTTTGGATTTCAATAAACAATGTGGAATATTCCCAAAAGGCACATATAGGTGACACAAGATGATGTCATCGATTATAAAATATCATCCGAGCTTTCTAGGAATAACCATCCAGTAGGGTGGGGTAGTGAAGTTCCCCAATGACAGTATTGGGCTTACCCTCTAGCAGGGTTGAGTAGTGAAATTCATCAATAGTCTTTTCGAGTTACCCTCTATTAGGAAGGTAGTGGATATCCATGAAATTCCAGGATTACCCTCCAGAAGGTCTTGGAAGTGGATTTCCTCAATGATAGTACATGGCATACCCTCCAACAGGGCTTGACAATGGAGTTCCATGACATCCTTACTGAGATTACCCTCTAGCATGGATGGGAAATAGAGTTCCATTATTACATCCTCCATGAATAACCCTCAAGCATGGCTGGGCAGTGGAGTTCCCTGATGACCTTACTAGTTTTACCCTCCAGTAGAACTGGGTAGTGGCATTCTCCGATGAAATTCCTGAGTATACCACTCCAGATGGGCTAAGCAATGGAGTTCCTCAGTGACAATCAGAGTAGTACCCTCTTATCTTACCAGGGCCTTGGATCCTTACCTAGAATTTTTGGTCCCATGACTACGTGGAACATTAATGATATGTGGTTTGATGAAGCCTTGGATTTATGAAGAAGTGGGAAGATTTCCCAACCATGACATGTTTTTGTCAAATAACCTCAAACCATGTGGGCGATTCCGTGCCTCCCAAAGTTGATAGTATCAAGGTGTGGGGATTTAGTTCGTCAGACTTGTGTGTTCATGAAAAATGCATGACATGCTAGGCAAAATTGATGGACTTCTTCTAAAACTATTGTATAATCTTCATCCTAGGCTGATCTGTGATATGGAGATCCCATTACACTCTCGTTTGGTATTCTTTGATTTCAATATATATATCCTTCTTTAGTATCTACCCCTTGAGATTTGGTTACACTCTTTACAGGAAAGGAAATGACACATGGGGCATGTCACGTGCTTTCCGTATCTAGCTTCTCATGGTTGGATGAATATACTCTCTTTCTATAGGAAGTGAAGAGTCGACATGAAGTTTATGTTCTCAACATGTTGATCTCCTTATGTTTGAACATGTTTACTTTTAATCTCTTTTTGGGTTGATCTATATTTTTCATTATACCATATTCAATCTTTGGTTGTTGTCTTTAGGTGTATCTCTAACTACCCCCCCCCCTCCATCATTTGGTGATGTTTTACTAGGGATGTTTATACTCATCCCTATATGGTCCTTGCCAACATGTTTCATGTTTTATGTATACAAAAGGAAGGTTGATTATTACTTTAGGGGATCTTCGGGATATAGGGTGTTTGGACCACGTTTGGTTGTAGTAGGTTGGAATCAAGGAGCTAGGCCCTCTCATCTATTTCACTTTTCTAGTTTTCTATTAGATTGGAACAAATTTCCTATTTGGTGTGTATTTTTCACTTTTCTTTTTTTACACTATCTTACTTTGAACGATTTAGAGTTCTATTCACGTTTTTTTATATAAGTGTTTCATATTTTTTTTATTTCTCTCTTCACTTTTTCATTGATTTGGTTGTGTGTGTATACTGGTACATAGGCAATGATCTCCCTAAGATTATTTTTTCTTTTTACACTAGTCACCTTCCATTGGCTTATATATTTGAGGTTAGGGTAGTTGTGGCTTGAGCCCTAGCATGGTTCAAGTAGTGAAAATTTGTAACAAAGCAATTTCATTCCTTGGTATGTTGTTCTGAAATTTTCAATTAAAGAAGATTGGTTGAGTTTAGGGAAACAATGTCAATGTGTATCAAGTTTGAGTCATAATACAGGGATTATATTGATGGTATGGGTGACATACATGTCCATTAACTTGAACCTTGACTACCTTCTTGTCAACTCGGTATGTCGATACATTTTTTGCAGGGATTAATAGTAAATACATTATATAGGATTGAGTCTTTACCTATCCTTATTGACTTATCTCCACATTTTTTTTGTAATATATATATATATATATATATATTTGTGTGTGTGATCATCTGACCCTGATACTCCTTGATAACATTCAGGATGCCTCTACGACGAGAGACGTCAATGATACAAGCTCTAGTTCAGGACAACAACCCTATGATTACTGAGGCCTCAGTTTAGGATTCATCCTGCGATCCTCTACCCCTAGGTGGGTAGGTAGCAGTACCACCCTGGTTAAATAGTATACCATTCAATGTAGAGTAGTTTGAGGACACACACATGCTTAGTATGCTCTACGAGTTCCAACATCATGGACCACTGAGGTTATGCAGCAATCCAAATCCTCTGGCAGCAGAATATTGGCTAGAGTTAGTGTTCTGTATCTTCAGAATTATTCAGACCTTGATGGATCAGATGGTGGAACTGGCATCCAACCTTTTCCATGGAGAAGCAAGGTGTTAGTGGAGCTTAGTTATGCAGATGCACAATGAGTTGACACTTTTGTGGGACGACATCCAATGACTGTTCTATGAGAAGTATCACCCCTTCATATTACACTCAGTCCTGATCCCTAAGCTTATGGAGCTTCATAAGGGAGGAATGATTGTAGAAAAGTATGTAGCTAGGTTCGCATACCTTATTTGGTACTCACTCAACAAGATCTGGGAAGGCTACATTCGAGTAGATGACTTTGAGCATGGACTCTATAGGGAGACATGAAGTTGAGACGTCAACACTAATTGGAGTTCCTGTCTGACTATAACTTCCAGATAATCTATACTCTAGGTAATGAAAATGTTTTCCTATATTCCCTTAGATAGAATTATTTGGTTATCCTAGTTTAGGAAACTTTATAGTAGTTAGATTCCCTGAATCCAGCCCTGGAAGATTAGGAGGGTACAAATTTTCTTTAAATTATGGTGTTGACTCTCTCTCTTCTTCAGCATGTGATAGAGTCCCAATTAAGAGACATAAACTGTGATTTTTCCCTGATCAGATATCTACTTGTCATGCACCATATGGATATAATGAATGATTGAATTAAAATATCATGTTTAGGGGGTGAATAGTGGTTCTAGTGATTATGTAGGAGGACGTGATGCCTAATTTCCATAGTTCTCCCCTAAATGGACATCCCTATGTGGAAATGATGTAAAGAGACCAATAGTAGTAGTTTTGGGGGTTTGGTATGAGTTGATGCATATCCGAGTTCATCTCATGATGCCTCACCTGTCATTAGTTGAAAGATGATCACCAAGATATGATTTGTTTGTTGTAGCCTCTTTAGATCCTGAAGTAAAAAATGGGACGACATATCCAAGGACTTCATCACATAGCTTCTGCGCACAATGATGGTCCATGACTCCATCTGGGTGAAAATAGACTGACTCACAATGTCAGTACACTTCCTTAATATGAGAGAGCAGATTTTGGAGGAGAAATTATGGTATTTGTAGGTACTACAGATTATCCTCCTTTACGGGGTACCCTCAATGATTGTCTCTGATAATGATGCACGATTTACGTCATGATTGAGGAGGAGCATGTATCAGGAATTTAGTTGACATATATGGATGATTACAACCTTTCACCCCTAGAACAATGGTCTGACCAAGTGCACTATATTGGTGTTGGAGGATATGTTGAGGGATTTCATTTTGGATTTTGGCCGGATCTGGAGGGATCACATTCCCTTAGTAGAGTTTGCCTACAAGAAAAACTATCATTCCACCCTCATCATGTAAACTTCGGATGCCCTATATTAGAGACTCGGTAGGTCACCCTTATGTTGGACAATGATTGAAGAGTCATATATTGTGGGACTAGAGTTAGTGAAGGTGGAAATATAGAATGTGTTAGTCATCTGTGAATGGATTAAGTTGGCAACGAGTAGACAAAAATATTACACAGATTGCCTTTGTAGGCCCTTGGAGTTTGGGGAGGGAGATCATGTATTTTTAGGAGTCTCTCCACAATGAGGAATTCCATGGTTCGTTCATGGTAGAAAGCTATCATCACAGTTTATTGGGTTTTTCGTGATTGTGTAGAGGGTTGGTGAACTTGCCTATTACCTTGCCTTACCACCACAACTGGAGTAGGTGCAATACGTTTTCCACGTGTCGCAACTCCAATGATATGTGCATGGCCCTAAGCACCTCATAGAATGAGATAAGTTGGACATTGAGGATGGATCCACCTTTGTAGAGCACCCGGTGGTGATCAAGGACTGACAGGAACTGACCTTGTGTGGCTGGACCATCCTTTTGGATCATGTGTTGTGGAAGAATAAAAATGTGTTGGATAGTTCCTCTGAGCGGGAGAGTCATATAATGGATTATTATCTCGAGTTGTTTTCCAAGTATTTCTATTTAGGGAATAATATCATGAAGGAGGGAAATATGTAGAAACATAGTTTTTTCATGGAAATACTTTGAAATATTTCTATTTATATTTCCAATGATAAGAATTGAGACGGTGTGTGGTTATGAAGAAGGATGTGACAAGAATTAATTTTATAAAAAAATATAAAATAAATTTTATATTGTGTGTGTGCGGTTAATTTAGTAAAATATAATAACTATTAAAAAGTTGATCGAATCAGAAATTCAAGACCACGGTTGGGTTTGGAACACAGTGATTACCATATGCAATACATAAAACAAGTTGGTGTGGGACGTTAGGACCCCTTGCTTGTTAGTGATGTGCTTTGGTGGATTAATTAATTAGTTACTTAATTGGTTAAATTAATTTTACTTAAAACGAATTTCTATAAATATATCACTAGGGAGAATTCACCAGGGTTGGCTCATTGTTCCCCCATGACTGATGAAGCTCCCCTCCTCCTTTATATTGGAGAATCTAATCAAATGAAAATTTAACTCCAGGATCGAGCAGATCAAGATGTATTGAACATAACATATCCTTCCAAATCAATGGTGAACACATTATTTGTCTGTGATGGATCCAAAACCAAGGAAGGAACCTTTATATGTAGTTTTCCACCCCTATAATTAAAATATTGAGAATAATCAAATATTAATATTTAATATGTGTTAATTTGAGCCTCTGAATGAGTCAATGTATCGACAAAAAATATCATTTTAGTGTATTGTTTGTTATTTAATGCTTCTCACATCGATCCAACCACTATAAAATTGTTGGTCAATGAAGTTTGGTCAACGACGCTTGTAACCTTTGTTATTGATGATTTTCTCCAACTTTTCTTCATGTTATTCAATGTTAGACCATTGGGTCATGATTCAACATTAACGGGGTGGGTTTGAGTGAGATCGAACCCCCAAATTTGTTGTACTAGTATGAATTAAATGTGGATCGACGGTTGAGGACCGATTGATAAACAAGTGGGATGATGTTTGGTGAATGTATCAGATCAGAACCGCAGGTGCATGATGGAAATCAGAGGTGGTTCGGGATCAGGTCGATAATACCTATTTTATGATTGGCGTGTGGCGGTGAAATACATTGTGATGAAGTTGGTTTCAAGCGAAGGGTGTGTGTGGGTTCCCATAAGGGAGGATGTTTGGAATGGATGTGATGATGGCCAGACCCATACCTAGGAAGAGGTGGTGGTTGTGGTCAATGATGTGAGAAAAAATATTATTATTTTTAATCATAACAATGGTAGATATTAAATAAAATTAATGGTGTATTTTTTATTATGATTATATTAAATATTAATAGTAATGGTGCCATAAAATTTTTGTGGTAAATTAAATTAAATTTTAGGGGGAGTTATGTATAATTATCATAATTTTTATTTATAATAATAAGTTTATTAGATAGATAAGGTTTTTGAGTAATATAAATGAAAAGTATTTTAATGCATAAATTAAATGAAAACAAATTTGTCACATAATTTTATTTAATTTTATTATTAATTATCATAATCATTCTCAATGTTTTGTTGTAACAATATTTATAATATTCTGCTTATTTTTATATTATATGTTGTTATTTTGATTTTTTGTGGTCACCTGTATTTTTTTTGCATCTTGTGCTTTTTCTGTTGTGCTTACTGGTTATTTTTATATACCTTTGGATGGTCACTGGATGGATGTGGTCATTGGTTGGTCACTGGATGGATAATCATCAGGTTGTTGTGGTCTCTTTTTAGATAATATTATGTTGGTTTTTTCCACTGGTTAGAAGGGATCATATATCAATATAAAAATAGAAAAAAGATCGGTCAATTTGATGTATATAATCATTAGTAATTTGTAAGTTGGGGGAGGTGAGAACATCAAGGAATGTCCTTGAATAGATTTTTTGGTTACAAAACATAAAGAGTATTTAGCAGTTGAATCGAACAGACTAATTAATCCACTGGCTGAATTTTTTGGAACACGTTAAAAACTGTGATCAAATGAAGACTCATGGAGGTTCTTTTTTTCACCGGTTAGATAATCCCATTGTTGTGGCGGATGATATTTTTATAGAATGCCTTTTCATTTTTATATCATGCATTTAAATGAAAATTATTTTCTAATTTTTTTATTTCTATGATAAGAATTTTACCGTGATGGTGCATGTATAAAGTGGATATGTGCTGCTTGTGATGAAGGATAGTACATATTCCGCTTCAAAAATTGAAGGGTGGTTTACTGCAATCAAAGGTATGATGGTGAATTTTTCCATGTTCAGATCCACTACTGTAGAAACCTTATGGAACCACTCATTACCAGGTACGTTTCCCTTCACCAGCCACCCCTTAGGTTTGTAGATGTATTTCCTTCTCCATCTTTTATGAATTTCATTACATTTGGTAGGAAGTCCTTATTTTTACCATCAATGTCTTCCACCACACAAAATATTGATTAAACAAGGAAAAATTTAAATTTCAGGAATAAATTGAATGAAATAAGTTGTGAATAGCTCATTTGAGGGAAATAAATTGAAATTTATATTAGTATTTCCAAATTTATGTCTCTAAATTTTTAGTGAATTCCTCTTATACATTTCATCTTTCATAGATGAAAGCACTGCCTTAGTCATCATAAAAGGGATGAACCCCTTATGAAAAGTAGTTACCAAGGAATGAATTTAATCTATTTATTTATAATACAATGGTTTCATTTATAAGAACATAACTCTTTACACTTGAATGCTACTTTCTACACTTCATATTTGATTTCGAGCAAGGGAATGGGGCCCATGATGATAAATGAGAAGTTTTTTTGAAATACAGATTGACCAAAGCCCCTTTCTAGTATCATTCTAGTTACAAGTGTCATTTTAAATGAACTAAAAAGCTTTTATTCTTTGGATTGTAGTAAAATATACAATCCACCTTAAAATTTTACAACTTAAATTGGTGGAATTGAATGTTTTACATATGAATACACCCCCAATTATGTGTAATCAATGTACATCATCTCACATTAGTCATGGATTGAACACATGGCATGTCACTAATCCATAGCTTATAGAGAACTATACGTGGCTTGTCACAAATCTATAGGCCTATACTGAACTATCATGGCTTGTCATTAATCATGTGATTGATAGTTGCCTATCATGGATTGTCACTGGGCCATGGCCTATCATGTCTTGTCACTATGTCAATTCTGTAGAAGCCAATTCTGTACAAGCCATGTACATCATCTACAAAACAATCATGGCTTGTCACTAATCCATGTACACCTTGTTCATAACTATCATTGCTTTTCACTAAGCCAATTCTATACAAGCCATGTACATTATGTACAAAAATATCATGGAGAGTAACTATTCCATGGGATGTACAGAACTATCATGGGATGTCACTAAGCCATGGCCTGTACAAAACTATATATCATGGCCTATCATATGGTCCATACATGTCTGTACATCATGTCACATAACTCATGGACATGTTTTCCATTCTATACAATCCGTGTTTTCATGTACTCATGACATGAACACACAGCCTGTACAATTCTATTAAATTCCAAACATGAATATCCATCATGTCCTATACATATCGTGTCATCAAGACTAGTGTAAAATTCTTCACTCACCCATGTTTCATTGTACTCATCTTCAAATTTTACTAGAACTAATTTACTCATAACTAATGTACTTTGATTACAATGCATTAAACATATTTATTGAAGTGGAATTAAAAAAATGCTCTTTGATTTTTAGTGTTCTCATGATTTCTCTAACTTGTTATAAAACCCATGTTTCTACAGTGGTGTTTGGGAGCTATGGATATTTTTCTCTAGATTAAACATGGGTTCAATAGTTTCTTACAAAATTAGATGTCACAGATTTGGTTTCATGTTCTTCGAGATGATTACTAGAAATTTGGCTATTGATTATGTTAATCCCAATAACTATAACAATCTAATATAATGTGTACTTTCTACAAGTTATTATTTTACACATAATTACAATTATACAATTTTTTTTAAATAAAAGGCTATCATTGAATGATTATTTATCTATTGTGCAGGTACTGCCATTGTTGTAAGACAAAATAAGTTCACCTCTACCTTTTTTGAAAGGATAAAAGGTTGTTCACTATAATGGTTTATCCATTTATTGATAACAAGTATCCAATGAATGGTCTCTAGCACGAAATTATAGTTGGATTGACGGTTCTAAATTAATAATGGTAAAGAAATAGAGATATTACTTAGTCTATTAATTTTTCTTGAATTTTCATGAAATGAAATTTGAAACAGTTTTATTGATTGAACTGTTTATGTTTTTTTATCCCAATTCCCTGAATGAGCATGTACGAGCTTGAAAACATTTCTAGGATTTACAGGAAGCTATCTAAGAAGGAGGTGTCATTTGGATACCTTACAAATGAGGCTTGACTCAACCTCCATATATTCCTTAATTTTGAATGTTGTTGTGTTTTTCAATCATTTCAATACATTTTTGATTTATTGTACATTGGTAGGACATACCTTGATCTATTTTTTTATTTTTCCTACATGGTTAAATTTAATGCCTGTTTTTTTCCATTGTCATATTTTTGGTACCTTGTTTTTTTATTAAGTTAGTTGTGGTTAAAATAAACTATAGAAAACATCATCATCATAATTTAAAATCTTCTGTTTTGATTCATTTGAAATTATCTGTTGAAAAATATATCACAAATATTAATATAAAAATATATAGTAAAAATGATCATTGGAAAAAACATGTATTCACATCCTTGGATTTTCACAAGTGCTTGTAGAACTCTTCAAATTGGAAAATGTTACTTATCATGTTATCAATCTAGCAGACCTTAGAAACTGAAGCATTGGATGTTTAGGAACACAAATGCCACATTTAACAATCTTAAAAATATTATGATAGAAGTAACGTTGGTCCTTACTTTACAAATTGTCATTTAAAATGTATTTTTTATTCATTTTTGTTCTATTCTTCAATGTTTTATTCATACATAACACACGGCTAAGGGTTTTTGTTCTATTCTACTTTACATGGCTCTCAGATATGGAGGGGTTGATCACTTTCATGTATGGGTAATTGGTGCTCGCTAACATGGATGGGATGGTGTTGGAGCTATGGATTGGCTAGGGTTATAGCCAACTTTCTAGCTTGAATGTGTTGTTACTCCTCTATCATGGCATGGATGCATCATTGGCGGTACTCGTTAGTCACTAGTGCGGGAGATGGTTCGTTGGAATGGATGGGTTACTGTTGTAGAGGCATGGATGCGTTGGGGTGTCTCAATGTTGTGTGGGTGGGGTGTGAGGAATCTTGATGTTTTAAATTTCAATATTAATAATAATATTATTTTTTATAATATTGATCATGTGTTAAAATCATCTGTTTAATAATTAAAGAAGATGTATTATATATGATAAATAAATAAATTAATATAATATAATATTTTAATTAATTTTTATTCAAATGTAATTTATAAACATATATTATATATTTATAATATTATCACTAATAGAAATAGGTGTCATTAGAATCTATTGAAAAACACTTCAACCAACATATATATTATCTGTAGTTATTATTAAAATTATAACAGAACAATTTTATCTGTAAAAAAAACATTTAGCATCAGTGTTTTTACCAACTGTTTAGTTATAGGGACATATATGTTGGTACAAAAATATATCAACAAAAAAATGTAATTTTACCAACAGATATTCTCTTGTTGGTAAAAGTGATATATTTTATAGTGAGGAAAGACTCTGCACTAATGCCTTGAAGGCCATATCGTTGGAGTCCTGGTAGTTTTATTGATACTGGAGCTCATCACCACACATATTTCCTTTCCCCCTAGCATCCTACTGCGTCTCCTACAACTCTTATATAGGGTTTTCCAAACAAAAATTCTATTAGGTGTTCTTCAGTTAAAGTATTAGGTGCAGATAGTGTCCCCTTTTGACTCCCACCCTAATGCCAAGAATCTCCTCCTCCTTGATATTTTATTCTAATTCATGCCCTATATCTTTCCCAATTTATTACCATGTTCCCCCGTCTACGCTAGATCCTGGAACATTACTCGCCTCCCTTTTCATTCACATCCCTGGTCGATTTGGGGTGTTACAAATGTGTTGAAAAAAACATTAATATGACTGGTTCATTTTTCTGTCTTTAATATACACTATAAATTCAATGAATAATACAATAAAACTGATGTGGATGAGAAAAAAATTCTATGAAAAAAAGACATAAAAAATGGTGGTGTTATTTTTTAGTGGCCTTTATGTGTGTTACAGATATTAAAAAAATGTAAAACCACTGTATTTAATATTTACCTTTACAAGACATAAAAAAATATAAATAATGATGGGAATGAAAAATGAAAAATAAAGACAAATAAATGTATATATGAAAAAATTTGGGAAAAAAACCATTGATGGGATTAGGTAAAAATTATAAAGAATGAAAAAACATTCAAAAGAAATATATTGTATACCGTTGAAAATATATATATGTAAGGGATAATTAAATAAATAAATATGTTTAGATTTTAGGATAACTAAAGATATAAAATAAATTTAATTTATAAAAATAATAATAAAATATTATATATTTAATACGGTTTCAAGTAATTCTTTCTTTCCATAAATTTTAGATTCATCGTTTCAACCGTGTCAGGCATTCTGTGAACTGTTTTTTCATATTGTAGTCATTAGTGTCTCTCGTATAACCTGTAATTCCTAACAACAAAAAATTGGTTTTAAATCATTTTTAGTTGTGATTTAAATCAATGATAAATGTTGTGTGGTGATTTATATTAGTGTCATGTATTTGGGTGTTGGGAATATTTTTTCAAATGGTATTTAACAATAGTTTAAAGCACCCCAAAATATTTAGTGATAGTTTTTTATTTTTTAAAATTTATTAATTTTTTTGAAACAGGACCCGGGTGAACCCGGACCAAAAATATAGTAATAAAAATAAAACAAGATAGGAAAACAAAAAAAAAGACATTGCAGCCCCATGAATGTCTAGGAGGAACAATTCCATTATGAGAAAAAAGATCAATATAGCACGTAGCATGTCCAGAAAACATCCAATGCACCACTCAAGCCCGAAAATATGTCATTACCTTAATCCAGACCTAGCATATCAAAAAAAATTCTAGTATACAAGACCATCCCCATGCATGTCCAGACAGAGCAATGAAGTGAAGATGAAAACCCATGATAGAAAAACCTGCATCTTGCCTCCATCCCTGCAAATGAATAGCTTACACAAGTCTAAAAATGTGAGGTTTCTTACAGCCCCTTTTAATAAAAGGATTAAGATCATCAGGAGCCTGATCAAGCCATGAAAATTTAATTCCACTAATGCCCTTATTTCCAAGACCATCAGAAACTGAAGTGGATTCCCCCTATATTTGAGAGATGATAAGATTCCAGGAGAATAGAGTATCCCAGCATTTTCACCAACAATTAGTGAGCTTCCAAACCAAAGGAGAGAGATCCATCCTAATGGAAGAGATGACCATGGTAGGGTCACTCTCAAACCATAATTTATCCCAAACACAATCTTTGTATTGCTCCACTGCAATAATGATGCCAAGCATTTCGGCTTTAAGAGAATTATAAAGATCACAAGAACAATGAAAACATCCATGTACATTCCCTTTATGATTCATGAAAATAGAACCATATCAAGAATGAACTAGATTACATCTAGAATCTCCATCATAATTGAATTTTATCCAACCAAGAAATGGCTCCTTCCATTATACATCAATGGTTCCATGTGGAGGCTGAAAGTTCCCCATTACATAAATCTAGTTCAAAATGAAAATGTCATGCACTGAGTTGAAGCAATAATGCTTATTTTGTGTTCTTGCCTCATGCATAGCAACAAGAATGTATGAAATGGAACCACAAATGGAAAATTGAAACTATCATGAATTGACTAATTCTGAGCAGATCAAATGACATGAAGAAGCTCTAGAGCAGCCACCTGAAAGAGATTTAGTAGTTGTGGCAGATGAAAATTGAATTCTAGCCTTGGAAAAATCCCATATAGAAGACACAAAAGGCAAAGAGATTTCATTGATTCAAAAACATCCTTCAACATGGATCAAAAAGTAACATAGATAAGGAAAAAATGGCCAATATCTTCTCTATGTTGAGGGTAAAGCACACACGAATAAAAAATAGAGATACAACATTCTTAAAGTAAAAAATCGGTAAGAATCTTCTTGTGATCCAGTCTTCAGGACAAAACAAACCGAGAAGGACTTATAATGTTCATGTGAAACTCACTCATCCACATAAAATCTATGTTTCATGATAAAGACTTTTTGGAAATGTTTTAGATGATAAAAAACCATTGAAATCATGCTTCGAGACCCAGAAAGCTACTCTGTTAGAAAAAAATTAGTCTCGAACAGTATTGAAAATATAAATTGGGAGATTCCATATATTATCTTGTTGTTCACTAATTGTGGCATCCAAGTACACATTAATATCATCACTCATTAGATCCTCTACAATTGGAAAACCAGTTCAGTTGTCCTTCCAAATGAATAAAGAATAATTTTTTTAAATAAGCCACTTTGCATGAGCATCAATAGAAGAGAATGTGGATTTAAAAGCAGTCCAAACAGATGAATCCAAGTGATTAAAAGCACCCTTTCTGTGTCTATCCTTGAATTTATTTCTGAGGAAGCAAAGTGGCTTAGAATTACTATTGAACAGCCTCCATGAAAATGAAACTTGCATGGAAACATTGAACAGAGAAGGGTTTTTGATTCAAAAATCCCATGCATCACAAGGTTTACAATAATTATTTCATGAAACTGTGGCTAATTTCCACTAAAATTGTTACCACTCCAAATGAATGTTTTGATAGAAACATTAACACTCTAGATGAGATAGACCATCCACTTATATTCTATGAAGGAATAAACAAGCATATAAATAATCATAACCTTGACCAATCATACACGACCTACCAAGGAGAATGATTTTCCCATCCATGTTGCAAGATACCTTCTAATTTTACTAATAATATCAGAAAAATAACATGCTTTTGGCCTCCCCCAAAACATTGGAATACCAAAACATGTAAAGGTAAGTGATCCCTCATAAATATATGTATATATATATATATTAGTGTATATAAATAATCATAAATATGTATCAATATCCATAAGTATATATTTACATAAATAAATATTAATTAAATATATAATATATATACATATATCTCTATATATATATATATTAATAAATATAACAATATATATATACCTACATAATTTATATAAATAAATATAAATAAATATAATGAATAATAAAATAAATACATACATATAATTTCTTATAAATTTAATAAAATATAAATACATTGACATAAATATATATAAATAAATATATATATTAATAATGAATAAAAAATATACTGAAATTTATATAATTACAAAAACACACACACAAACATATATATAATTGAAGATAATTATATATATATAAAATATAAAAATAATTAAAAATCCAAATAATGATATATAAATACACACACACATAAAGATATATATGTATTCTCACATAATATATATAAATATATTCAAATAAATAATAAATAATATATGATATATAATATATAATATATAAATTTGCTCACACACACATATATATAATCATATATATATACCCGTATAACATATATAAATATATATAACCAACTGATGGCTCGAAGGCCTTTATTTTTTATTGATTTTGATAATCCACCTTTTAAGGGGTGAGGTGGAACCCTTACAGTGCCTGTAGGAATAAGAATTACATAGAACAAATTCCTTAGAGGAATTGATTGGCTGTAGACTTCAAACATTACATACAACCAAAACTAACTACTTGGAACTGCTCCTCCCTAGCAACATCATCGCGAAATCAGCTCTCCACCTTCGCGTGGCTGTTCAGCTAGGCTTTCCTGTGCATGCACAGGCTTGTCCCATTGGGAAGTGTCATACCATATCATTATTAAAATCCATTTTAGATTCTACTATGGTGAAAGATCCCTGCTCGTCCTAATTCTGAACCATGTTCCTTTGTTTGGTTTGCATCTGTACATATGGTGGCCTGAAGGCCATGAGGTGGCTTAAAGGACTTACTAACCCGAAGTCCTATGTTTCCTGAAGGCCTTGAAATAGAGAACATACATATATAAATGATGAGTGATACATATGCCTAGGAAAGCATCAAAACAAGTTACAATGTTGAAATACAAAGATAACCAATTACAGAAGAAAACTGATAAACTCCAATAGCATCGCAGGCCTCAACTTGGTCCCTTGCTCTCCAGCTCCATAGAATCAAGTACCTGATGTAGAAATATTCTTTAACTTATCTATACCTTCAAAAATATAATTTTTTTGGTCCCAAAAGAATGACCCAAATAGGATGTGAGTCTAAATCCCAGTAGGCAACTACCAAAATATTTGTTCCTAACAGTCAGGGAATATATATGGTAGGCAATAAGTAAAGAGAAGCAGTAAACAAGGAAGTACTCAGCAGAAACCATTCCTACAGTTCAATTTGCATTCAATATCACATAGTGAGTAAATAGCTAATCATAGCAGGAAACCCTCTAGGAATTACACTCATCATATCCCCTCTAATTCAGTTCACATGGATAAAACAAAAGACTCCCTAACGAAGCACTCTTATTCAATTCCACTTATAGTCAAAAGTGATAAGAGACACTATGAGGAAGCTCATATGGTCAATTCCCCTTATAGTCAACAGTGATTAAAGACTCTCTGAGGAAGCTCACAAGGTCAATTCCCCTTATAGTCTACTACACCAGGTTCTTACAGCCATGTGTAAGTCAAACAAGCATAGCATTGAAATAAGGCCAAAGTAAACCTCAAGAACTACCTGGCTAAATAGTCTATGCATATCAATAATGTCAGATCAAATATTCAATCTATCCTACAATACAAGTCATGGGAAAATCATCAAGGAAGCCTAACATGCTAAACGAGACCAAATGATTAGAACCATAACATGCTTGGGCAAACACCTCCAAAGAATTGAAATCAAACATATTCACATTCAATTCACCTCTACTAAAGTATACAAGCATGAAAGGCAATTAACAGGGTTTAAACGGTAAACACGCAATACCTTGTTCAACGTTATTGGGCACAATTGCACATAAAATCAATGACTATCTATATAAAGGCACAACCCACCTACCTTGGTGTTGTAGGATCTCTATACATGAACCTCGAGCATAGAATCGCCCAAGAACACTGTAGATCTAAAAAATGACAAAACATTCAACCAAATATTACATGATTAAGAAGGAGAATCATTAAAAGAAGCTCTAGAAGAAGGAATATATTACTGATGCGATCCAACACAATCTACGGAGGCCGAATCGGAGGTCGGATGCACGATCAACTGCTCGGGGAAGGAACACAGTCATATGGGCACTCTCGAATGAACCAATTCAAGATAGTGGGAATTCCTCCAATTAAACGCGACCCTAGTATGTTTACTGAAAAAAAAAATACATGGCATGTAGTTTTGAAGTACACAGTGTGTACTTGCCCTTACTGATCCCCACTTTAGGCAGCCTCTCGGTCAGACACACGGCTGTGTGTACGACCATTACACTGCCAGCAAAGGGCTACCCGTGGTAACCGAGTACACATAGTGTACCCATAATGTACACGCTGTGTGCATCAAAAATTACTAGAAAAACCTATTTTTCTAAAATACCCTAGTAAATAAAAAATATACCTCAATAGAATATCCGATTTCTTATAAACATCCCCCCTTGAAGAAAATTTTCCCCAAATTTTCCTAATTAGTAGCATAGAAGAAGAATCCTCAAAAAGATCTGGCCACTATGATCATACATCAACCTCCCTCTCCTAGTTCTTGTCTTCTACTCTCCTGTTCTTATATAGCACTCATACTAGAGGAATAGACTGGCCATGGATAACCATCGTACTTTGATCAAAAATTCAGATAGGATGCTCCTCGAATGATGCATCCACCTCAAACTCGACTTCCATGGTTTGGAATGCATGAGACTGGTCTGAGAAGTAACGTCGAAGCTGAGAGATGTGGAAGAAATTGTGCATATCCTAGTACCTTTAAGTAACTGATACTGATAGATAACCATCCCAACTCTCTCCAAAACCTCAAACGGCCCGACGTACCTCAGAGAAATCTTAACCTCTCTTCTAATCCTCCTATTTCCCAACCTTAGTGATACAAATAGGAAAACTTGTTCCCTGTCCTCAAACACCAGAGGTCATCTTCATTAATCAGTATATGACTTATTTCAAGACTGTGCAGTATCCATCCTGTTCTGAATCAAATCTACCTATTATGTAGTCTCCTGGCCAAGACAAGGTCCTAGCATAGCTTCCTCTCCTACCTCCAGCCAACATAAGGGAGATCAGCATGTCCTATCGTACAAAGCCTCATAAGGTGCCATATGAATAGTTAAATGAAAACTATTATTTTAGGAAAAATCCATATGTGGTATGTGCTTCACCCATGAACCTACAAAATATATGATGCCTACTCATAGAAAGACCTCATGAACCTAAATTGTACACTCGGAGTGGCCATCTGTCTAGGGATGGTAAGTTGTACTCAAAAGTACCTTTGTTCCCAAATCCCTATGAAGCCACTGCCAGACCTGAGGAGTAAAATAGGAATCCATGTCTGAATTAATGGAGTGTGGAACCCCATGTAGACATACAATCTCTTGGATGTACAACCTTCCCAGCTCATCATCACTGAAGGTATCCTTCATCGGCATGAAGTGATCAACTTTCATGAGTCTGTCAATGACAACCCAAACCGCATCATTCACTCAGTGTGATCTTGGTAAACCTATCACAAAATCCATCGTTACATCATTCCACTTCCACTAGGGAATGGGTAACTGCTACAAAAGCCCTTCTGGTCGCGGATGCTCCGCCTTCACCTACTGACAGGTGGAACACCCTATGATAAAACCATCAATATCTCTCTTCATACCTTGCCACAAATACTGATGGTGTAGATCACAATACATCTTAGTGACACCAGGATAAAATTACCAATATAAGGAATGAAATTCTTGCATCATCTCCTCGCATATGTCTACTGACACCCATACACACCCAAGGAAACACAAGATCTCATCCTCACCTATGGTCCATCTAGGAATGGGGTCCACTCCTGGCACACTTTCCTGTATGATTAGGGCTTCAGAATCTGATAGCTTCCTCATTCACACTCTATCTAGAACAGTGAATTTAACAGCTAACGAATAATGAAATGTCTTCCCCTATCTTCCATACACATAAAAATTCATCTCAGAAAACAACTCTATAATATTCCACTCACTGATGGCCTCTTGAACTGCTTATATCTGATTCCTCCTGCTCAAAGCATCAATCATTGGGTTTTCGTTCCTAGGTGTATAGGAAACATCAATGTCAAAATACTAAATGTAATCAACCCACCTTCTCTATAAAAAATTCAGGTCACGCTGAGTGAAGATGTACTTGATATTTTGTGGTCGGTGAAAACCACAAAATTTTCTCCTAGAAGATAATTTCTCCAATAGCTTAAAGCATGAACAACATTTGACAACTCAAGATCATGTGTCGAGTAGTTCCCCTCATGTGTCCTTATCTTCTGAGACCCATATGCAATGAATCTTTCTCATTGCATAAGCATAGCTCCTTTCCCGACACTATAAGCGTCGTTGTAAAAAGTATATCCCTTTCCCATCTCTGGAAATACTTGTATCGGTGCTGAATTCAACCTCTCTTTCAGCTGCTGAAGGATGACTCACGAGAAATTGAATAGAAAAACCTTGCACCGTTCTTAGTCAGGCACATCAGTGATGCTGCTAAGCATGAAAATTCCTATATAAATCATTTGTAGTATCCATCCAGCCCAAGAAAACATCACACCTCAAAGTCATTCTTCAGCTACTCCCAGGAAACTATTTCTCTAACATTATCTGGGACTACTGAAACTCTTTTATCTGATATAACATGACAAAATAAGTGAATATATTCCATCCAAAAGTGGAATTTTGAGAGTTTAGCATATAAGTGATGCTCCCTCAGTGTACTATGAACAATCTCTAGATGTGTACCATGGTCATGTCGAGTGTGAGAGTACACTAAGATATCGTCCATGAAGACAAACATGAATGAATCCAAGTATAGATGGAACACTCGGTTCATCAATTCCATGAATAATTTATGCACATTCATGAGACCGAACGGCATAACCACATACTCGTACAGACCATACCTTCTTTGGAAGGATGTTAGAGCTATATCAGATTTTCTAACACACAATTGATGATAAAAAGACCCCAAATCAATCATCAAGAACACTTGGTCTCCCCAATGCTGATCAAAGAGATCGTAAATAATCGGCTAGGGATATCGGTTCTTGACTGTCAACTGGTTCATCTTACAATAATCTACACAATTTCTGAGGGTATCACCCACCTTCTTCGCAAACAGGATATGAGAACCCCATGGAGAAGTTCTGGTTCAGATGAAACTCTTTGCCTGCAACTCCTCTAACTGCTTCTTGAGCTCCTTCATCTCTGGTGTAGCCACTATATAAGGATTAATGAACACTGCCGCCGCTCCTGGACCAAGGTTAATTGAAAACTCCACATATCTCTCTAGAGGAAAACCTGAGAAGTCATTTCCAAAGAAGTTCCTAAAAGGATCCACCACTGGAGGAATGTCCTATTATTAAGTACCCTAGTCATCTTGATATAGACTAGAAATTTGGGTTGTAACTCCTATTATCCCATGATGTTCTGGTCCCACTCTGCTCGACTGGACATCTCATATACCCTTATGAAAAAAAAATCTACCCTCTGATGATGTGAAACTCACCCTATGATGATAGCAATCAAAAACTGCTTGAAAGGGAACTAACCAGTCCCATACAAGAATGACTTCAAAGCCTGTCATCTCTAAGACATAGAGGTCACATAATAAGTGGCACTCACTAACCTCAAGAGGGAACTCCTTGTACCGACGTAAACTAATTGTTCTATTCCCCAAAAAAAATCTAGCATTAAGATATTAGTAGATGAAAATATACATAGCCCATGTCTATCCACAATAGATACAAAAGTAATGATATGTGAATACCTTATATCGAAAAGAGTATTTGATAAAACTGAGGGAAATAGGGACGTACCTAAAATAGTAGAGGGATCGAGATCCTTCTCTTGCTGGGTCTCCTCCACTACAAAGGTCGATCCTATAATGCGGCCTTGTGACCCTACCTAACCACCCCGAGATGATCCACCATACTATTGTTGAGAGCCTAGAAACTGGCTACTATGGCCACGACCTCCACCTCTGCCTAAACAGCAGGAAGAACTCCACTTCCCCGACTAGTGAGAAACTAGTGGTGCTGATCATGAACGTGAAGTCATAAAAGAACCCATGTCACCAGCTACTGGTGGGAAGATCTAATATAAACGTTGAAGATTCCCCATCTTACCGCAGAATCAGAACTCTATTGGGTCTCTCGGGTAATGTGGCCATGCATGCCCACTCTTTCTGCACTCGTAGAACACCACCTACCTACCAGAATATGCATCCCACCGACTCGGATCTCCTCGTGCACTCTTCCTGTGGTGCTTCCTACTATCGGCCGACGAATCACTAACCTAGGATATTGAACCATCCTAGCTCACAGCTCCATATTCCCTCATATTACACTCTGTGATTAGTTCAGGGATGACTATATTGGATATTGAAGTCTACCAGAAGATGTTTACCTAGGTTCATATATCGTACCTGAGACCATCCTCAATCTTCTGTGTAAGGAACAACTCATATCCTCCTAGAAATGGTTTAAATAAGAACTGCTTGGTGAAATGAGAATAATACTCTATAACAGAAAGAGTACCCTGCTCCATACCCATGAACTATCGGGCTCGATCGGCCCTCAAGGTCTCTGGTTATAAGTAATAGTAGAATGTGCATTAAAAATCATCTAAAGCCATATTCTGCTAGCATCCTTCCTGTGAGATCACATCCCACCATCTCTTGGCAGAATCTCGTAGCATGTAAGTAGCGAGCTTGACCCTCCTCTCTGGAGGCATCTCCAGATTCTCGATGATCATTATCATGGCTTCTAACCATGACTCTTTAGACCAAAGTCCTCCATACCCTAATAAAGTTGGAGGATGCTGCTACTGAAAGACTCGCGTCAACTCTGCCATAGACGGGGCAGGTTGCAGTACTCCCTCGATGGTCTGCATCATCCTCATAAATCCCTCCCTGAACTGTGCATCGGTACTTGTGTCATGTATAACTGCTGGTGCCAAGACTGGAACAACTGGAGGATCTACAGGAAGTCACATATCTGCCACTTCCGGTGGCTGATTACTACCCTATAACTGGCGGACAACCATTAGTCGTCTCAGTGACATGACTCTATAAGGTCAAATTCACACTTAGATCAATATTAACAGGGACTAACACATATAAGTGGAAGAAGGAAATAGTATAAATAAAGCAGTAATGATTTGAAAACATGGATACACGACATGTAAAATTTCATACACGGAGTGTTCCCTTTATGTCTTCACATGGGCATGTTCTCCAACCACAACTTGTCGTGCAACACCCCAAATACACGATGTGTTGTCCTAACAAACATAGTGTACTTGAATACTCTTCCCCTAACCGAGTCCCCTTACATGGCTATCCCACATGGTTCTTCTAAAACAAAGCTACACGGTGTGTTTGCGCCAAACATGGCGTGTACGAGATGAGCTTCATCGACCCAAGATGTTAGTGACATGGCCAGTTACACGGCTCACACTACACGGTGTGTTCCATATGGATATGGCATGTATAATAAAAGACTCCACCGACTCATGTTTGTTAGCTACACGGCTTGCTGCACAGTTTTCACTACACATCATGTTCAGTCTTGACACGACATGTATAACCTATGTTTCACCCATACGTTTCGTTAGTCACAGAGGTGGACATAAGGACTCTACACAAAACGTGTACATCTAGCACACAACGTGTACTACCAAGAAATTCCCAACCCCGTGTCTCCGCCCACAATGCATGTGACACAGTTAAGGAATACACGGCGTGTGAAGATAATACACATTGTGTTCTTAAGAAAAATGGTTCCTTCCTGAATAGAAGGACACAAAACGCGAGTTCATAACTACACATTGTGTATTCTATGTTTTTCAAGACAGTAAGCATGAAAAACTTCTCCAGAACCAAGAAAAACACTGAATGGAACATGAAATTGGCAAATTCCAATCCATGAGGGCCCATACTCCCTGCAAATCAAATCTTGGCACCTTACACATGTCATCTAAAAGGAAAAAAAGTCAATGATCCACCAAATTCTGATTCATGAGGGCCCATTACTCCTCAAGAACCAAAGAATGGTCTTCATTCAAACAATAACTTAATCAATGAAATACCCTATCAAATGCATGTATTTTATCAAGGCATCTATCACAAAATCATGCATATCTAGCACAAAATCTATCACAACAACATGCAATCACTAATGCTTGCAAAATTAAAAATATTTTTTAGAGGTTTTAATCACTAGAAAATGAACAACCACTAAATAAAAAATATCATGAATTAGCTATGGTTTTCTAAAACATCTGATAAATAAATACCAGCTAAAAACTTAGCATTGGTTTTGAAAACCATAGTTAAATAAAATTCGGCTAAACATCTTTTCTTTTTGTAGTGTCCTTCTAGTATACTCACAAACATTTTTGATCACATAAAAATCACCTTATAAATTATTTGATTAACTACCAACTCATTTCCTTGGATGAAAACTCCAAACACTTCTAACTTGTTTTTCAAGAAGTATACTTGCATCTTTACAACATATTTATGCACATTGAGAACTTCTTTTTATCAATTCTTAAAGAAAATCATTGATAAATGTTTTAATTTTATCAGTACTAATTAAAATAACTAATAAACGAGGACATCATGAATGCTTTAAAAGTGTTGATAAAGATTGATTGTTTTAGTATTAATAATGATGGACCTTATATGTTTTTTCTTAGCCTTTATTTTTGTTTTTTTATCGCTAATAATGGATCCCTTTATAATCTTTTTTCATTTCACTATTAAAATCTGACCTTCACAGAAGATATAAATTATATAAAATCACATATTATTATATAAATATATATTTATTGATATGTATGAAATATATTATTCTAAATATGATTTATATGGTACTAAATATGTATTGACACTTAATATATAATTTATTTAGTGAAAATTGTTTAAAAATAATTAAAAATTAATATTAATTATTGATTTGTCAATTTGAATTAATTAATAGTTATTTAATAAAAATTTGGTGATAGAAAAAATTAATGAATTAATTAATATTATAAGATAAGTTGAAAATGTGACTTGAACATCAAACAACCATAACTTTTGATCCATATTTCCTATTAGGATCCACGATATATTAAATAGAATCTATGGATGATCTCTCCAATTTCAAGACCCATGGGAACCCCAATCTATGTATTTTCTAAGTAAAAAAGGCATTGAAGGCCTCCAAAACTCATTTTTTAGATTGGATAACCATATTTTTCAAAATTCGATGAAATTCCTTATTTTTCAAAGAGGGAGTTATTGTCATTTTTCTATAGAGACATAATTTATATCTAGGTATCAGTTTTATATAGATTTTATGGTGTTCCAATATTAAAATGATTCATATTTTAGTACTTCAAAATATTGTTTTATTATTACTAAAAAACCTTTTATAAGTGCTGATAATCGAAGAGATATTAAAAGGGGATCCCTTTTATCAGTGCACAAAAAAGCATTGATAAATTCCCCTTTTATCAATGCTAAAAAAGGACATATAAAAGGGTCATATTATCAGTGATAAAAAATTATGATAAAATGCCTGTAAGGAATCTTAAAGATCCTATATAGACATATGGATCAAAAGTAATGGTTTTTTGAAGTTCAAGTCACGTTTTCAACTTATCTTAAAACATTAATTAATTCTTTGATCCAGATGTCTGGTTAGGATGCATGAGATATCAAATATAATATATAGAAGATCTTTTCATTTTTAAGCCCCAAGGGAACCCCAATACTTATAATTTTTAAGTAAAAAAGGATTGGAAGGCCTCCAATACCGAGTTTTTAGTTGGGACACACATATTTTTCAACATTTGATGAAAATTATTCTTTTCATAAGAGGATCTTCTGGTATTTTTGTATAGAGATATAATTTATATATAGGGATACGTTTAATATAGATATTATGGTGTTACATTATTAATATTTTTCTCACTACTAAAAATCATGGTTTAATCAGTGCTAAAAATGAATTTATCTACCCTCAAAAGCGGTGATAATTGAGGTGCTATTAAAATGGGATCCCTTTTATTAGCACTCTAAATAACGTAGATAACATTCAAAAATAATTCTTTAAATCAGTGGGTAGAACCACCCCCCTTTTAACAATGCTTGACCCCCTTACAGTAGTGCTATGAAGCCTCACTCACACGCACCACCACCACCCCTTTAAGAGCGCTAGGTGCACCTAACACCCATTAATAGCACTAGAACCCCCATGCAACCACCTGAACACCACTACCTCTTCATGGATTTGGACACTTATTATAACAATATCAATTAATAATATTTTTAAAATATTTTACAAGCCACTTTCACAGAATATCATATATTTTACATGTAAATGACTATTCATATTTATCTAAAACATATTTAAAAAAATATATTTTATATTTATATAAATATAAATTTATCAATATATCTATATATTAATATATTATTTTTATTTATTTTAATAATTATCCCCTTTATCCACACTATTAAAAAAAGAACTGAAAATCCCACCCATATCAGTGCTTCTAAAAAAGCATTGATAAAGGGAGACTCTTTAATAGTGATAATAAAGCCTTGATAAAGTTGGTACCTTTATCAGTGCTAAAAATAGCACTGATAAATGAATACGTTCAATAGTGCTTTGTATTACTGTTAAATGGTGGTGCTGCAAAAGCCCATTTTTGTGGTAATATTTTTTGGTTATATAAAATTAAATATATACATATATATTTTGGGAAACATAAGATAGTAAAATTATCATTAATTCTTTAGATTGTGGTGAAGGGGATCTTTATGTCTTTGGATATACTATGGAAAACCTATACACATGGTATTTAAGCTACAATATTGTGAATTTCCCTCTCTTTGTAATGAAGGTAATCACATTACAAATTTTCATACCTCTTTATAGGGTGGTTGAGATACTTTTAACAGCTCTTCTTGTTTTTCCTCCTGACTTGTATAATGTTACCATGGATAATTTTTTAATATATGGCCTACATTTCCTTAATATATATATATATATGTAAATTTATATATATTCATATATATACAATCAAATTTATAGAATTTGATATATAAATTTAATTGTGAAAATAAATATTTAAACATATTTTTATATAATATTTCTCTTTTAAATATAAATATTAATATATATTTTTATTATATGTAAATGGATATTAATTATCCATTTTATTTAAAGTAAAAAATTATCCATTTTATTTAACATATAAAAAAATATGATGTATATAACAACAAAAATCCATATACATGTGTTTTAGTATTGTTGCTCATAAAATTTACATGAAAAGTATATTTAAATAGTTATTTTAAGGATTTTTTATTGATTTAACCAAATGATGAATGGTTGAATCAAAATGTTGTTAATTTTCATTTGAAGAGTTAATATTGATAAAAATAAATGAAAATGTTAAATATTAATGTTTGATTTTGTATGTGAATTTTTGGTTGAAATTTTATTAAGTGGCCAGTACCTGGATAGTCCTCAAACCTGACAAAAATCCACCTAGGATTCTTGAGTGCCGAGAGAAAGGGGTTCCATCTTGGTAAGGGACTAAGAGGTAAATCCCACACACAGAGCATGCTGAGGAAATAAATGACCGCTTCAATGTGCATGTTTTCATGACACATCACTGTGAAGTGTTGTGGGGACAAGACACCATGACGTTCTGGAATTTCTATGAGTTATGTGCTACCATCAAGATCTGCCACCACGGACCATCATTGTCACCTCCGACCATTGTACCTTACTATTGAGTGCTATAATGGAGTTTTTTATTTCCAACTACTTCCCACCATTGCTATCAAAGGTTGATGGTGCACCAACCCTACCAAATATCATGGTATGTGGCACCCATGGGAGAATTCCATGGTAGGTGGCAGCCATAAGAGAAATCCATATGTATGTGGGGGATTAGTGGGAGTTGTGTCATACTTGACACCTCCCATCATGCTTATTTAAGGTGGCTCAGAGGATCTTTCTTCATAATCAGTTGAGATAAAAGTGATCTTCTGTCCCAGAGAGCCTTGAGAGGTCCATGTGTGAGGAAGAAAGGTAGTTGTGGGAGGGTACATTGTAACCTTATTTTTTGAAATAAAATACTTGTTTTCTCCCTCCATTCATCTCTATCAGTGGTTAGCAGACCACATCAAGTGGTATCATAGTGATTTCTACTGGAATGGTTGAGAATTTAATTTTTTTCAGAGACGTAAAAATTCATGTTGCATAGATTCCTATTTTGATGGAATACATTGAATGTTCTTGGGGAGCCAATTTCAACTGTGTAAACAGTGTCAAAAATGGAGCTAAAACCATCTTCCTAGTGTTGGTAAAACTTTGGTCAAACTTTAGGTGTTTCAGTACCCCCTTTCCGGAGAACAATGTACTATTTCAACACTAGAAAAATTTCCAGTGAAGTTTCAGTGAAATTCTGATAGCTGATCTGGAATGCCACATCAGTGACACGTCATCTCCATTTCATTAGACGATCTCGGTCATTTAAACCATTTGGATTATATCATGATCAATCGGTGTCCCATTTCGATGATCCAAGAGTCGATTCCACCATTGTCAATAGTTTCAAATGTAATAGTGAGCTCTTATTTTACAGATTCTACACTAATTTTTTTGCAGAATTGAAATTCCATGGAGGGACCATCCATGGGAGGTGGTCAAGGGGATGGAAATAGATTCCAAAGAAAAATAATGTCTATAGATGGTAGGATACCATCATAAAAATGAAATCATTGTGGCATGATGGGTCACATGAAGATGAAATTTCTAAAGTTTCTGTAAGAAAATTGTCAATGTATAAATTGAAAAAAAGGACATAGAGATGTGCATGTGATAGTCTATAGAGAAATCAAGATTTCCTCAAAATAAGAAGAAGGGAAATGCCTTCATACAATAGGCCAAGACACATAATGGGTAGTCGACACTGCAAAATCATTCCAAATCACTCTGAATTTTGATTATTTATTAACTTATCAATCTTTTGATTTTGGTGCAGTCAAGTTGGGAAATACCAGTTTGGCAGAGATTGTTGGCATGAGTGATATACAATTAAAGATGAACATTGTATACACAATCACCCTAAAGGATGTTCATTATGTTCCAATACTTTGACTCAACATGTTTTCAGGTACATTCCTTGAATGACAATTTTATGACAATATGTTTAATAATAGAGCACGAAATTTGTTAAAAGGATCCATCATCATTGGTGGAGGAAACATATGTGATATGTTGTACAAAACTCATGTGAAGATATGTGTGGACAGCCTCAATACAGTGGAAGGAAGGAAGTCATCCAATATGTGGCCTAGGAGACTCAACAACATGAGTGAAAGATGAATATATACCATGATGATGACTAAGTACATTAGTATTGAAAAAGATGCATCACTTTATCCATGTAAAAATTAATTGTATGGGAAGTTTCAAGGAGTCTCATTCAATACTACTTCGTCAATAAAATCAGAGTTTTTGAATCTTGATCACTATGATGTATGCATACCCATAGAGGTGGATTCACTGGGAGGTAACAAATATTTCCTATCCTTTATTGATGATGAATCTCTAAGGGTGTGGGTAATCTTCATGTTGACTAGATATAATGTACTGAACTACTTCAAGATATGCCACGCTATGGTAGAGCATGAAACTGGAAGGAAGAGGAAGTTCCTTCATTTAGACAACAGAGTATATTACACATCTAGGGAATTTTATGCCAATTATAGGATTCAAGGAATACAACATGAGAGGACTATCCCATGCACCCCAAAACATAACAGAGAAGCAAGAAGGATGAACAGAACCATCATGGAGATGTTCAGAATGATGATGAGTTTGGCTATGATCCCTAATATATTTTGGGAAGAAGCTGTTCAGGTTTCATGCTACCTCATCAACAGATTACCGTCAGTCCAATTGAATGTTTAGATCACACATAAGAGATGGTCTAGTAAACATCACTCGTACTATCATTTAAGAGTATTGGGATGTTTGAAATTTTCACATGTATCCAAGGAGATAAAACAGAATCTAGATGCGAGATATACTCCATGCATCTTCATCGACTATGAAGATGAGTAGTTCGGATTAAAATATTTTAACTCAAAGGAGTAGAAGGTGATCAGAAGCAGATATGTAGTGTTCCTTGAAAACCAGACGATCAAAGACATTCAAAATAAAATAATGTCTCTATGGGAAGGATTTGAGGACTCACGTCATGATCAACACCCATATAAGCCCCAACTATCAATGAAGAGGAGGATGTTCATGATGTATCATTGACAGCAGATCGAGAGTCAGTGAAAGAGGATATTCAAAAGGGGAGACTCAATCTTCTTTATAAGAAGTTACAGAACTAGCACAAGAGCTTGGTGATGTTGTGCCTCCCGAACAGAACATTTCACAGGTTCTAAGAACTTCACGAAGAAGGATTCCATCAACAAAATAATCAGAGTCAAATTACTGTTTTCTAACTTATGAGGGGGTCTAATAGGATACCAGGAAGTAGTATCTCATCCTAAAAAACTCAATTGGCTACATGAAATGGAGGATGGGATGGAGTCTATGATAAAGAACCAAACATATGATTTGGTGGAATTACCCAAATGTTAGAAGGAACTAATGGATAAATTGGTGTTTAGGATGAAGAAGGATGGTAGAGAAAATGAGGTCAAGCCTAAATCATAGTTAGTTGTCAATATATTCCTTAGGAGGAAAGGAATTAACTTTGATGAGTTTTTAACATTATCTGAAAATTGAAGATGTTCTTGTACGGATTTAAACAGGCTCCCAAACAGTGGCACATGAAGTTTGACTCATTCATGATGTGTCATGGATACAAGAGGACACATGGAACCTAGTGTGTTTACATCCTTAGATGTCATCATGGTAACTTTATTGCACTTCTACATTATTTTTGTGACATATTGGTCATTGGGAAGGATGCATTGAATATTATCATGTTGAAGAAAGAGTTTTACAAGTACTTTTGATATGAAGGAGTTGGGAGCAGCTCAATATATTTTGGGGAAGAAAATTATTCATGACATAAGAAGGTTGTTTTTATGGTTATCTTAGAAGAAGTATGTTCAATGTGTTCTAAAACGATTCAACATGGACAAGACAAACCTATAAGCATTTCTCTTCCTGGCAATTTGAATTTGATTAAGAGTTCATTCTCGTAGTCCAATGAAGAAATTGAGGCAATGTAGCAGATATGATAATCCTCAGTATTTGGATGCTTGATGTATACTATGGTGAGTATAAGAATTGACATTTCCCATGTAGTGGAAATCGCGAGCCAGTTTCTCTCCATTCACAAGACGCAGCACTGAGATGCTGTCAAATTGATTATGAGGTATCTTAAAGGTACATTAATGCTATGGTTGTGCTATGGAAGAGCTGAACATATATTAGAGGGATATGAAGTTACATATTTGGAAGGAGATCCTGATAGAAGTAATTCTACATCAGGATATATCTATACTATTGTAGGAATATTTTTATCCTGGAAGTCAAGTTTGTAGAAGTGCATTTAATTATCCAAGATAGAAGAGGAGTACATTACTTATTTAGAATCTTGGATGAAGATTTTCTCGCTAAAGCTGTTTCTAAAAGATCAGGGATTCATACATAAGGATTGCATTGTTCATCACAATAGTGAAAGTACATTGGACACGATCAAGAACTCAATGTAACATTTCTAGATGAAGCACATTGTCATTCTCTATCATTATATACATGAGGCGATGGATTAAAAACTCCTACGACGTGTAAATATCCACAAAAAGGAGAACCTGAAGGATATTTTGAAAAATGTGGTTGCTCGAGAGAAACTATAACTTTTTCGATTCTTTAGACGATTGTAGATGGAGGGGGAGAATGGGAGGAGATATTTTTCTAGCTTCTTCACACCATTGCTATCAAATTTGGATGGTGCACCAACCCCGCCTAATATTGTGGTTGGTGTTAGCCATGGGAGAAGTCCATGGTGGTTGGAAACTATGGGAGAATTAATTTGGTTGTTGGGATATTAGTGGGAGTTCTGTCAATATTGACACCTCCCAACATGCCTATTTAAGGATAACTAGGGGAGCTTCCTTCATCATCTGTTGAGACAAGAAAGCTCTTCCATCCAAGAGATTTAATCAACCCAAGAGAGCCTTTAGGGCATCATGTATGAGTAAGAAAGGGATGTGTGGGAGGGGTACATTATAAAATTTTATTTCGTGAAATAAAAGGCATGTTTTCTCCCTCCACCCATCTCTCTTAATGGTCATCAAACCACAACATTCTATATTCCTTTCTATATTCAGGGGTGCGTTGATGTCATTAGCTATAAAGAAGTTGTACCACCATGTTCCACCATCACATGTGATCGTTGATCCCTCTCATCATCACATGTTACCTCTTGTGGTGCATCCCCACTCTTTGGTAACACTAGCCACAACTAATTCTTGAAACGATTCCAAGCCTCTATTATGGCTAGTCTATGTTCCCTGCTAATATTGGAGTCAGTACCAACATCTGCAACTATTGCCTTCTTCTCCTAGTTGAAACCATTCAATCATACTACCAAATATATATATATATTATAGTTTTGCATATTTATACCACCACATTCACCCTTAACACCACCTAAAAGGTTCAATGAATGCATGGATCATCACTACATCTTATGATCCTCTAAAACTCCATTCTATCACTAAATGGGGCTCAATAAAACCACTGTGAAGACTTGATAATGATGATAATGGACACCAAAGCTGAAAGCACCAGGAAAAAATTGAGTTTAAATTGAAACATCTTGATCCCCATGTTGATATCCCATAAAATAAATTAATTAATAACAAGGGGAGATCAAATGAGAAAATACCAATCCCTATGTGTGGTTGGAATAAGGATTCCAAAACCTAAAACATTAGAAGAAATCATACACAAAAGTGGAATAAAATATTATATGTTAATTATTAAATATGATGTAATAGTTTTGAATTTAATATGCATATGATGTATATTAAATTGGTGGAACCTTTAAAGATATCCCCATAAATACTACATGTGAGGTTTCTTCCAAAGAGACACCTCTCAAAACCTCGGTCATCCAACTGGGTAGGTCAAGCTAAAGATGAGTGACTTTGGGTTATCTTGTGTAAGGAAGAAAAATAATGAGTGACTCTAGATTATTCTATGGGTATGTTGTTCTAATGTTGGGTGTTACTATTATATATGAAATATATATATATATATATATATATATATAAATATATAGAAAATGTATATTAAATTACATGCACTTCATGCGTGTAATTAATGTATTAAGTATATGTATTAATAAATTAATATATATATATATGTGTGTGTGTGTGTGATATATGTTTATTTCTCCCAAATGGTTTAATTATCAGTTATAATCCATTATGAACTGATTAATTGGCTTGTCGAATCATTGAATAGGGTTCAATGAATTATGAGAATAATTTTATATGGATACATTATTATGGGAATTTTTTTTCATTTAATCAAATGTTTCATGGATAGCTACATAAAGGGATGTGATCCCTCCTGTTAATATAAACAATTGCAAGAAAGCCTCACATTTCACTCTTGTTCGCACAATGATGTTCATCATAATAGAAGATGGCGCTAACACCCTTTCAACATTTGGGTATTCTTGTGATGAGATCATGAATCCATCGTCGTATATCCCCCCACCCTTAGAGGCACGGTTACTTTTCTACTACTAAACGATCTTCATCAAGAATTATCCTCTACCAATAATAGAGAAAACTACAATCGTTGATGTTTTCAAGGTACACTATTTATACAGTTTCTTTACGTGTTCATTATCAATGAAAAATATTACTTTGGTTGGGTTATATTCTACTGAACATAGTCATGTGATGCTCATTCAAAACCCAAATACTAGTATCAGAGGTGCAGACATATTAAAAAAGTCAATATGTTTATTAATTTAAAAAAAATAAGTTTTACTAGAAAACATTATTTTTCTCAAACATGGAAATTGAATTGAAATGTTCATATATATTACTATTTTTATATGAAAACAAATGAAATATATATTATAATCAAGAGGATTCAATTTGTAATTGAATTATGTTATTTATAAATAGTTTATAAATAATGAAAAAGGTATCCTGAAATATTATATATAAATTTATAAAACTGTTATATGCATTAATTAACAATAAAATGTTTATGGTTAATTGTAAAATATTTTTTTTATAAATTTAACTTTTGAAAAAATAAATAGCATGATTTATAATATATAAATATATTGTTTATCTATAAATCATAAAGGACAATTTATAAAGAGTTTATAAATTCCAACATATATGATATTTTGATTATAAAAAAAAGTTTTATATAATAGATATTGAAATATAAATTTTTTATAATTCATGGAATATCATAAAAATTCTATTTAATTTAAAATATAAAGGGATAATATTGATTATAACATAAAATTTTTATATTATTTCTAATTTATTAAATGTTTATAATTACCATTTATTTAAGAATATTTCATAAATGTCATATATTTTAGAAAATACATAAATATATAATATTAAGATTATATGAAAGGTTTACAAAATAGAAATTGAATTAAAAAAAGTTTATAATTAATATAATTTTATATATTTAAAAAGGAAATTCCTAATTATATAAATATGAAACAATTCATATTGTAACAATATAAAGAGTTTATATTAAAAATTATGGCATTTCCATACAGATAAAGGCGAAACTAAAATGGTGATTATAATTAGATTTTATTTATGAAATTAATCATAAATTTTTTTCTCATGATTAAATATTTGAATTGTTAATTTATTTAAATATTATTCCTTATTTTATTCATAGTAATAAATAATTTATATTATGAATAACTTTATTCCAAAATTTATATGATGAATTTATTCTAAAATAGAGCCTTTCATATCATGCTAGGTTTGATATAATAAAATTTAGTTTCCATATACCTAGAACAATGTTTTTAATTTTATTTATGTTCTTAACAGTTGTTTTTGGGAATATTATGTGCATATTAGGTATCCGAGTTTTCAGGAATCCAAATCTATCTAGTGTAATGTATCCCCATGTATAGGGACTTGAGGTCAGACCGCGTATATTCCTGGAGGTTCACCATGTTTAGGAATGTTACTATAGTTGGATATATGTGGCTCCAGGGTTACCCATGTGATGTTTTACAATCTCATATAACTTTATTCCATTACATGAAGTGTTCATGTACCCTATGCATACGATGAATATGTATATGTATGAATATAGATAACTTTTATTTTTTTTCTAATGAATATAAACTTGTGGGTTGTGTAAAGAGTGACACATTAATTTAGTGTGAAAAAATTAATTTGGTAATTGGAGTAGAGTTTACAAAACATAATCACTAAAATAGTACATAAAAAGAAAGGGAATGAGAGATGATAACATAATGATCACATGTGATGTAATAGTTATGAATTTAATATATATATTATGTATTATAAATTGCTAAGACCTTAAAATAAGAAACCCCACAAATAATAAGTGTTAGATTCCGACCAAAGAGAAACTTGTATAGACCTAAATCATCAAACTAGCTTGGTCATACTAAAGGTGGGTGCCTTTGTGTTATCTTGTGTAAGGAAATAAAGTAATTCCTGACTACAGATTATTCTGTATGTTGGTTATTCTAGTGCTGGGTTCCCTTGGATCACCCTTTTTTTGCATGTTTTTGAAATTTTATTTGGGTTAAACTATCTGGGAGACCCTAAAAAGATTATGTTACTAGATGAATAGAGTTAATTGAATCCATGGATGGATTTGGATAAAAGTGTTATCCAGTCAACTATCAAAGATTCATAACTGTTGTGATTGGGGTGATAACTAACCTAAATAGATATGTAAGGGGAGAAATGAAAAATCAACCTATAGATTAGTGAAATATGGATCTTTGATCCCTAAATGGATATGTTGTATGGAGTCATCAATTTTAGCGGGAAAACTATCATTAAAATCTCTTAATGAAAAGATTTAAGGAATGATTTACATCTGATTAAATGTTTTATTATAGATAAATACATCATAATCATCAAACTAAAATTTATATTATTCCTTGAAATAAAGAGAATAATGTAATAAAATCCTAAGACTTGTATCTTGTGAAAAGTTATTGAGAAATGGATATATTCGTTATGTCCGAAAAAATCATTCATGAGTAACACAGTGTTGAATTTGATCAGTAACTGAATTTAGATTCTTAAAGAATCATGAAATAAATATTCTAACGTTTAAAAGTAATTTAATTCATAATTGTACTAAGCAATTATAGTCTCCTACACTAAATATTATTTGTTATGTCGATGATATTCAATAAAATACAAAATGTATGGAATGAATGACGAATTATTAAAATATATTTTTGGCTATGGAATTCATAGTATTTTCATTTATGTAAATGATTTGTCAATGTGAATTAATTTAAGAAACTTTTACCAAATATTCTCAAAGTTTTGAGAATGGATGGACAGGGAATATGTTGCATGGATTCTAGTACCATATAGATTTTATAATTGGGTAAAATTTCAAACTGCAAGAATAAAAGTTAGTTGAAATGTTTAGCATGGTTTCTTCAAGAAGAAAATCAAGTTCACTAAAACATAGGGATTTCATGATGGAATAGTTATAAATCAATACGACTGAATTATTGAAAATATACCAGATTAATTATAGAAACTCTATGGAATTTCCATGTTAGGTATGAATGTTATATAAATTAAATCCTTGATTTGGAATGGTTTTTGTTACCGAGTATATGTTTTTTTACTGTTGTAAATATACATTAATTCAAAATTGATCGAACAATGGACTGATCCTGTAGATTATATTCAAATGTTGAAGTAAAAAAATAAATACATCGAGAATTAGAATGTAAAGGAATATGTCAAACATTGATGAATCAAAATAATAAATTTGTATCGTCATCTCATTTCACTTATAGGACAAAAGAGGATGTTTAATAACAATCATTTTTAGGAGGTGATTAAATGTATGAACGTGGTTTATGATTCAATAATTTATATAATATGTTTTTGAGAAGAAGATTTGGATTAATGAGTATATCCAAGATAAAACTATCATACAAATATTTGTTAAAATATGTGGCAATGTGTTCCTTCAACTCCTTGGGGGGAAAATTTTCATAAAGTCATCTCTTTAGAAAAGAATTCTCTAAATACATAAAATACCATATATGATATGGAAACAAAAATTTATTTTCTAATATTCCTACTAAATGAATGTAAATTTTATGTCATAAAAAACAAAGTAGTTTCTGTTTTCGTAAAAATATATTCTTAAAAGAATGTAGTATCTATGATGCTACTGGGAATATATTTTAACTTAGAGAACATCAAAATTAACAAATAAAAGATTACACCACATTTATTTTAAGTGGTTATTTACATTATATCCTAAAGAGTTAGGATATTTGAAAATAAAGAAAATTTTAAATTTTTACCTTTTGTTACTATGATAAAGTGAATATTACTATTAATTAAAATATTATACCAGTATAAGATTATAGCGATTTTTCACTAAATGTACTAAAAATTTTATAATATATGAAAATAAAAAATGTAATGAGTTATATTTAGTTACTATTACAAGTGAACATCAATATTACATAAAATAGTATACCATATAATACTCAATGTTTTACACATTTTATCCCAATATAGATTAGCGAATAAAGTTAAATAAATATAAACAATTATATTAGTTACCATAAAAAATGTTGATATCACATTATCCTAAATATATTTTAAGATGTGCAAGAAAAGTGATAAAGGAATCAATTAAATTATTTATAAAATATTTCAAGGAACAAGTTTTATGGAAAGGGTTCCTAAGATGATGATGGTTTATTCAAATATAGTTCTAAATAGAAAATGAAATATGACATTATAAAATTTTATGTTATGAAGTTAGGATGTTTCAATTAAAGTTAAAAGAGTTGAAATTAATGAATATAATTCCTACATCTCACCACTATTCAAACATGCTTTCTTCATAAATGTTTCTCATTGAGAGTTTAGTGGGATTACTTTATCAAATGGTCACATAATGATGGGACATGAATTACTTTTGAATGTAAGATTTAAAATTTATTACTACAATAAATACATGAGGGAAATTTTATATATATGTGTGTTCAAAAATTTAGAGATTGGTGTAATGGTTGTAAATTTATCATGTTAATATAATAAATGCAATCTCCCCTTTTCATTCATTCATGTGTGATAGAATTTATTTTACTGGAATGGTCATATGATAGAGAACCCCTCAAATTAAAAACTTATAGTTCTCCCTAACTGATGGTAATTTTGGAGTTTAATATGCTATAATGAAATGTAAAGTTTAGCATGAAAAGATTGTTATTTCAGTTAGAATGGGTTGTATATGATATATTGAATAATATATATTTGATGTAATAAATTGAGACTTATTACTTGAACTGATCCCCTAAATTATATCTCATGGAATGTCATATGGTCATAGATATACTTAGGGGTGTATTCTTGTTATCAATCATTCATACCAGAGGTTGATGAGATACTTATCATGAGAACATTCATACTTTGATTCCCTACTTATGAAAGTTGATATATGAAAATAGTTAATCAAGGGGTGGTTGGGTATGTTGTCGATGATTTCATAAGCTATAGTGAAACTAATAAGGGATTTATCAACATTTATGATAAAGAATGGAATGTATCCATTTATTGAATGGGAATGAGGAAATTACTTTCCATGATTAGTTGTTTCACGAATGATTTTCTTATCTACTTGGATAAGTGACATGTGATATGATAATCTTATAAATGAATAACATGTGATATATTCATCCACCTAGTTAGTCATTTTCAGAGAATAATGAAAATTATGAGAGTCCATTACTATATTGGCATGTTCTATGTCTAGTGGTCACTTGATGTCATAGAAAAAGGGATTATATAATATACATATGGTTTATATGATTCATCTGGTGGTGGTAATGTTCATATAGACATATTATTATGTTTGATGGAGATCACAACCAACCACTTATTAGATTGAATAACATTGATGATTTTCTAGAATCCACTCTTTTCTTACATCTATAAAATAGAGATTTCGTAGTTATTGTCAATGTTTCTATGAATAGTAGGGAAAAAAAATTAGGCCCTTGGATAAGGTTAAAATTTTGGAAACATTATTTTCAAAAATAAAGGGACATTGATGAAATAATGTATCCAAAATATGTTGGATGGATTCACCACCATTTGTGATGTTATGATTAAATTACATACGATGTTTTAGTTCATGTTGGACATTATTAGATATGCACTAAAAATATATATAGTATATTATATTATATATTTACCATCTATATTTAATTACATGCATTTGACGCATGTAATGCATGTATTAAATACATGAGATAATATATATATATATATATATTCATTTATTTATTTATTTCTCCCAAATGGTTTAATTAAAAGTGACAATTCATTAAAAACATATTAATTTGATTAACCGCTCATCGATTAAGATTAAATGAATTATATGAAAAAAATTATATGGATAGAATAATATTGTAGAAACGTTTTCAATTTAAGGAAATGCTTCATGGATGGATACTAAAGGGATGTGATCCCTTCTTTAAATATAATCAATCATGAGTAATCCTCCCATTTAAATATTCTTCTACAATACTTTTAATCATATAATATAAAGGTGTTATCACCCATTTAGCATTCAAGTATCCCCATGATACGATCACTGATTCATTAGTCAGTGTACCCCCATGGAGGTCGGGTGATTTTTTCAATACTACATGATCTTAATCAAGAATATCACATGAAAGGAGAAAAATGATGGCTTTAATGATTTTTAGGTAATTTATTTATACAATTTATTTACATGATGATTCAGAAAGATAGATATTCCTTATATTAGGGTTTTCTGCCACTGTGCATGGTCATGTGATGGTTGCACAACACCCAACAAAAAGAACCATGGAAAAATATGATAAAATAAAATCATCATGAACCCTATGTTGATATCCAAAGGCTAACATGAATAAGTGAAAAATGAAGATATAAAATGTGAAACTAAAATTCACTCTATGTGGTAATGATCGTGATGTACATACATGCATTAGGAAGAAAACATAAGGGTTCACTACAATATTTTTTTGGCATATTAAGTCCATTAGTGAAAGAATAATTAGAAACACGCATGCTTTTCCTTATAGTTGCCTCTAGAAACCCAATATCAAATAACCCACTAGAATACATTTTAATTCCATGTTTAAGCACCAACATAGGAAAACGTTTGTTGAGGAACCTCATCCATTTCACATGTGATATAGCGTTTATAAATCGAGTATTATTTAATAAGGACACCTTAGTCCATGAACATCTGATCTGAGAGGATAGTGATGAGTCAAATGCCACTGGGAAAAATGAATTTATCTAAAATGGAGGATGAAGTAGAATTAAATATTGATATGGATAGGGGTTAATATAAAGAAATATGGGAAATCCAAATCCATTCTATCTCTCTCATGGATAATTAATGGATCATTTAATAGTGATATTTGAATTGAATTACAAGAGGCAAATCTACCAAAATCAATGAGAAACAATGTTTGGGAATTTGATGGGGGTGTTTTTAGATTTGAAGACCAAATATTTGAGGTTTTGATTCCTATAAATATAGTGATCCCTTGCAACAGAATGTGGATTAAAAACATCACTGTGATATTTTGATGAAGCATGTAGAGACCCAAAGCTTGACGTACATGGACATTACATTACTTTTGAGGAATTATTAATACATAACCAAAATAGGCACTCAAGGACCGTAACAGTTTAGTCTCTTTAGAAACTCAGAACATAATCTTCTAATCATGGTGAAAGATCTTCATCATCTCCCATAAAGTTCTTTCCCATTGGTTTTCTTACCTAAAACCTTTCTTTGTATACTAGGTAAAATAAAACATATAAAGGGTGAGATCAAATGCTCAGTAAGGGTAAGCATAGTGAAAATAAAACCCCATAAATTTGAACTGAAAAACATGAACATAATATTTCAAGATCAAAATCTTGAGCAATGACATAAGACGTGGTAGTACGTAAGGCATAGATCATAATGGATGCTCAATCATGATAAAATAGCTTGGAAATAAAACTTGTAATTGTGGAAAAACATTAATAACTTGATACAATTTCCATAGTAGCAAAGGCATTACTGCCAAGACCATTATAGTGGACAATGTCCCTTACTAAATCAGGTTTATTTTCCGTTCTAGCCCTATAATACTAAACCAGATTCAGTTGTCGTTCCAGCCATGTCTATCTCATGAGATATAAATCTTTACCCAATGCATTGAAGGGAAATATATGTCCCATCCATCTCATAATGAAATTATTCTTATTTGTTCCACAACATGAACATAAATCATTCATCATTACCCAATGTATAAAATGTGTTTCATAAACATCATCCCATCATAACATAATCCATACAAAAAAATGTATATCATTTCATCATAAGAAAAGTGAATCCATGTAAATCATATAAACATTATACTTGAAACATAATCATATTAAATAATGTCATTTTAGATGTAAAATAGTTTTGATAAAACAATTGAAATGAATTCTTGAAGAAAATATCCTTTCTTCTTCAAAATCATTTTTTTTTAAAAAAATCCATGAAATTTTAAAACAAAACGATTTTGATGAAAATAATCATGAAATATTATAGAGTAAGATTCATGAAAATAAGGTGTTATGGAACCGTAAAAAAATGTTCACACTGTGTAAGTTAAAAATAGCATTCTCCTCGTACTTTTGTTGGTAAAGTCAAAAAAGTTCTCGTGTGGTAAAAAAAAGTAAGATTCCATTCATATGATGTGGTAAAATTAAAAAATGGGTTAAAAGGCCATTAAAAATTCATGAAAACATTTTTAGAAAACAGGTACATGGATGATAAAAAACCCATGTAAATACTTACAAATAAACATTCTTGGATAAGAGCGAGATTGGAATAGTTATCCCTTACCATTGGTCCAATATAATTCGTACGTATCAGAACCTCCTCTATAATGATTTAAATAATGTCACTGAATTATTATAGAATCATATTCCTGTTATTATATCATATATGTTTAACTTATGACTTTATATTACTTGTTCTTTTGTAAATCCATGTTAATGCTTCGTTTGGGGTAAAATCGTTTCATTTATCGTACATGTTTCGACTTGTTGTTCTTGATATTATTACATATATACTGATTTCCTTAATTTCAGAATTTATAACATGATTTATATATAATAAAAATTCAGCATATACATATATATGATATATTGATAAATGGAATGAAATACACCATTCAGGGAGACGGTAGGTCATACGTACGCATGAACGATGTTTTCGTTTCCTTATTGAATTTAATGGAATTAAATAGATGACATAAATATATATATACATAAATAAATTAGAATTATTATGACATATATTTCATTATTATTCATTATATATACTTTATAATCATTCATGAATGGTTAACATGAAGAATGAATCTCATCGCGTTCGTGGAGACGGTAGTCCGTACGAACGCACGAGTGATTATATCATTCCCATGATCATGGAATAGTATTGAAGGGTATGTATATTGTTTAAGAATCAATATAACATTACAATAATCACATATAGTTTTTATTTACACCATTATACCCATCCAAGTAAGGTGGTGGTGGAAAACAGATTACACCACAGCGTGGAGCCGGTATTTCGTACGTACGCACGCACTGTGATTTTATATTCCGTAGGATGGATAAAAGGTTAAATAGGTTTGTTTCATATTTATGAAAAAATAAATGTATATGAGTTATACTTATGTTATTACTTCACAATGAAACAAATAAATAAGAGGAACTAGAAAAACAAATAAATTTGACAAAATCTATAACGGGTATTACCTCTTCTTCGACACACCTCTTTGAAACCTCCACTTAGGGCACTAAAATTGGTCATTGAAGAAGACCAACACCAGCAAAATATTTCTAAGTAAGTTGATAAGGGAAATGAGCAGGGATTGGACGAGATTTAAGGCTCAACGTTGTGAAAAGATAAGAGGGGGGAGGTTCCCTTTTATTAGGGAGGAGAGGGGCACCTTTGGAATCCTCAAAAATATTAGTTTAATATAAATTCAAACCACACATAAAAATCTTTACAAATGACTCAATTCTAATATTAGATGAGATAGAGCTGTAATATATTCAACCAATCAAAATTATTCTTGTTTTGACTTTATTTTAAGGCTTATCATTTTGATTTATTCATATTTAATCTATTTAATTTTATTTGTGGTAATAAAATTCTAAATTTTAAATGGTTATAAATAATCACATATGTATTGTTAATTTTCCATAGTTGGACACTTTATTACATTTTAGAATATATAAATTTCAATTTATAATTTTTTATTATTTCTTATATTTTTAAACAATTTAATAATATGTTATTTTTATAAAATAAAAATAGTGTCAAATTTGACACTATTCATTTATTTGAATTTAAATAAACATCACACTGTGGATATATTGGTACTAAAATATTTAATAGATTAATAAAATGTCCTAGTAATCTAGGAAATTAGTGGAGCACATTAACTAGTTCATATAATATTTATTTTACTATTTGTAAAACCATTTATTTGATTTTTCTCTTAATAAAATAATTACTACAACCATTTTGTATAATTATTAAATATACTTATTTTTTGCATAAAAATTAAACATAAAATACTAGGATGAAGATAAATATGACAGTATTCATGATAATAAATTTTGTATGATTTAACTTCTAAAACACCAACTTTTAAAATGTTATATTTATTAAATTATGAAGGTGACAACTTTGACATCATTTACAATAAAAAAATATAAGTGTCATAATCAATACTATAAGATTCCAAACGATAATATACTCGGTAATTGGATGATTATGTTATATATATACACTACCAAATGGTTTTGGTTAGTTTTTGGAGCATTTTAATGAGTATTATTCTTTCAATATAAACTATATTACATATTTTTCACTAAATAAATAATTTCTCCATCATTAATGTATAATCTAATAAAGTAATTAAATATCTCATAAAAATTATAAATAAAAAACAATGATAAAGAATAACATTTTATCTTTCAAATGAGTATTTATAAACTAATTTATATTCTGTATAAACTTTCATTAAAAATACATTAATTATTAAATTAGAGTGAGACATATTTCACTTTCCTTTAGAGAAAATAAACTAAAGGTCTTAATCACATCCAAGTGGCTTCTAATGGATTCCATTTTGGACACAATATGACTTATGACGAAATATAATCATACAATTATATTAAGACAGGTGTTAGGGTAATTTTATAATATTATATTTACCCGTAATTACCTGATTTACATTTAACGATGGTAAATAAAATTTACCATAGTTACTATTCATAATGTCCAAAACTAAAAAGTGGTCTATTAATATAATGTGGAACCACTGATTCCAAATATGGAAACCATTTTTCAAAATTCAATACACTGAAGTTGTATAAATTAAAATAAAATTAATCCCATTGGGGAAAGAAAATGGGTTTTTGTTTAAAACATTGCAAAAGATTTAAATGATTTAACCTACAAATTCAATGTAAAATAAATAATAATGACATAATTCATATTAAAGGGTAAAAATAAATTATATTTATACATTAAAACCATTCAATATTATAATTTATCCATATAAATTACTACGATGAAAATATTTGTTTTTAATTAAAATATAGCGTGTTTTTACTAATCATTAAAATATTAAAGTTATTAGAAAAACATCAAAAATTTATCCAAAATAAATTTTTATATCCTGATTCCAAATAAGAATTTTATTTTTCCAAATTGAACTTATAAACATGTCAATAACTATATTTAATGGGGGTGCACCATCAAAAGGCGAAAAAACATCATTTTTTGGAAAATTCGTATTTTACATGAAAAAATTATTTTATTCTCATACCATGTTCTAGAAAATGTGTAAGTTGAATAATAATGTTATAAAATTTAAAATTTAGTTAATACTATTCATAATAGCTAGTCCATATTAACAATATAATGTTGTTTAGGAAAATCCGGTATTGCGTACTACACACGCTATCGAGAAAGGTCATGATTACGTGTAATGCAATCCAAGTCAGGGATGCGTGTAGTGAAAGATATGTTTGGTGTTGCGTATAACATTATTCAAAAATTATTTCAATTACACATTAAAAAAATCTATACATAATGTTGTGAACTTGAAGTTGTGTGCAACATGAGCCAAGAATAGTGTTGCGTATACTACAATCTAATACGGTATTGCGTATATCACAAGATAATTTTCATGTAGCATATAACACAAGACATCAATGAAATTAAATGAATATTTTTCATAAAATCTCAAGGTTTTATAAAGCAATTGTTTTGTTTTATGTTGTAGTGTTTAGTTTTAATTATTTTTCATAAAACCACATGTGCGTATTCGAATAATTTGTTCATCTATTATCTCTCTCTCTGTATCTTCTATTAGCCATTGTGAACTCTCATTCCAATGATTATGATTATGTGACATGAGGAATATCCTAGGGGAGTAATCTGGTGTTAAACTCAAGTCTATGATTTATATTCTCTTTATGATAACCCAATGATAATTTGTGGTGGGTTGAATCATCACTGTGGTCATATAAAGTTTATCTTCATATTCTATACCCATAATCCATCGAATGAAGAGGTGGATTTATGATGTGCATGCATATTGTTATGTGCCATATACATTTGAAACTATGGTTTAAGGTGTTCAGAAATATGAAATACTATGTTAATTAAGTATATATCTATATATCAAGATGATAAAGGTTCTACATAGATGAATATCATGGGATAATTTCTTTTGTACTCTAACATCATTCATTCTGTTTTCTATGGAATTTTGATCTTATTTTTAGTTTTTTCATTATATTATCCTTCCCCCAATTTTAATTTTTTTTTCATAAAAAAAACAGCATAAATAAGGCAACCAGTGAACTAGGAATTGGTGAGTGATCGACCATGAAACTCCTCAAGTGGGAAAACCCTAGTCAGCAACTATGTTACACTTGGAAAATAATTGTAGCTTTTTTGACACCCTACGACAGGTGTGTCATGTAATAATAAAATACAAACACACACATATAGATGTATATTAATATATGTATATAAATATTAATATATATATATCTATACAAGTATATATATTTCAAAATATACATATATATATCAATATATGGAAATAAAAATAATGTAGTCTAGTGTTAACTGTGATTGTTGGTGTTTTAATAAATGTATTTATCTTAATATATTGCAACAAATATATATTAAAATAAATATACAATCATATATGTGGACACAAACACATATAAAAATACATAAGAAAACACATTCACACACACACACATATAAATACACACACACACACCGAAATATTAATTGTTTTCCAATTAGAAAAGATATATATGTTATAAGTGACTTCTCTTTAAAGGAGTGGATTTCATGATCAAATTTAGGTGTGTTGCTAAACAGGGGTTGGAAGGCATGCTTATAGGAGGGGGATCAAGCACTGATAAAAGGGGGAATGTGTTGAAATCACATGTAAATATAATGATAGTCTTAGGGTCTTGACTGTTTATAAAAGTGGGGCAAGATCCCTGATAATGGGGAATAGAGTAGTGAAAGAAGATATTTTTTTATATTATTTAGTTTTTTTAGTGTTAGAAAAGGGTTGATAAATTAATCCCTTATCATCACTAAAAATATAACTGGTAAAATGATTCCTTTATCAATTCTATGAAAAGAACGGATAAAAGGGTTCCTTTATCAACTATTTATTTAGTACTGATAAAGGGGTCATTTGTCAGCAATTTTTTAGAAATGATAACGGTGACCCCATTTTATCAGTTCAATGAACACACATTATTTTATATCATTGAAAATTTAATTTCTATTTCTGATAAATTCTAAATCTTTGTCTGTTCAATTACTTTATATTGATACCAGGAGGTTTTTTCATATATTTTAAAAATAATGGATGATTTATTTATGTTGTAATTTTTTTAAATATATAAATCCATTCAAAATGTTGATTGTTATTTATAATGATTTTGAAAAAATTATACCAGATTGAGAAAACTAGGTTAAATAGACTATTTTGGTTTGAGGAATTAGATCAAACTGAGAATATCGTTCAGAGGAGAGAACCAAATGTTTGTTCTAAAGAATTGATTGTTTTCACTGTATTGAGTAATTCTAGACAAACTAAATTAGTTTATGACCATTACAAATATTCCACATGAGAATGAACAATTGTGGGTTCCTTAGACCAAGGAAAGTTTGTATGTTCAACAAACATATGAGTTTTTTAAAAAAACGTTCAGCCGATGAAGAATGAGAACATAGAGATAAGAAATATGATTTATAGCGAGTTCACCAGGCATGTAAAAGGACGTGAGTCCATTTTATGATCATTTTAAATTTTCTTAGATAGTGGGTTACCAGAAAAGGAATTAATAGATATTTCTAAGCTATGTCTATCAGCAATATTAATTTTTATTCTTCTGATAAAGGAAACAAATAGTGAACTAACGGGTGGTGAAGTTCCAAGTGGTGTATCAAACAGATCATTACCTATTGGATTAGGTCCTACAAAGGAGTTCTGGATAAAGGATTAAGTGTATTTACAATATTTTTGTAATGAAATTATTAGTGATGATGCTCATATGGATGTTCGGTGACTAAATAATCATGAAAGGAAGTGCATGATAGCTTCCTTGAATCAAGGAGGTTTGAAGAATGATTACAACCTAGATTTTAGGAAAGTATTGATGAATTTGTTTAACCCCAATATTTTTAAAAATTTGAGTGATTTCAAATAAATAATTTTTCAGAGGGATATTCAATGTTTTAGTAAGAATTTTGAGTTTGAATTTCATGTTCCACCAATAATTCTAAGACATAAGATGCCTACATAAAGGGAAGCAAGTTCACTTTGAAGAAGTTTCTGAAGATGTTTCATCCATGATAATTTTTTAAGATGTGATGTGACAAAATAAATTTGTGAGATATAACATTTATAAAATATTAATATAATGTGTAAATAGATGAAGTGTTGTAAAAACTATGATACGATACAAAGTGTTACCTAACTAAGGATAACAGCTGAAGAACCAATCAGAAGAAGTGGTATCAGATTGAGGATATAAACAAAACTGGTACTATTATGAAGTAACCTGATAGAGAATATATATGATGAATATGGTATCATATAGAAGGTACCAAATTGAGATTACCAATTATATAATTTTTCATAAAGATAGGTTTAGGAAAATAATTTCAATTAGCCATTTCTCACTCAGTGTTGTGAAAGTAATTGATGAGGATGAAGAATATCTTTCTATTGGATTTGGTGTTATATAAATAATTATTTATGATTTATATTCGAAATATAATTAAATAAGTGATTATTAATTTAAATATCTTATTAAATATCATTAATTGTTTTTTGTGACTTCAATGTAATATTTTTCTAGAGTATCTATCAACATTAAAAAGGGAATAATAGTTCCCTGCTATGATGAAAACCTTGAAATTCCATGATGATATTTCTAAAACCATTCATATATGGTTGTATTGAATTCAATGATAGGGAAAATAGTATATTGAAAATAAATTATAGGTACTATTTATAATATGAGGCTTTATCTCATGAATTATATATATATGAGTTACTAAGATGAGAGATTATGAGAATTTTTCCTCCAATAGGAATCCACATGTTTGCATGTCATTGCATATTATTGTATGTAAGAATGTGTAATGGTACGTTATAATTATGATTAATATTAAAACATGTTGTGGAACCACAATGGAATTTTGAAAGATATTCCCTGGGAGGGTGAATCATTGTATAAAAATAATTCTCATTTACCCATGTATACGTGAAACTATCATGGTCCAAACAAATATTGACATCACCTATTATAAAGGTAACACATGTGTTCCCCTATTACGTGATGATACTATTAATTGTAGAACTTATCAGATTCTTATCCAGATAATATTTATTATTTCCCAATCCGCATTCAATAATTTTCATTATGTAGAATATAAGAAATGAAATAACATAATATAGATCAATTTTACATGGTTTACCCATAGTGGTCTATGTTATAGGATCACACACTAACATTGTTTTGACGTGATGAAATCCAGAAATCATTTCTAGTCAGGTGGGTATTATGTTTCAACTTTAGTCACTCCACACTAGGAACACTACTGTTAGTATATTTATCATTTGGTTCACTACCACCCATGGGTCACCCCGATTTGTCCTCTCCCTTTTCTAAAAACATTAGTTGAGAATGATTTATGGACCATATGAAAATTCATGACTTCAATGTCAGATAGGTGATGCACTAATTAGTTGACATTGAACGTAACTCTTATCTATCACAAACTAGTATTCAACTATACCAATGAAATAGATTCCACTTCCTTGATGAACTATAATTCATAGAATATCAATTTTTAAGGTTTTCAATAAGTTCCAATCACTTTGTGTATCATGAAACTTAATTAATTTGCAAACCTTTTGTAACACTTATTTTGAAACATTATTCATGATCATGAAACTTCTTGCCTTCACAATAATCGAAGCCTTTCATGAAACTTTCTACCATTCAGGAATCTTTAAAATCATTTGTGATACCCCATGGTTAGACCAGCATAATTCCTTTATTCAGGGAAAATATACTCTTATAAATCATTTTTGTATGAAATAGAGGGATTTGGAATAGGGATTATGACATGAGTTTATTGTAAAATCCTTGAGATCTTGAAAATGTAAGAGAATGTTACTGAAGGTGTTTCTCATGAATAGTTTAATATTTTATTTATATTAACATAGATTTATATCATGAGGTAATTTTATATATTATTGTATCTTAATAATATAAACAAAATAACAATATAATTTTAATTAATGTTTCTATTTCCTTCGGTAATATCTAAGGAAATACTGTGAATCATGAAAATCATGTCATTCCTCATACTGATGGTTCTTAGAGTTTTTTTAGAAAATGAACAATCTTCATATTAATTTATCTATTATTATTTATATTATTTTTTTAAGTTAATGTTTTTTATAACATATAAATATATTTTTTTATAAAATAAAATTATTTAGGTCACTCTGTTTGTCAGATAGAGAAGTGTCTTAACAATGATAGAAAAATCGGAAAAGTTTTTGCAAATAAACCTACCAAAGACATTGGATTTAGTGATTTTCATCACTATTAACTGTTATTTCATTTCTATAAAAATATAATAATGATTTTTTATTTAAAAATTAATTAAAACTAGTTAAATGGGGTAGAATAAAATGATAAATTAGTTTAAATTATATCTATTAGTGTAATTTGATCAATGTTGTCAGCCTTAATTAATTCTGTTTATGTGTTTTTATTCTTAAAATATTTTTTACTTTTTTGTATAAATTATAATGGAATTACATTAAATAGTAACTAAATAATTCTAAATAGAAAATATCATGAATTTTAGATAATTTTAGGAATCATAGATAATATTATTTTACTAATAGATTAGAATTCAAAATACCTGGGATGCGAACCCTTCACAACAATCATCAGTGTCCCAGAATGAAACAGTTGCTATAATTTTAGGGAAGGAGATTCTAGAGAGTTTATGAAGGATGGCATCTTAGATTACTACATTACTTTTATTTGGTAAGGCTGGGTCATTATTTTTTTTACACCCTAGGGTGTGTCAGCAATTCCACTGATTGGGAAGAAAAAATGGAAATTTTAAGGTAGAATGTAAAATTACAAGAACATGACTCTTATAGAAACATTCGGGACCAGTAGTAGTCGACATCAGAAAATTATTTAGTTTTTATATTTCAATGGATGATAGAAATGATCTCAAATGTAATTTCTAGTCTTATATATCATTCTTCCATATGAATTCTAAACTCTATATATCATTAACATATTTAGAAAACACATAAATTCGCATATAACTCTAAATTATTATTTATTTTAGTTCTCATCTCGATGATCATCCCTCAAAAATAATCTCGGCATGGTACATCATTCAAGAATGTTTATTAGTTGAAGGATTATATTAATAAAAAAACAATTAGAATTATATTTATAGAAACCATATGATTTTACCATCCGACATGCAATGTGCCTAGAATGACTAAATAAATAGTTATAAAATATACCAAATCCTTTAATAACATCTTTTAGGGGGTAAAAGTCAAAGAAAAATGTTCAAATGGATTTGAAATCATAATACAAAAATATATAATGATTTTTGAAATGTAGAAACTAACACCATATCAATCTGAGATATAGTTTTCTATTGATACTTGTAAACATGTTTTTAGTGTTTCAAAACACTAAAACATGAATGAAATGGATTGTTAAAACCAAATAAAAAGATCTCATGTGGTTTTGAAATAATTATCTAATAAAATTGGAATTATTTTTGATGTGTATGAGTAGACACCATGTGCGTTTGACATGTGGTGTGCTTGGAATGACTCAATATGCAGTTCTAAAATATTCCAATGCCTTAAAAATTATGTGTTAGAGGATCAAAAAAAAAAAGAAAATGATGAAATATGGACATTTATAAATAATACAATAATGGTATATTGATTTTTGAAATATGGGAACTAGATCCACATAAAACCAAGTAATGATTTGGCAATGATACTTGTAAACATATTTTTAGTGTTTCAAAACACTAAAATGTCTCTATAATGGTCCAAATAATATAAAAAAAATGTCATTTTGATCTGAAATCATGGGAAAATGACTGTTTAATTATCTAGTATTCTTAAAAGTATACATCATTTCTAGTTGGCATGCTGTGTGCTTTGAAAGACTGAATAAGCAGTTTTTAATGATATAAAAGCCTTTAGAAACATGTTTGAGGGGGTAAAAACCAACCAAACATTGTCAAATGGAAATGAAATCCTATGAAATGACTATATATTTATTTTTTAATTTTAGGTTCCAAATCCATGTAAATTAATATTATGGTTTGGGTGATATACTTGGAAATGCAATTTTTGTGTTTTGAAACACTAAAACATGGGTGCAATGGTAAAAACCATAGAAAAAGACATCATATTAATATAAAATCATGATAAAATTATATTTGAATTATTTTTGATGTGTAATAATAGAAGAAACATCCATATAATGTGTGGTGTTCTTGGAATGAATCAATTCGTATTTTAAAAAGACACATAATCCTTTAAAAACATGTGTTTGTGGGAGGGGGTAAAAACAAAGGAAACTACATCCGATGGTCGTAAAATCATGGAAATTTTTTTATAGATTTATTTGTGGATTGTCTAAAAAATTCTACATGAATTTGTGTTAATAATTTACTAGGATTCCCATAATCATGTTTTTAGTGTTTCAAAATAAAAAAATGTATGTGTAATAGTGAAAACCATTACAAATCCTAAAATTAACAAGAAATCATGGAGAATCCACAATTTAATTATTTGTGATGTGTAAGATTGAAAAACACATCTATATGACATGATGTGTGCTCTGAATGTCTCAATAAGTAGTTTTAAAAGATACCAAAGCCTTTAAAATTATTTGTTAGTGGGTCAAAACCAAATAAAAGATGTCATATGGCTCTAAAATTATAGGACACCAACAATTTATTGATTTCTTAAATATAGTAAATGATTCCATGTCAATCTAAATTACATTTTCATGATATTCTTATAAATGTGTTTTTAGTTTTTTAAAAAACTATAACATTAATGTAATTTTAAAAAACACAACTAGGATACTAGTATTTGCATGAAATCTTTTGAAAACCCAATTAAATTATTTTCTATGTTTATGAGTAGAAAAAATGTTCTTCAAATGTGTGGTGTGAAAGAAATGACACAATACGAATTTTTTAATTTTACTAACGACTTATAAAACATATGTTAGGGGGTAAAAACCATACAAATAATGTTAGATGGCTGTGAAATCAAGTTAAAACAACCATATATTAATTTTTAACTTTTATGAAATGACGTCATGTAAATTCAAGTTACAATTTGGACAAGATTCATGTAAATAAATTTTTTGTGTTATAAAACACTAAAATTTGTGAATAACAATCAAAACCATCGAAAACAACCATATATTAAGGTGAAATCATGGGAAACCCACCATTTAAATATTCTTTACAAGTAAAAGTGTACAACACACCAATTTATCATGTGGTCTTCGTAAAATTATCAAATAATCTCCTTTAAAAGGTATTAAATTCTTTAAAAACTTGTGACAATGGGTAAAAATCCATGAAAAAATAATAAGACCATTAAATCATAATAAAATGAATTTAGAGTGGTTTTTTAAATATAGGAACTAACACCATGTAAATATGAGTAACGATTTGGTCGAGATGCTCATAAACATGTTTTTATTGTTTAAAACTCTAAAACAAGGTTGTAATAGTCAGATTAGTAGAAAAACCTCATATTGACATAAAATCAAACTAAAACAACAATTGAATTATTTATGATGTGTATGGAGAGAAATATCATCCATCTAATATGAGGTGTGCTCAAAATGAATCATTAAACAAATTTAAAAGATACCAAATCCTTTAAAAACATATTTGATCGGGCCAAAATGAAGGTAACGATATTAGATGACCGTGAAATCCTTGGTAAATCAGTATATTTTTTTAGTGTATTAACTAACACTATATCAATCGAAGTTATGGTTTGGACGAGATTTTAGTAAAAGTGTTTTTAGTTTTTTTAAAAACTAACACATGAGTGTAATGATAAAATCCATATAAAATGAGCTCATGTTGATGTGAAATCGTGATAAAACCACCCATGAGTTATTTTTGACATGTACGAGGATACAAAATTTTCATTAGATGATATGTGTGCTTGAATAGTCTCAGTAATTTATTTTAAAAGATACTAAAGCTTCTAATAACATGTGTGTGAGGGTCAATACCAAATAAATGACATCGGATTATTGTGAAATCATTGGACAATGAAAGTAGAATAATTTTTCAAATATAGGAACCAAATCCATTTTAATCCAAGTAACCATTTTCCTAGGATGTTTTTATATACATTTTCAGTGATTCAATATACTAAAACATGTGTGTAATAGTAAAAACCCTAGAAAATGACCTCATACTAATGTAAAATCATGATACAAACACCATTGATTTATTTATGAAATATATGAATTTTTTCATATAAAGGCCTTTAAAATTTAATTATTAAGCAATTTTAGGTACATCACAAGTCAGTTTAAAAATTAATTAGATTTTTATATATTTATCCCTTTTTTCAGTTACAAATGCTGAATAATATATTATATTTGTATGTTTATGTTTTTAATGTTTTAGTAATTATATATTTTATAATTTTTAAATTTATTATGTTTTATTAAAAATATTACAACTATTTTGTGAAAAATTCTAAATATATTTTGTGTATATTCTCTTCCATATTTATTTTCTAAAATTTAATCTTTGTAAATTCGGTGAAATATTCTAGTAGTAGAAATGAGGTTTACCAATATGATCCACATCATTCTCAAAAAGTAGTCATTATTGTTATTATTTTCTATGGTATGGTTAAATATTATCAACCATTCTATTATAATTCATATATATTATGTTCAGTCATGATTTCTATTTTCTCTTTGTTCCAATTGATGACATTATTTGGTCAGTTTTTTCAATGATTTTCATGGATATGGAGGTATATGGAAGTAGTGGAGGTCATGGGATTGATGTATTGGGCATGGGTTTATATTCATAGTATCACTAGTTTCTCATTATAGGTATGAAATTCTATAACATAATGATATGTTAAATATTATAAGGATGTTACAATGTAAATTGTGAATGCATAATAGTTGAAAATATTATGGAATGTATTCATTAATCATAACTCTATATATATGATTCGGTATTTAATCATTACATTTCATTTTTGGTCCAGGGAACCATCTTTTAAAACACTCCCACATGCATAAGATACAACATATTAATGGTCAAATTGTTAGTTACCACATGATTAGATCATTATTATACTGACTTATGGATTTAGTCATTGGGCCAATTATATTTTCCTAAATAGTTACTCTATTATCTATGAATTCAGGTCCTTGAGTGAATCATCCTATGATTTGATACCATAGATTTTAATATTGTTATCCTATGTTATAGTCATTACATCTTGGATAGTTCCAAAAGTAAAATCCTATGAATTAGAAGAAATCCTTAAATATCATATACTTATTAGCTACATCAAAAGCCAAAACGTACATGATATTTGTATATATGGATACCACTATTTTGAATGATCTTCTCAAGCTCATTACTTCAGAATATCCCTGATATTATATCATTTATTTGATATCCCATATGTTATTATGTTTGTTTTTTGTACTATTTTATGAGGTTGAGTTTCAATTAGACATTACCAGGGGGTTTTCCTCAAAACATTAAAATTATTATAGGATAAAATCTATTCATGGTTAAATTGAATGATTAGAGGGATACTATGTAGCCTCTATTCATGGGAAGACTCCTAAATTAATTTTGAATTGTGCACGACTTGTCAGAATGGAAATACATGATTATGTCTAAAATGTATGATCCTTAATGAGAAATTGTGCAAGATTCCTCGTGTGTCGGGAGAGTGTTGTTTGGATTGCTTACAAATTGGTAAATTGTAAAAAATCAGGAAAAGTGAATTTATTTTTCATTAGTGATAAATGGCATGGTCGGAGGATTTTGTCCCAACTTTTTGGAGTATCTATCCTAGGTAGTGTCCAAATAATAGTTATTGCATAGTTTGGATATCTATGTGGGAAAAACGTTCTACATGACTCAATGTTTAATTTTTAGCAATTTTCTATTTTCTCTCTTGTAATTAATAGTTGTTTCACCCTTCGTATCCCCCATTATTTTCATCCAACTATTTAGAGCCCTTTTAGGAGCTCCAACCTACTCCACCTTTGATATTTTCCTTATTTTTCTAATTTTTATGAGATTTTATAGTATTTCTTCCTCACTTTCCCTCTTCTTCCCTTCCCTATCCACCCTATCATTTATTTGAATTCCTCTATGAATTATAAACATTTCATGGATTGTTTAATTGTTTTGAGTAGATCTAATTTCGGGTTTTTTGTGTCTTGGGTTTATAGAAACTATTCTTATACATGCGGGTGTGCTCTTTGTATATGGTGACATGTTTTTTTCTTGGTTTTCACATCGTCCTAGTAGGTTTTTCGATGTAATTGCTTCCTTTTATAATTCAATGTGTTCTTGTTCTTTATAAATGTGTTTTTATTGAATTTATGATTAGATTTGATACACTTATGATGTTTTAAAACCCATTTTGTTGTGTTTTCTGCTTGGCATAATTGGTTTAACTTTTAAAATCAATTTTCACATGTTTAAAATAGAATATTTATATGTTTTGAGATTCTAGGATATCCATGAGGGGAATTTGGAAATTTTCTTCATGATGTGAGTTAGATATTGATCTACTTTTGGTTTTCAATATGTGAGAACTATAATTTAAAGTGGGTTTTGATGGATCCCAATGTGATTTTTAAAGGGGTTGTTTAATGGATTGAAAATGGTTATTTGAAATTTTTATGTGGTATAACCTGTGTGAAAAATGAATTAATAGCTCTTTTGAAATGTGTTTGATATACAGAAAGGTCTTATTCCACGTTTTGTATTTCCAAGAAGAATATCAATTTTAGAGGGATTATTTTATATGTTTTTAAATGTTATGTGACTTCCATAATTCTATAAAGACTATCTGTAATGTCATTCTATGAAATTTTAGAGGGCTTGGCATCCTAATAAATGTTTTGGTGTAAAAATAATAGTTTTTAATTTATTTTTAAAAATGTTAATGTGAAAGGAACCCCGTGATTTCCCCCTCACTTGATTACACCTTGTGTCTGTTCTTTATCACTATGTGAGGATTTTTGTTTCCCATGAGTGGGTTACTAATATCTATGAGATGCTTGTTTCTCCCATTGTATGTGAATGTAATTTATTGTACCATGGTTCCATTTTTTATATATTGTTATTCATTTTTTGGTATTACGGGTGAAGGTTAAATATAGTCATTTCTTTTTTGTTAGACATGGAATTAATTTTCTCATTCCTCACTACCTTTCTAGTCAGGGAAACATGGGTAATAATTGTCTGATCTAGTCTATTATTTTCATTGGTTCACACACCACTAGTTTCCCTCTTGTTATTCTAGGTACAAGGGCTAAGAGAGGTTTTTTATCACAATGATGCTCATGTGTTCTTGTTAGAATAATTCTAGTTTATAAATTTGTACATGTTGGTTTCTAGTTAGTGATTTGTTATACTTATATATACTTAGGTAATTCATATGATAAGAATCCAAATGGTAGATCCCATGGAATACTCAATTACTTAGTTGGTTACTAATTGAGGGAATTTTGATCATGTTTTTATTTGTATCTTTTCCCCTACATTAATTAATATGTAAAATATTATAATTGATATATACCTTTTTCCATGGATGGTTCATGTATTATTATTCTTTATGCATTTTTAGTGTTTGGTCATTTCATTTAGAAAAATGAAATTTGAAGGACGTCTAGAAAACCAATTTTGAAATTAATGACTCTTGTTTGGTTCATAAACCTGATTTCAATGTGGGTGTTTTATTTGAGGTGAAATTAACTGATTTGATGGTTTTAATTAACCATTTTTATTTAAATAAATAAAATTTTACATTTTCATTAGAAATTTGTGGATTTGAAATTTCTTAGTATAGTGGGAAAATTATCCTTGAAGTGTATTCCGTTTTGGAAAAACGAGAGAAATTTTTTTAAAGATAAATATGTAATTCGTTGTGCTTCCATAAAAGATATATATGAAAAATTTTCATTCTATTTATTTTTCAAACTAGTATTTTTGAATTTTTTTATGATAAATATTTCATAGATTCATTGGGTTTTGGTGACCAACTGATAATTTTAGATTACACTTATACATTTCATGTTCTAGGTTCTTAGTTTGATCCGTCATTCATTCCTTGGTTCCAATGTGGGGTGAGTTGGGTGGTGGTGATCATACGGTTGTTTCATAGATATTTTATCAGTATTGTCTTGAGTTTGTTTGTTTTTTAATTTTTTCTCATTTTGTATCAATTATTCTTTATTTTATCACCTAGTTTATGGATAGTGTTTTTATTTACTTTTATGAAAATTAGATCGATAAGTTCACTTTATTATGACCTATTTGGAACGCTTACTTATTTTTTATATTTATTATATACTCCATTATATCTAGTTTGGGAGAAATAATATGCAAAGGCACTACCATGATTCCTAGGTGCTTGTTTTCATTCCATGGTGATGAGGAATTCCCTTTAAATCTTTGTGGTGGGCTGAGTTGGGTGTAATGTTGGATGAAAGATCAGTTTGGATCGTAACAAAATGGTATATGAGACGGTTTTGGGTTTCCATTATAATTTTCTTAATATTATTGATTTTCCCTTTTTATTTTGTGATTACTTGGTAAAAATGTTACTGAATTTGTCAAATCTTGAGAGGTATGGGCGTGGATAGTTAACCTTGGTCTTTCTCATCCTCAGCCTCAAGCTTCCATGAGGTGTTTCTACATAGAATTAATAATAAGAGTATCTTTTTAGAAGTGACGATGGATTTTAATTATAATTGATTTTTTTATCCTCATTGAGTATGTAATTGATATTGGTGGTCATTACATAGTTTATGGATTGAAATGGAGGGTCATCTTAGTTTCACGGTTAACATGAAAGGCTTGGGAAACTATTTGATGCCCATGTAGTTAGGTCCACCTCTTTAATAGAGTTTCTTGAATGGTTGGATCCCGGTTTCCCAATTTGTGTTACCATATTGTTAAAATTTCTTTTTATTCCCATGTTTATTATTTTGAACTCATAATGATTTTTGATTTCACATAATGTGGTTTTTTACATGTAGGAGGTGGATAGAGGATTTTATGGTTTCCATTTTTGGATGTGATTTCTTTGAAACCTGTTTAAATTTTTGTGTGGTACCTTTAGTGAGATTGGTAATAAACCTCGTATAGGAAAATTAATGGTTTTTGTGGAATATATATTTTTAAAAATATGATTTATGAATAAATGGTATTAGTGAATTCCCTTAGTCTTATGAAACTTACAGAAAAGCATTTTTTTTCTTTTGAATTTTGGAAAATATGATGTTTCAAACATGATTACTCTGGTATTGCAGAAATCAAATAATTTCAAAAAGGTATTTTGAATGTATTTTGGGATAAAAAAGATATTTTTCAAACAAAATTAGGAAAGTATTTTTTGTGTGTGTGTTCATCTGTAAATATAAATAGAATAATTTGTATTTCATTACATGAATTATATATTAATAGTTATATACATATATTAGAATATATATCTATTATTCAATACACAAACCAATATATATCTATATACACATATATAGAGAAATATATTTTATATGTAAACATGTTTAAATATTTATTTATAAAACTAATTTTTTATGTGTGAATATATTAACAATATGTATATTTTAATATATTTTATTATAAATAACAATACAAAAATGAAAAATATTAAAAAATAAAAACCATAATATCAATAAGGATGTAATACATGGGAATAAATTTATTCCCTAATAAAAATACAATATATCCCCCTTAATCGGGGATGAAAATCCATCAAATGTAAAGAAACATGGATACCCTGACTAAAAACATAGTTATAAAGTCATTTAGAGGCATTTTTTTCCACAAAAACTGTGACCAGGGTTCCCCCAAGTTAATAAGGAATAGATATTATCGCATGATTTGATTTGATATTTGATAGAGCACAAATGGACACCTAGATCAAAATTTTTGCCCGTTTGATGATCGACATACGTTTTGAACTTATTTTAGAACTATTATTAATTTTTGGATTATTTATCGTAAAATTGTTATTAAATTACTATTACTCTATAATATCAAAATTATTAAATAATTTTTTAAAAAAAAATAAATTTATAATCTATTTTCACTAAATATCTTATATATTAACTGTAAATTCCTATTTTTCCATTACAAAAACATAATTTTAAATATATATTATATTTATATCAATATAAAAAAATTTATATATTATTTTTAATGAAATACATATATATATCCTTTATAAATGTTTTTTTAAGGTTGATAATGTTCCTGTGAGGACTCAAAAATATGAAATAGGAACCTCATATTCGATAGCGTGTATGACATGCGACACCAAGTGCGTAAGAGGATATATTACACTGATAATTTAAAATATATATTACTATTTTAAATAGATTTGATATATTCTATATTTCAAAAATCATGAATCATCAAGTCAGCTTATGTTACATGCAAGAGAGACTCTTTTCGAAAGTTTACATTACACAGAAGACTGAGTTTTAGCAAACAGTAATATATTTTTAATATATTAATATAATAAGATATAACATAGCCATTAAATTAGTAGTTATGAATAGTAATAAATAACTTATTAATATTATGGATTACAAAAATAGAAAATGAATTATTTGTTTACAAATTAATTTTAAAATAATATAATAAGTAATTGAATAAATAAGTGAATATTTTTATTGAAAACTAATTTTTATGCTAAAAATGAAATTTTACTCTAATTGATTAAATTAATTACAATTAGTGAGTCATATTAATGAAATATATATATATATATGTATATATATATATAATATATGTTCAATAAAATATTTTTTATATTCATACAATAGATTTGATAGGCATAAGAGAAGAACAAACCCAATTTCACACATAAAAACCAAATATTTTTTATAAATGCAATTTTACCACTGCTTAAAGAAGAAACCATTTGAAATCAGATTTTTGACAATAATGGATTTAATATGTCAAAATAAACTTCATATTTGAAATAAAAACATAAAATTCATGTTAGGGTAAATTTTTTGTACTTTCTTGTGAAGATTCATTTTCTAATGAATAGTGAAAAATACTAGATTTTAGTTCAAAACTAGTTTTTCATCTATTTTATTTGTAATTTTAAATTATGTGTTCTTTTTTTTAATGTTTAATTATATAATATTTTTATCAATTAATAAAAGTTATGTCATTGTAATCAATTTCAATTTGAAATTGACTATAAAAACATAGTAAACTTTTGGACGTTTTCACATTAAGAACTCACATTTCCATCTCGTCTGAGGTGTTAATTTTAAATTATATTCTTTATTATTACATAATTAGAGTTAGGAAGAATGGATTACATATTTTGAATCATCATAATTTTTAATTTCTAATAATATCATCTTAATTTTGGACCAAAAATATTAATGAATGTAATTAAAATTATTTATAATTATTAAGTAAACAATTAATCTTAATAAAAGACTAAACATTTAACTTAAGGGATAAAATGAAATTTACTCATGCCAAAAACCCATTTTCTATACATAAATCGTCCATTCACCTTACATTATTGATTTTTTTGGGGTTTTAAGACTTTTGTTTCTGTAAAAACGTGGGTTCACCTAACTTCATTTCAAAAATACCAAGTGAATCCTTTTCCTCCCTTATAAAAGGCCACCACCTATCCTCATTCCTCAAACCTCTCAAGACACCTTGTATTTACCAATATCTAACCAAATATCTCCTAAAAATACCTCCCCTTGACCGATAATATTTCCTTCTGGAAGGATTCCACCTAAGGAATCCGTTTGGTACAAACCAAAAGGTGTTATCTGATTTGTAAGGTCACGTTTTCCAATGAACTATATTCATTTGTTTACTAATCCACCCACTCAAATATCATTAATATATGATTGATTAAAAAACCATTATCCTAAATATACTATTATTTTGTTATTATATGTTTTCTACCGACACATACACACACATCCATTTAATGGGTAACAAACATAATATTTCTACATATGGAGAACTACTTCCTCGCGAAACGATGATTGTTTATTTTTCCTTTACCACCTATCATGGTGGCCATAATGATAGAAACTAAGAATATATATGAAATATATTTTATTTATAATATCTTTATGATTATTTAATTCTTTTATAATTCATTCCTCTATTCATTCCATTTTGTATAAATATGATAAAATCTCTTGTGGAAGTGTGGACTATCACCCCCTCAATGCGATGTGATCCGTTCATGTTGTAAATAGAACATATTAAGGATGGTATTAATAATAATATATTACATATATTACACATATATAATAATGTAATTATTAAATATAAATTAATATACATACTATTTACATTTCATTTTTTAAATTATGACAATGAAATGAAAGTAGTGTTCATGAATACGTACAACATATCATCTCCATGAACGATGAATTTTTTTTCCTATGACCAATTATTATAGATTATTATACATAAATATATAATGATTATATGTGATAATTATGTATTTTTATTTTATTCTTTATATTATTAATCTATGATAAATTAAGGAGAAAAACATGTATGAAGTTAAACTTACTCGAGAAAATTAGGAAATTAGGACATGAAATAGTAAAATTAATAAAAGTTTGTTAAAAACGTGTAATGAGATATTATGAGAAGTTAATTTTAATATAAACATAATTATGGTTATGATATTAGATAGTAATAAATTTTTAACCAATATACAAGAGGCTAAATACCACAAAAAAAGGATAAGGTAAGTAATTGTTGTCTTACTTTTCTTTCCATGAGGCATATGCCATATACACCAATAACTTCTTCTCAATAGTGTATCTTATGAACCTTTTGATGCACTATATCATGAATCCTTTTATTCAAGTTATAAAAAACATTACTTCATGGTAATTATGTTTTAAATATTTCAAATTGTATGGGGCACTTTTAGATGTTTAAAATTATGTTTCCTCAATAATGTTCATAATGATTATATTTGAAATATAACTTCCTTTTTTGATTGTTAACATTATCTGAAATAGTAAATTTATTGTAATAATTTTCATTTTAAATTACCTTGAATAACCATGTTCTCACACAATGTATTTTACTATTATTCCAGAAATTGTATATCATTTTACATACAGTGTTCACTTTTACAGTTATTTGAATTACTGGGGAATTATTGATTAATATGAATCTTTTATTCAACACAAATAAATTTTTATAAGGAATGTTTTTTTAAATATATGAGTAATTATTTTTTATGGTTTGATATAGTTGGGGTCCAATTATAGATATCCCCTCAATACATCAGTGGTCTCATAAGATGAAACATTTGGCCAAATCAGATGGGTTTTTACCCAATATGTTATAGACTGTCTTGTAAAAGGTATTAAAAGTAATGTTACTTGTACCTAGGAAATATGAATCCAATAATAAATCATTTACCTCATATATATTTTGTTATTATTCATTCATGAGATTTTATTTCGATATATCTATGGATTAATTTAATTTTCATGGGTCATTTATTAATTATCCATGATATTTTTCATCAACGTATATATGGATGAATTTAATTCTTAGTATATTCATTAAATGGAATGTGTTTTCATTATTTTACTTTCCATTTTGTTTTTTCTTTTTCATTTTTTTAATGGCATGCTCTAATAGTTATTTACCTTCCCATGTTCAATAATCACATCAATTCATTTTTTCTTTCACTTTACATACCCTTACTATGTATTTGAGCTCACCATTATCGTGCTTCATTTAGAAAGGTTATAATGAATAAATATTTTAATTAGCTTTCAATGATTCAGTTTATGTTGTTTTGTTTTATATCATGTTTTATCATCATTTCGCAATGGATTATGGGATTCATTTATATAATATAGTTTTCCAATACTGCAAAACTGATCGTTCATTTGGGATATATTTCCTTGTAATCATGCCAATAAAAAAAATGCACTGGCTCCAATATTCTTGGGCCGAGGTGCTACATTTTCTCTAAAAGGAAGTTTAGTAGAAACCTTGGGAACTAGATTTTTGAAAACATAGTTTAGTGAAAATAACCCAAATATAAAATTTTAGGATTAGTATAGAATAAAATCATGTGATTTTTGTAAGGTATCGATTATGTGGGTCTTCCTAACAATACATCCTTGTCTAGATACTACAAGAGGACATAGTTCTGGAACATATTTACCTAGTAATAATAACTCTAACAAGGTAACCGATCGTGACTCAGGGTAACCTAGAACATGACAACGGGACTTACTATGCACCAAGTTTGACACTCCATGGGGATATTTATAGGATAATTCACATTTTCTTTATATACCATTGTGAATGATTATAATAGATAATGACAATGAATAACCTAGGTTAATCCTAATGTGTTTTATATTGAAAATAAGGTGTCAGGATTTATAAATACTAAAAATGATATTATGGATAAACTCTAGACCAATGAAGGAATGTTGTGGAAATAAATGGATGAAGTATTTATGTATTGGACTTGTGTTGAAAACATCAGTTAAATGGATATTTAGTTTTTAACATTATTTCAAGGATGTACATCATATTTATTTTTAAAATTATATTAATATGGTTTTATAAAATGAAAACATGTATGCCATGTAAAAATGAGTCATGTTTGGAAAGGATACGAGACTTGAAATCATGACTGATGTACGATAAGGGTTTCATTCCTACAACTGACCTACACAATGTCCTATTTAATAAGTCACTATTTTTAGTTGAACAATTTGATGGAAAAATTTAATGATGAACCAGTAATGTATCTTTTTATGTTGATATATTAATGTATTAACCATATTGACTTTGGAGAATAGTTAGAGACAAATATATATAATCATCTCTGTTTTATAGGACTTATGATCCTTTAGAAAAAAATTAGCACTTCAGGCATAAAAATCATTATTTGTAAATAATTATTATGAGTAATGAGATTAATTAGAATTAAATCTAAGAACAACTAAAATTTAGGATTTTTTATATGAAATTTAACCCTATCAAGTAAGAATATTTTCTTATATTATTGTTCAGTATAATAATGACTCAACATTAGTAAAGTGACTTAGAAAAAACAATTGTCCTAATACCTTAATTTATGTTGAACTGAATGTCTTAAAATAATCCGAGATTTGTGGATTTGAGGCCCACATCTTTCCAATGATCATTCTCATTTATTATTTATGACCTCATTCACTTCCTATATATATTTACACTTTTCTTCTAGGTACCTATTTTCACTTTTCACTAATGTTCTCTTACTTAGAGTCCGAGTTACATGGTAGTCCATGGGATCTTTTTTACTTCCCATTATATCTTTTCTAGTGGGTGTCTTAAGAACCCTTATCATGATATGGTATTTCAAATGTAGGAAATATCAAACAATAAATCACCAATATCAAGTTTAAATTTATATTCTGCAATTTAATTAATATTGGAAGAATGCAACGACCTGAAAATATAAAGTAGAAACCTTATATTCGATAGCGTGTATGACACATGACACCAAACATGTAAGGAGATATAATACCCTGATAATTTAAAATATATATTCAGCATTAAATAGATTTGAAATATTATATATTTCACAATTCACACAATATCGGGTTATCTTGTGTTACATGAAAGAACAGATCTTTTAGAAATATTACATTAAATGAAAGACTGAGTATCACCGAAAAATAATATATTATAATATTATTATAATAATTAGATATAACATAGCTGTTAAATTAGTAGTAGTGTGTAACACCCCGAGATTATATGAAAAATATTCTTTTTATTTCATTAATGTCTTGTTTTGTATGCTACACCAAGATTACCTTGCACTATACGCAAGACCGAATTAGCTTGCAGTATATGCAACACTATTCTTGGATGGTGTTATACACAACTTTGATAATAGTTATTCTACGCTACATTGAGTATATATATATATATATATATTCAATGTATAAATGAAATACAGTTGGATTATGTTATAAAAAACAACGAAGGACCCTTGCACAACATGCAACCCTGACTTGGCTTGCATTACCACAATCGCGACCTTCCTCGATAGCAGGTGTTGTACGCAATACTAGGTTTTACTAAACAACGATATATTATTATAATATTATTATGAAATATCTGTTATGAATATTATTAACTAAAATTTATATTTTATGACATTACTATTCATCTTAAACATTTTCTAGAACATGGTATAAGAACAAAATAAATTTTTCGGGTAAAATATGTATTTTTCAAAAAATGTAGTTTTGCCGCCTTTTGATAGCACAGTCTATATTTTAATTAAAAACAACTTTTTTCATCGCAAAAATTTATATGGCTAAATTATAATATTTAATGGTTTTAAAGTATAAATATAATATATTTTTACCATTTAATATAATTTATGTCATTAGCATTGATTTTACATTAAATTCGTAGGTTAAATCAATTCAATCTTTTGTAATGTTTTAAAGAAAACCCCTTTTTTTCGACAAAGGGATTAATTTTAATTTAATTTTTGCAACTTTGGTGTATTGAATTTGGAAAAATTGATTCCCTATTTTGAATAAGTGGGTCCAAATTATGTTAATAAGATACTTTTTATTTTTGGGAATTATGAATTGTAACTACGGTAAATTTTATTTACCATAGTTAATGGTAAATCGGTTAATTAAGGGTAAATATAATATTATAAAATTACCCTGACACATGAAAAAATTCTATTGGATGGTTAAAAGTAGACCCATATAACATAAGGGTCGGATTAGATTCATTTTATGGACTTTTGACCATGAAAATAATTTAATTATTTTTAAAACCAATGAAAGTGACAACTTGTCACTCTCTTAAATCCTATAAGTATATTATTTTTAATTTAGTGATAAAATTCATGGAAATTCAAAAATGAATAGTCTCCAGAAAGATAATTAAATTATCTATATCATATGAATTTATTTATAATTTTTAGGTATTAATTAATTATCATTAATTGTAACACAATAGTGATGCAGAAATTGTTTATCTAGTGAAAAATCAAGAATATAGTTTTTATTAAACTAATAGTAACCGTAAAATTCCCAAACCCCCGACCAAAATTTATTTTTAATGTTCATATAAACTATAATCATCTAATGGTTGAATATTGGATCATTTGGAGCTATATAAAAGCAATTATGACACTTATACTATTTTATTTTAAATGATGCCAAAGTTGTCACCTTCATAATTTAATAAATATAACAACTTAAATATTGTTATTTTAAGATGATAAATTCTAGTAAAAGAATTATTATTAAATTTAATAGATTTATATTCATCATAGGATTTTATGATTAATTTTTATGCAACAAATAAATATATTAAATAGTTATACGAAAATTTTGCAGTAATTTATTTATTAAGAGATAAACCAAATAAATTGTTTTACAAATAATAAAATAAATATTATATGAACTATTTAATGTGATACACTAATTTTCTAGATACATATGACCTTTTATGATTCTATTAAAACTTTTATTCGAACATATCTCATGTATATATTTTATTTAAATTCAAATAAATGATAGTGTCAAAATTGACACTATTGTTATTTTATAAAAATAATATATTATAAAATTGTTTAAAAATCACAAATATATTTCAAAATTATAAATTTAAATTTATATGGTATAAAATGTTATAAAGTATCCATTTATGGACAATTCACAACAAATAATTAATTATTTGTTATAATTTAAATTTTAGAATGTTATTACCACAAATAAATTAAAATTGACTAAATAAGGATAAATCAAGTTGATAATGCTTAAAATAAATACCTAACATGTCTAAATTTGATTGGTTTATGATATTACAACCATATCTCATCTAATATTCTAATATGAGTCATTTTTGGAGGTTTTTATATGGGGTTAGATTTATTATAAATTAATATTTTTAAGAATTCCAAAGGTGCCCCTCTCCTCCCTTATAAAAGGGAACCTCCTCCCTCTCCTCCTCACACCAATTTCATCCTTCAAGATCGGCCAAACCCTGAAAAATTATCTTCTCCACTTCCCTAGAAACATCCTAGAGGTTCTTGTCTACTTTAAAGACCAATCTTAGTGCCCTAAGAGGAGGTTTCAAAGAGGCGTATCGAAGAAGAGGTAATTTCTTCTCCCGATTCATTCAAGCTTCTTTCTTCTTCAACTTCTTATTCATTAGTTGTTTCATTATAAAGTAATAACATCAGTATCACTAATATACTGATTTTTTATTATAAATATGAAACAACCCCATTTCACCTCTAATACATCCTACGGAAAACAAAATCACCGCTCGCGTGTATGTACGGAATACCGTCTCCACGCCGTGGTGTAATCTGTTTTTCCACCAAAACCTTACATGGATGAGTATTATGGTGTAATGAATAACTATACCTACTTATTATAACATCATAATGATTCTTATATATTGTATCATCCACTCCAATTCAATTCGATAATTATGGAAACGATATCATCGCTCGTGCGTACGTACGGACTGTTGTCTCCACGACGCGATGAGATTCATTCTCCATGTTAACCATTTAAGAATGATTATAAAGTATATATAAGCAATAATAATAAAATATATGACATTATAATGCTACTGGATTTATTTATATATGTATTTCATCTACTTAATTCCATTCTACTCAATAAACAGTGTTCATGCGTACGTACGGACTACCGTCTCCATGAACGGTGTATTTCATTCCATTTATCGATCTATTATATATATATATATTATGAATATATATTATATATAAATCATGTTTTATATTCTTGAATTATTTAATCATGATCTATGTAATCATATGAATAATTACATGTCAAAACACGGACGACAAATGAAACGATTTCACCCAAAACACTCTTTAACATGGAATTTACAAAAGAAAGGGTAATATAAAGTCACAAGTGAACCATATATGATATCATAAGAATGAATATAATTCTTTAATAAGTCAATGTCATTATTTAAATCATTATACAGTAGGTTTAGATACATACGAAGCATATTGGACATAAAGTAAGGGATAATTGTTCAAATCCCATTTTTATCTAAGATTGCTTAATCGTAAGTATTTACTGCGGTTATTTCTATCATCCATGTCCTTGATTTATAAAAATATTTTCATGTATGTTTAAAGTAATTTTTACCCATTTTTTTAACTTTTACTACATGGTATGTAAGGAATATTTCTTCTGTTTACGTTACGAGGTACTTTTTGACTTTTCTGGAAAAAGTACGAAAAGAATATTTTTCTTTTAACATATACGGAATGAACATATTTTTATGGTTTTATAAAGCCTTATTTTCGTGAAGCTTCCTCCAAAAGATTTCATGACTATTTTCAAAAAAATATCTTTCTTCTAAAATTTAATGACATTTTGTGAAAATAAATTGATTTTGAAGAAGAAAGGATATTTTCCTCAAGAATTAATTTCAAGTATTTTATCAAAACCATTTTTCATCAAAGATGACATTATTTCATATGTGTATGTTTCAAGTATCATTTCTCTATGATTTAAATGGTTTCCCTTTTCTTATTATGAAATTATATCCATTTCTTTTATATGGATTATGTGATGATGGAATGATGTTTATGAAACCCATTTAATTCATTGGGTTATTATGAATGATGTATGTTTATTTTGTGGCACAAGTAAGAATGATTTCATTATGAGAGAGGTGGGACTTATATCTCCCTCCAATGCATTGGGTAATGATTTATATCTCATGATATAGACATGGATGTAATTACAGGTTAAACCGGTTTAGTAAAACAGGAATGAAATGAGAAGTGAACTCGATTCCGAAAGGGAATTTGTCCCCTTAGATGGTCTTGGAAGCAATGCCTTGGATACTATGGAAATCATTACATGTGCTTAATGGATGCCACAATTACATGCTTTATTCATATGCTATGTTATCATGATTTATGTTTCATTATGATCTATTCCTTATGTGCTTCCATGTTTTAAGTCATTGCTCATGATTTTTATGTTTAAACATTATTTTCATGTTTTTAAGGTCAAATGTATATGGTTTGTTTTATTTTATCCATGCTTACCCTTACTGAGCATTTGAGCTCAACCTTTTTAGGTTTTATCTTTCCCCATGATTAAAAGAAAGGATTTAGTTAAGGAAACAAAAAGTTGAAGATCTTTATGGGAGATGTTGAAGATCTTTCACCACGATTAGAAGATTATGTTCCAAGTTTCCAAAGACACTAAACTATTATGGTCCGTGTGTGTCTATTTTTGTTATGTATTAAGTATTTTGCTAAATTAATGTAATCTCCATGTATGTCAAACTTTGGGTCTCTACAGTTGGTATCAGAGGAATGGTTTAGTCAACCTTTGGAAACTAGGATGCGAAAACGTTAGTGAGATCCCTAGAGATATTTCTAAGGTATGTCTAGGGATGTCCCTACGGATAATTATACACATAGGATACAGTCCTAGATCTATGGTAACGATTCTAGAATTTAACCTAAGATGTTAGATATTGAGGATACTCTCCCTTTCCTATGTTGTTTTCCATAACATGATTTTTGCCTCTCACACTATTCTTTTTCGGTTTTAGAAAATGGCTGCAAATAGGAACATTCACGATAATGGATGATATAATAGACAATGGAATGATTTTATTCATGAGAAACCAAATGAAACGGGATCTGGAAGTCCAAACATCATTATTATGCCTAATCAGCAATCTCATAATATGATCAATAATATCAACTTTGGTAGGTTTCACGACTCAGATAATAAGAGAAAGATGGAGTTTCATAATGATCATAGAGGAAAGAAAGTTCAGTTTCCTTCATGTAAATCATGTGGGAAGAGGCATCAGGGAGATTGTTTCAAAGGAACTGGAAGATGCTTTGGGTGTGGAAAAGAAGGACACAAAGCCAGTAAGTGCAAAGGAAAAGGTTCAGTTAACACCATGGACAAGGATAATGGTATTGCTACGACATCAACAATGATTAGATGTTTTAAATGTGGAATGTACGGGCATTATGCAAACCAATTCCCTAATGGAAAATCTCATGAAGAGAATCAACATGGTCATATGGGTAGTATTTATGTGGATGATGTTGAGGAGACTACAAATGATATATGAGATGAAAGAAGTGTTGAAGCTCAGTCGGTTGTTCTAGAAGGTAGTGGAATGATTGTATTTTTATCGAGAGTTATGTTGTATAGTTAATGGTACTATGGAATAAAGAATCATCTAATGATTGTTACACTATTGTTTTTCCGAAAATTATATGAAAGTATATGTTCAATGGTACCAGTAACCATGGAAGGTTATTCAGATATTTTTGTAAAGTAGATGACATGCACATAATGAAGGAATAAGAAGATAATGAGATATTTGATTGTATTCATGAGCTCATGATTGATATAAGGACTAAGTGATATCATGGTTTGAGTATATAGAATTTTAAGGATTTTGGTATGTGGAAATTGTTAACTTTTAATTGTATTCATTTTTTCACTAAGGTTCAATGGTTATTCATTTTTCAAGAGAATACATGATTAAGGCCTTCGAATGATTGGAATGTGACCAACAAGACATATCTTATGATATATGGGGATCAACGATGGTATTAAAACTCTGGTAATAGTTTTCACTCTATTATGAGAGTGGACTGCAGTATTATGGATAAGCCTAAAGATTGGAATGGATTATGTTGGACAGAAGTTAGTATTGTTTATGGATAAAAGTTTTTGTGATATTATTGATGGGATGTTATAGTAATATAGTTTTAGAAAAAGGAGAACCTGCAGGACGGAAGACATCCCATCGTGTCGGACAAGGCTGTGGGAATCGAACCCACAACCAAAGTGCAACTGGCCTTTATCGCCTACCACTGGCCTACAGGAAGTCCCTGGTTAGTAGAAACTAGTTTTATTTTATTAAGCGGTATGATATATGAAGTATAAGTTCATTTTTGGAACCTTATAGGATTAATCTAACCATAAGATGTACTTATAACTTTTTCTAACCTTTTTTTGTAAGAGATGGAATGACTCGTCATTCTATCACATGATCTTCTAACACATCACGAATAACAAATTCAACTTCATTTCTTTAAGGGACGAAGTGGAAATTGTTCAATTCACGAACAACAATGAGATTGTACCAAAATCATGCAATTATTTCTTTTAATTCATGAACATTAGGGAAATGATCTTGAAAACAAAAAATGTTGTCCTAGTTCCCTTATATCCGATGAATCTGATAGTACCTTAGATCATCACAAATCAATAGCATTTTGATTGTTTTCTTTTTCATAGCCATGTTCTCTAGCACTCTCCATCAGAACTTGATGGTTAGATTTTTCTTCCATATCCATATTTTCACCTATGTTCTCTTATGTGGAAACCCAATGATGTGTTAATTTGGGTAACCGATACATTTCATACTTTAGTTTTTAAAGCCATGTTTTGGTATTCCTTTTTACGATGTGGGTTTATATTAAACAAACTTTTGAGTAGTAAACCATTTATTACACTGATGAATTTCGAGGGAGAAATTCATTTTAAGGGGGGTACAATGTAACACCCCGAGATTATATGAAAAATATTCTTTTAATTTCATTAATGTCTTGTGTTGTATGCTACACCAATATTACATTGCGCTATATGCAAGACCGTATTAGCTTGCAGTATGCACAACACTATTCTTGGATCGGGTTATACACAATTTTGATAATAGTTATTCTACGCAAAATTCAGTATATATATATATATTCAATGTATAAATAAAATATGGATGGATTATGTTATACAAAACAAAGAAGGATTCTTTCACAACACGCAACCCTGAATTGGCTTTCATTACACGCAATCACGACCTTCCTCGATAGCATGTGTTGTACGCAATACCAGGTTTTACTAAACAACGATATATTATTATAATATTATTATGAACTAGCCGTTATGAATAGTATTAACTAAATTTTTAATTTTATAACATTATTATTCATCTTACACATTTTATAGAACATGGTATAAGAACAAAATAATTTTTTTGTGTAAAATAAGTTTTTTTTAAAATGTAGTTTTGCCGCCTTTTGATGGCGCAACCCCTTTAAATATGGTTTTGGCATTTTTATAAGTTCAATTTTACAAAATAAAATTCTTATTTGGTATCAAGAAATAAAATTTTACTTTGGATAAATTTTTCATATTATTATTGTAACTTTCATATTTTGATGAATAGTAAAAACACGCTATATTTTAATTAAAAACAACTTTTTTCATCGTAATAATTTATATGGTTAAATTATAATATTGAATGGTTTTAAAGTATAAATAGAATATATTTTTACCATTTAATATAATTTATATCATTAGCATTGATTTTACATAAAATCCGTAGGATAAATTAGTTCAATCTTTTGCAATGTTTTAAAGAAAAACCCGTTTTCTTTCGACAACGGGATTAATTTTAATTTAATTTCTGAAAATTTTGTGTATAAAATTTGGAAAAATGGATTCCATATTTGGAATCAGTGTGTCCAAATTATGTTAATAAGCTACTTTTTTTTGGAATTATGAATAGTAACTATGGTAAATTTTATTTATTATAGTTAAAGGTAAATCAGGTAATTAAGGGTAAATATAATATTATAAAATTACCCTAACACATGCCAAAATTTTATTGGATGGATAAAAGTAGACCCATATCACCTAAGTGTCGTATTAGATTAATTTTATGGACTTTTGATCATGAAAATAATTTAATTTTAATTAAAACCAAAGAAAGTGACAACATGTCACTCTCTTAAATCTTATAAGTATATTAATTTTAATTTAGTGATAAACTTCATGAAACATCGAACATGAATAGTATCCATAAAGATAATGAAATTATATACATCATATGAATATATTTATAATTTTTAGGGATTAAATAATTTTCATTAATAGTACACAATAGTGATGCAGAAATTGTAATTCTAGTGAAAAATCAAGAATATAGTTTTTATTAAACTAATAGTAACCATAAAATGCCCAAAACCCAGACCAAAATTTATTTTTCATGTACATATAAACCATACTCATCCAATGGTCTAATATGGGACCATTTGGAGCCTTATAAAAGCAATTATGAAACTTATACTATTTTATTTTAAATGATGCTAAAGTTGTCACCTTCATAATTTATTAAATATAACAATTTATATATTGTGATTTTAAGATGATAAATTATAGTAAAAGAATTATTATGAAATTTAATTGATTTAAATTCATCATAGGATTTTATTTTTATTTTTTATGAAACAGATACGTATATTAAAAAATTATACAAAAATGTTGCAGTAATTTATTTATTAAGGGATAAACCAAATAAATGGTTTTAAAAATAATAAAATAAATATTATATGAACTATTTAATGTGATAAACTAATTTTATAGACACATATGTCTTTTTAAGATTCTATTAAAACATTTTTTTCTAACATATCTTCTGTATATATTTTATTTAAATTCCAATAAATGAATAGTGTCAAAATTGACACTATTGTTATTTTATAAAAATAATATATTATAAAATTGTTTAAAAATCACAAATATATTTGAAAATTATAAATTTAAATTTATATGGTATAAAATGTTATAAAGTATCCAATTATGGACAATTTAGAACAAATAAGTAATTATTTGTTATAATTTAAATTTTAGAATGTTATTACCACAAGTAAAATTAAATTGACTAGATAAGGATAAATCAAGTTGATAATGTTTAAAATAAATACCTTACATGTATAAATTTGATTGTTTGATGATATTACAACCATATACCATCTAAGCTTCTGATATGAGTCATTTTTTTGAGGTTTTTAATTGGGGTTAGATTTATTATAAATTAATATTGTTAAGAATTCCAAAGGTGCCCCTCTCCTCCCTTATAAAAGGGCACCTCCTCCCTCTCCTCCTCACACCAATTTGAGCCTTCAAGTTCAGAAACCCCTGCCAAATTATCTTTACCACTTCCCTAGAAACATTCTAGAGGTTCTGGTCTACATTAAAGTCCAATCTTAGTGCCCTAAGAGGAGAATTCAAAGAGGCGTATCGAAGAAGAGGTGGTTTCTTCTCCCGATTCTTTGAAGCTTATTTCTTCTTCAACATCTTCTTATTTAGTTGTGTCATTATAAAGTAAGAATATCATTATCACTAATATACTGATTTTTAATTATAAATATGAAACAACTCCATTTCACCTTCTATACATCCTATGGAAAACAAAATCACGGCGTGTGCGTACGTACGGAATACCGTCTCGACGCCGTGGTGTAATCTGTTCCTCCACCAACACTTTACATGGATGGGTATAGTGGTGTAAAGAATAACTATACATAGTTATTATAACATCATACTTATTCTTATATATTGTATCATCCACTCCAATTCAATTCAATAATTATGGAAATGATATCATCGCTCATGCTTACGTACGGACTACCGTCTCCACGACACGATTAGATTCATTCTCCATGTTAACCATTTAAGAATGATTATAAATTATATATAAGAAATAATAATGAAAAATATGACATTATAAAGATAATGGATTTATTTATATATGTATGTGATCTACTTAATTCCATTCGACTCAATAAGGAAACGAAAACAACGTTTATGCGTACGTACGGCCTACCATCTCCATGAACGGTGCATTTCTTTCCATTTATCGATCTATTATATATATGTATATTCTGAATATATATTATATATAAATCATGTTTTATATTCTGGAATTAAGTAATCATGATCTAAGTAATCATATGAATAATTAAATGTCAAAACACGGACGACAAATGAAACGATTTTACCCAAAACACTCTTTAACATGGAATTTACAAAAGAAAGGGTAATATAAAGTCATAAGTGAACCATATATGATATCATAACAATGAATATGATTCTTTAATAAGTCAATGACATTATTTAAATCATTATATTGGAGGTTTGGATACATACAAAGCATATCGCACATAAGGTAAGGGATAATTTTGAAAATCACCTTTTTATCCGAGATTTCTTATTCGTAAGTATTTACTGGGGTTATTTCTATCATCCATGTCCATGTTTTATAAAAGTGTTTTCATGTATGTTTAATGTCATTTTTTCCCATTTTTTAATTTTACTACATGTTATGTAAGGAATCATTCTTTTTTTTACGTTACGAGGTACTTTTTGACTTTTCCGGTAAAAGTACGAAAAGAATGTTTTTATTTTAAATTATATGGAACGAACAGATTTTTACAGTTTTATAAAACCTTATTTTCATGAATCTTCCTCCAAAAGATTTCATGTCTAATTTCAACAAAATATCTTTCTTCTAAAATTTCATGACGTTTTGGGAAAATAAATTGATTTTGAAGAAGAATGGATATTTTCCGCAAGAATTCATTTCAAGTATTTTATCAAAACCATTTTTCATATAAGATTACATTATTTCCTATGTGTATGTTTTAAGTATCATGTCTCTATGATATAAATGGTTTTACTTTTCTTATTATTAATTGATATCCATTTATTTTATATAGATTATGTGATGATGGAATGATGTTTATGAAACCCATTTTATTCATTGGGTTATTATGAATGATGTAGGTTTATTTTGTGGCACAAGTAAGAATGATTTCATTATGAGATGGGTGAGACCTATATCTCCCTCCAATGCATTGGGTAAAGATTTATATCTCACGAGATAGACATGGCTGGAATGGAGGGTTAAACCGGTTTAGTAAAACAGTACTGAAACGAGAAGTGAACTCAATTTAGAAAGGGACTTTGTCCCCTAAGATGGTCTTGGCAGAAATGCCTTGGCTACTATGGAAATCATTACATGTGCTTAATGGATTCCACAATTACAGGCATTATTCCTATGCTATGTTATCGTGATTTCTGTTCCATTATGATCTATTCCTTATGTGATTCCATGTTTTATGTCATTGCTAAGGATTTTTATGTTTAAACATTATGTTCATGTTTTTATGTTCAAATGTATATGGTGTGTTTTATTTTATCCATGCTTACCCTTATTGAGAATTTTAGCTCACCCTTTTTAAGTTTCATCTTTCCCCAGGATTAAAAGAAAGGTTTTAGTTAAGGAAACAAAAAGTGGAAGATCATTATGGGAGTTGTTGAATATCTTTCACCACGATTAGAAGATTACGTTCCAAGTTTCCAAAGACACTAAACTATTACGGTCCTTGTGTGTCTGTTTTTGTTATGTATTAAGTATTCCGCTAACGTAATGTAATGTCCATGTACGTCAAACATTGGGTCTCTACATTATGAACACTAAAAACAAACTTATGAAACATATGGTTTAATATAATATAAAATTAGTTAATTGTTTAAAAAATAATTACAAATGAATATAAAAATAAAGTGAGTATTTTTATAGAAAATTATTTTTATGCTCAAAGAGTTGTTTTAATCTAGTAGGTTTAATTAATTATAATTATTGAGTGATATTAATTAAATATATATTATTTTTTAAATAAAATTTTCATTTTTATTCATAAAATATATTTTTTAGGCATAAGATAAGAATAAACTCGATTTCATACATAAAAACTCATATTTTTATAAAGGCAATTTTATGTCTTTTTAAGAGAGATCCCATTTTAAATATCATTTTTTCCACTTTAATTGATTTAATATGTCATAATAAACTTCATATTTTAAATATAAACATAAAAAATAGGTTAGGTTAATTATTGTTTTTTTCTATGAAGATTCATTTTCTAATGAATACTGAAAAATAATGAATTTTAGTTCAAAACAACTTTTTCATCTAATTTAATTATAATGATAAATTATGTTCTAGATTTTTTTTTGATTTTCGTTTAGATAATATTTTAATAAATTAATAATATTTATGTAATTTTAATAAATTTGAAAATGAAATTGCCTATAAAAAAAGAGTAATGATTTAGACGTTTTTACTTTCAGAACTCGCATTATCGTCTCGTCTGCGTTATTAGTTTTAAATTAATTTTTTACACATATATGAATATAATATGAAAAAATGAATTCTATGTTTTTAATCATAATAATTTATAATTTCTAATATGTTCAATTTTTTTTAGAATGATTTGTGGAAGTAATTATAAATAAATAAAATTGTTTAGGCAAAATAAAGCTTAATAATGGACTAAAACATTAACTTAAGGGCCCAAATGACCTATCCACTTGTCAAAAACAAATTTTATGGAAATAATTATTCAATTAACCTTCCAGTATTCATTATTTTAAGTATTTTGTTATGTAAAATCATGGGTAATCCTAAATTCTTTTCAAAAATACCAAGTGAGTACTTTTCCTCCTTTATAAAAGGCGACGACCTCTCCCCCATACTCACACCTCTCATGAAACTTTGGATCGACCAAGATATGCCCAAATATCTAATAAAAATCCATCAAATCTACCTAGAATCATTGATTTGGCCAGGAAGTCACCTATGGACTCATTTTGGTACAAACAAAAAAGAGTTACCTTATTTTTAAGGTAATGTTTTTTGATGATCTATATTCTATGCTTAACATCTCCTACCACTAAAATATAGTTATTATTTTTTTAAAAGAAAAAATTATAATAAATGTACTAGTATTTTTTATGATATGTGTTAATCCTACAGTTACACACACATCAATCTAATGGGTAACGAACATATTATTTCAGTGTACGGCGAACTGTTGCCACACATAACGATGATTGTTCATTTTTTTACCATCTATCATGGTGGCCATTATGATGGAAAATATACATATACATTAAATATTTGATATTTATAATATCTTTATACTTTTATAAATATTTTATGACACGTACCTCTAAACATTTCATTTTAGGTAAATACGATAACATCGCTTGTGGAAATGTGGACTACCTCCTCCTCAATGTGACGTGATTCGTTCATGTTATACATGGAACTTATTAAGGATGATATTAATAAACATATATGAAATAAATTACAGATATATAATACCGAATTTATATTATACATTAGTATACATATCATTTAATTTTCATTCTTTTAAAATGCGATTATGAAATTATTGTAACATTTCTGCATATGTATGGCCTACTGTCTCCATGAATAGTGCATTCAGTTTACTATATCAAATTACTATAGATTATTATGAATATATATATATATATATTTAATATATGTGATAATTAAGTCTTTTTTTACATTCTTTATATGATGAAACGCATATATAATTAATGATAACAACAAGTAACAAGTTAAAATTTACTCAAGAAAACTGGGAAATTAAAACCTGAAAGAGTGTAATTAAAAAATGTTTGTTAAAAAAATGATTAATGAGATATTATAATAATTTAATGGTATTATAAATTTTAGTATGGTTATGAAATTAGTTAGTAAAATATTTTAAACCTCTAAACAAGATGCTAAATATCTCAAAATAAAAATGAAGGATAAGTTAAGGAATATTGGTCTTACTTTTCTTTCTATGAGGCATACGATATATAAAAAACATGATTATTTTTGCAGTGTATCTTCTGTCCCTTTTGATATATTATATCTTCAATCCTTTTCTTTGTGTTATAAAAATCATTCATTTATGGTAATTATTATTTAAATGTTTTATGTGGTATGGAACATTTTGGGTTTTTAAAGATTATTTTATTAAAAAAAATATAATTATTATCTTTGAAGTCTCACTTCCTTTTGAGATTGTTTAATTTATCTAGAAATAATTACATTATTGTAATAAATTTTAAATAGAAATTACATTTAATATCCATGTTCTCAAACAATCGATATTATTATTATTTTGTAAACTGCATATCATATTACATACAATGTTCACTTTGATAGTTATTTGATTAATTGGGGAATTATTGACAAATTTGTATCCTCTATTCAATATAGATACATTTTTATAAGGCACATTTCATATTCAGTATATGAGGAATGTTTTGGACTTGTACGACACAGGTGGGTCCTCGTTAGAGATAGCCCCTCGATGCATCTGTAGTCTCATGAGACAAAACATTTGGTCACATAAGATGGGTTTTTACCGAATATGTTGTAAACTGTCTCGTGAAAGGTCATGATGAAAAAGGTACCATATACATAAGCATGTAATCAAATAATAAATCATTTCCCTCATTTATAATCAGTTATTATTCTTCCATGATATTTTTCATCAACATATCTATGGATGCATTTCATTTTCAGTCATCAGTTATTATTTATCCACGATATTTTGCTTCAACATATCTATAGATTCATTTAATTATTATTTAATTTATTAAATGGAATTTGTTTCAGTTATTCACCTTTCTATTTTTATTTTTCCTTATCAAGATATTTAAGAAGAATGAATTAACATTTATTAACCTTTCCATGTTTATTATTCTCATCAATTCATTATTTCATCCACATTATATACCCATACGAATCATTTTAGCTCACCCTTATTATGTTTCCTTTCCGAGGATTATGAAGAAGAAATATTTGAATGGGAATTAAAGGGTGTAGTTTATTTAATTTTATTATATATTGTGATTTATTTTATTTTCCTAACATAATATGGGAATCTATTATGTAAATTGGATTTAAAAAACAACTAAACAGATTGGTCCTCTAGAATTGATTTCCTTATAATAATGTCAATGTAATAAAATAATACATCTGCTCTTGGATTCTTATTTCAGGGAGTTACCGAGCTCCTTTTTATGAGTGATTTTTTAATAGCTCTGATAAAGGGGGGAATTTATCAGTTCTTTTTTACAAGAATTCATAAAGGGGACCATTTTACATCGCTATTTTTTCACTATTAAATACCCCCTTTAACTATGCTAATAAAGTGTCATTAGTGACCCCCTTTAACTGTGCATTAAATAGCGCTGAAAAGGGTGGTATTTAATAGTGATTTTAATGGCCTAGAAATGAAATAACCCAATTTTTTAGTAGTGTGTGGGAATTTTATGCATTGAATGACTTTCTTCTTTCCACGTGTAGGTTCTGTGTGTAGTGGAAGTGCAGTCAGGCTGATACACAAGATTAATTTTTACCATGATTAATGATTATTTTGGGATCAGTACAATGATAAATTCCATACTCCACAGAATATAATCAAATATTTAGATAAATAATTAAGAGGCCTAAAAACATTAGAGATGATCTTTCACGACATGGTTATAATAAATTTAATTAATTTCATAATGAAAATAATACATGGATCTTTAATACATTCTTCATTGATGATGTTGATCATCTGAAATAACCCTTTCATATTTTCTCATTGCGCTTGCTAGGATCCAAACTTGAATCCCTCTAGAGGTGATCCACATGTGATGTGATGGCCTCCAATCAACACCACTTTTTCTCCATGTTATAGCATGAAAAAGAGAGGGTCTTGTGTCAGTCATTCTTGATCACTTGTTCGTCATTATTGAAGAACATCTCTCGTTATAGAGAGGGGCATGAAGCGGACTCGAGAGAGAAATCGTTTAGCTTAACAATTATCAATTAATCGGGCATGTGGATCAGTACATGACACAATATACGCAGAAGTCTATTTATCAACATAGGGATTCAGTTACAATATTTAATTGCATAAAAACAATTAAATACAAGCATAGCCTTAGATAAAACCCATGATTTTCATAATAATATCATGTCGGCATTTAAGGTGTGCCAACTTGTGAGAAATGGTATTATAAATAAAATTCCACATCACAAGGTAATAACAGTGTTATTATTATTTTAACTTGTTCCAACTAGATAAATAATTATTTACCGTCTTACAAATAATTATTTTACTACCAGACTATCATTGGTCCGCTCGAACTCCACTTCCATTTGTTGAACTCCCAAATAAATAAATAAATAAATTGTTCTCTTAAATAAAATTTTATTTGCAAACAAGTAATGAAATATTTATTAAATGTTAAATAAAATAAATAAATATATTTTTCCCACAGTCCATTGAATACATATTTATTTTTTTTATGAAATTATTTTTAAAAGAATAAAAATATTCCATTGTCTTGAGAATAATATTTATTTCATTAATTAAATTCAAATAGAATTTAACTGAGACCACCTGAAACACTTAGTGTGTGAACCTCAATGATTCCTTCTCATTGGCATTATGCATGCTTTCCTAAAGTACAATACTACCTAGAAATGGTTCATGGAACCTAATAGAAATAAAATAATGTTTCAACAATGACATCCACATATGAAAGATCAATGTGTAATATAATCCCTTTGCCTCAATATCTCATCAAGTAGGTTTCATGATAGTTTCATCAATCATTGTGCTTGATACGCCATTATTTGACTAATAAAAATAAACTTTTCGTTGCACCATAGCTAATGAATTTTACGTGACAGTTATATTTCAATCAATGGGATGAGATATCAGCTTCCATAAATGGATGGTACAAATAATTCATCTACTTATCCATTAATAACATGCCACCCGTGACACACCCAATGTACCCACCTTCATACAAATATATGGAGTGACGGTTTTCATCAGTAAATCAATGTGCGCAAGTCGTGACATGTATTAATTATAATATTAATGTCTAAGGGGTATTACACACACTCGCAAATAAGAATATCTGATGACACCAAAACATGAAGATTTCATATTGGCGGGTATGTTCTCAAAATCTAATGTCTTGGAGATTACCATGTACGAACATCATGAGAGGAAGTCTCAGATGCTTATGAGTACTCACACCTGATGGTCGGTATAATAAGTTTCACATCATAGTATGTCATCCAACCACATAACTATATTGAAGAATATTATTATAACATATCAATGTTCTTATCACAGAAGGGAACTTCCATGACCTTATCAATGAGACAAATAATCTTGGACATTATTACATCATAGACATATAGAAAAATGGAAAATATTTAATTAGATGTTTAGTATTTAAATACATTAAATATTAATGTAATCAATGTACAAAAAGTTTTTTCTAGGAAACCAACTCTAAACAACTCCCACATGGACTAGAGTCAACTGCTTATTACTTTCAGTCCGCTAGACCACACATGATGATCATGTTTCTACTGAGTCAAGGCTTTAGTCAAGGTGTCCACAAGGTTTTCTTTTGTAGAAATACTGCTCACTACAACTTCACCTCTCTAAGAAAAATCGCTCAAGAGATGATACATATAAAGTATGTGCTTCATCTGCTGATACAACCTTGTCTCTTTTACATGAGCCACCACTACAGTATTATGAAAATAGAGTGTGATATGATCTTTACTCCTGGGTACCACATCCAACTCCTAGATGATGCTTCACATCCAAACTTCTTATTTTTCTACCTCAAAAGCTGCGATATACCTGGACTCTATTGTATAATATGAAACCACAATATGCTTTGAGATCTTCCCGCACACTGTACCTCCATCCAATGTGAATATGTATCTCGTTTGTGACTTCCTGTCATGTTGATCGGTCTGGAAACTAGAATATCCATATCTAATGATGACTAGTTCCACATCTCCTCCATAAACTAGGAACATATCCATAGTAAACCTTAGATACATTAGGATGGTCTTTACTACCATCCAATGGCGGTCACCTAGGCTATCTTGATATTTTCTTACCACACTAAATGAGTAGGAGACATCCATCAAGGTATATAGCACGACATACATGACTTACCTAATCATTGATGCATATAGAGTCCTATCAATTATCATTCCTTTCTCGTGTATCTAAGGACACATTATCATGGAATGATGAATACCGTGTGAGGTTGGAAACAATCCTATCATGGATTATTCTATAATGAATCTCTTTAGTATTTTATCAAGGTATGTACTTTGACATAGGCCATGTAATTTCATGGATCTATCATGCTAGATCATGATACCAAGAATATATGTTGCCTCACCCAAGACCTTCATGGAGGAACATTGATTCCACTATTCCTTAACATACTGTAATACTAGTATCTCATTTATAATAAGTAATATTTCATCAAAATATACTATTAGGAATGAGACTACAGTCCCACTAAACTATTTGTAGACACAAGGCTCACATTCATTCTTAATCAAACCAAATTTTGTTATGGCTGAATTAAATTGAAATTTCCATTACTTGGATTCTTTCTTTAATAAATAATTGGATTTCTGAAACTTCAATAACATATTATTATCCTTTGGAGTCATAAATAATTCATTGTATGTCATGTAGACATCATCCTGAAGGATCCTATTAATGAAGGCTATTTTGATATCCATTTTCCAAATCTCATAGTCACGGAAAGCAGAAATGGACAATAGAATTTTTGTGGATTTCAGTATTAATAATGGTGAAAAGGATTCATCACAGTCAATGCCTTGATGTTTATTGAACCCTTTTGCAACCAATCATGCATTATAGGCACTAACTTGTCCTTCCATTTCCAGTTTCTTCATGAATACCCATTTGCAACCAAAAGGCTTTACATCTACGGGAGGATCTTCCAAAATCCATACTTTGTTTTGGAACATGGAATCAATTTATGAATTCATGGCTTCTGACCACATGGAATCATCTCTGCCACATACTGCCTCATTGTAGGTTAGAGTATCATTATTGTCAACTAATAATGACCCACCTTCGTCGGTAACTATAAAACCCTACCGTTCTGGTTGTCTAACGTCTCATGTACTCATATGTAGTTCTTGTGTCTCGATAACATTTCTTTATTCCGCGAGGCATTGTGGAATCTGTTCCTATACAAAATCTTTTGTACCTTGAGCCTCGACTTCATCGAACTCTATCTTTCTCCCACTATCTCTTTTGGAGATTTGATCCCTCTAAAGGAATATGGTGTGTCATCCCACTATAAACTTTTTTTCTAAAGTTTTTTATAGGTAATATACCCTTTTTTCCTTGGTATATCCTATAAAGATACACTTTGGTCCTTTGGGTGAGAATTTGTTACCAAAATAGGCCTTTACAAATGCATCGCTTCCCCACACATGTAAATTCGATAAAATGGATTTCTTTCCACTCCAGAACTCTTATGAAATTCCATTTTTTCATTTTTTGGAACATTGTTTAGTATATGAACCATTGATTTTAACACATATCCCTTAAAGGATATTGGAAGGCTCACATGACAAATCATTGATCTCACCATGTCCTACAAGGTGCAGTTCTTGCTTTCACTCACACCATTCTACTAGGTCTTGTAAGGATGTGTGTGTTGGGATAGGATCCCAAACTCCCGTAATTAATCAATGTGGTCTTGATTAATATATTCTCCTCATCAGTCTAAGAATAGTTTCTTAATCTTCTTACCATGTTGGTTCCCAGAGTCATTCTTGTATTCTTTGAACTTATCAAAAGAATCTGACTTATAACTCAATAAGTAGATATATCCATATCAACTAAAATCATCAGAAAATGTTATGAAGTATGAGTACCCACCACTTGATTCTACAAAAAATGGTCTACACATATTAGTATGAACCAATTCATTAATCCATTTAGCCCTTTCACCATTATCACTAAATGGGGCTTTGTAAATTTATACTTGTAAACATTCATGACATATGCTAATTTGTTTTTGTTCGAAATAATATAAATATCCTTATTAATGTTGTTTTACAAGATTTTATCATTTACATGACCTTTTCGATGATGCCAAAGTTGGTTGTGGTATGAGTCATGTGAAATACCTTTGTTATCTATTTCCATTACTTGGTTTTTCTAATCCAACATTTAAAGACCATTATATAAATGTTCCCTACCAAAACAAATCATATACTTTTAAAAGAATAATCATTCATCTCCAAATCTGAAAACAAACCCATATGTATCTATTATAGATACATAAATGATGTCTTTAGTAATAGACAACACATAATAATAACCCTTTAATAACAAGATCATCCTAGTTGGCAGTGTGAGGTGGTATTCCCCGATTTCAAAAGCAGTAACTCTGGCTATATTGGTTACTCGTAGATCTACCTCTTCTCTGTCAATCATCTTAAATCTACTGGGATCATGTATTTGGATACATATGTGAGAACCAAAATCTGTATTTAATACCTAGTTAGTATAAACAGATAGATTACATTCAATAACATATGCACCTAAAGCTTCCCCTTTCTTCTTAGGATGGGTGCATTTCTTCTTCCAATAGCCCTTCTTTCAACATGAAAAAAAAACAACTTCCTTTTCGTTGACTCTCCTTTGATATTCCCTTTCATGGAATGTTGCGAGGAATCTTTACAATTAAAGATATCTACCTTCATTTCCCTCTTATTCACCATAAGGACTGAAGTCTTTTCGGGCTTCATCTCTTTGTCCACTTGGATAATTTGGATATGAATATTAGATAGAGACTTCTCAATGTTGTTTATAATGAAATTGATAACAAATATGGAAAGTTATGATGGAGTGATGGAAAAATGATATTGGTACCCAATTCTTTATGGATTTTAAACCCTAGAAACTCTAAGAGCTCAATGTAGCCAATGTTCTTGACTAGGTGAGGCCCAACTAGGGAACCCTTTCCAAGATTAATCTTAAAGTGTTCCTTGGGAATCTCAAATCGTTCATGTCTTTCTCTATCTAGGTAATGGCCACAGTGGTTTTCGAGCTTGATTTAGACATCCATGTTTTCATGAGACCTCATGAGCTCACTAGATATTGATTATAACATCAAAAATTGAATGTTCATTTCATTGTTTATATGGTTCTCATAGACCAGGAACTCTTTTTCACTCACCTATTGGGAAATCAGATCAGGTAATGCTGACTCTATCACATAAGACATTTGTTCATGGTGTTGGATAACCCAGAGGCATATAAACCATTACTGGAAGTTACTAATAGTGAAGAATTAGTGTTTATCCCTAAATGATTGCATGGATAGTTTCTTTCAAAAACATTTCATTTTTTCAATAATTAAAAGAGAAGATCATTAGTACATTCTTGATTACATTTTATGATAAATAATAAATAATTTTTATTATGTATCCTAGTATTTTATCAATTCCCAATGGCCCTCACCATTGAACTAGAAATGAAAATTTTTCAGGATATTCTAGTAGAAAGAATCAATATTCCCCTTCACATAACCCCAAAAGGCTTGGTCAAGCTATTTGAATGTATTTATGTATGTAGGTCTTTTCAAACTACAGGCTTGCATCTCCCTGATCTGTTTAGTGCACTCACCGATCCTGAAATCATATCATTGGATTTACTAAACTCTTTTCTCCAATATTACACCATGTTTAGAAAGGGATACTCTTTTTAAGGTAAAATAGTTAAGTGAAACCAAAACATTTCATAAGGGATACCAATATAATCGTAAGTGTCCCAAAAATGGTTGGTCAAACATGTAGTTTTACTGATATCTACCTTAATAAATTAATATAATCCTTGGTCTGACTTAATATTCTATTTATTGATTTTTATCTCTTATGAATTAATTTCTTATTATTTTTAACACATGATTGTTAATATTAAGTGTAATATACTTATGTGACTAACCATTTATTGGGAAAATTTACTCATAAGCCTGTTTTATTTTAGCTCCATCTTGCATGCCTATTTAATTACATAATTATATGATCGTGAAAATAAATCCACAATGATAAACTATTAAAGTGATAGAAATAAAATAAAGGAAATGGAATGATCATGATCTTTTCTAATGGTTAGTTTATCTAGCAGTTGATTAGAAAACCCTTACCTAGTGGAGAAACACATTGAACCTTTTGGGTTCATGTTTAAAGATTTCCACCTGTCCACCTCTATATCTCCTATGATTGGTATTGTCTTAGCACCAGCTCGAACTGCCTCCACTAGCTTGGGAGTTCCATCCATTAAATATTCATTTTTAACTCAATCACATGAGAGGGGTAAAAATGGGGGTTTATATAAAATAAAACTTGGGGACACAGGACCTACATATTAAAGAGGAAAGATGGCTCACCGGCCAACAATTAATTTAATTAATAAATTGAAAGTAAAGCAATCACATAAAAATGTCTTGATCTAGCTCATGATCACCCACATACAAGCAATGATTTATAAATTTAAAAAACCTAATATTCAATTAATTAATAATTATTAATAAGATAAATTGTGCTTGAATAAATTAATTATTATCTCTAATTAATCAATCGTTTTTTAATCTTTTTCTGAAATTGCATAAGATTCTCATAGTTTTACATAAATGAAACTTGGAGGTATGCTGGTGAATACCCACTTGAATCTCCACAACATGTATTATCTTCATACACTATTTTACTCTTCTTCCATATGGCATGCATGATGCTTCAATACATAGAGTAACAACATGTAGTATGATTAATACATGATAAGTATTTCTGAAAAATTCAAAAACATTAATGTTTTAACTTTGTGTAATTTTGTAAGGTGAATAGTGGGTAGTTCTGACTACACAGCATGTACTACCTTCAACAAATTTCCTGAAGTACATGCCTTGGGACTCTCCGTGTGAGGCGTACTTTAGAAATATCAGAGTATACGGCATGCACAGTGGGAGACATGTCGTGTTGTCTATATGTTACACAGTTACTTGTTTGTTTATCTGTGTATGGGATACATGGTTTCACCCCGGTCATGAATAGACTAAACACCATGTCTTGTAGGCCACATGGTGTGTAACACGGTATTTGTGTACCTATCTGTCCTGGACAATAGACACTGTAAAATTAAATATGCCACATGTCATAAATGAACATGGCTTGAGTAATTGCCAAATTACACCCAATGTGTTGTACATGACTACATGACGTGTAGTTCGGATTAAAATGTGTCTATGGAAGAGAACATGACATATAAGTCAGAACACACGATGTGTAGTTTCATGTAACCTAGTAAGAATCGTCAGTGACTCCTAATGTGTTCTCCATTTTAATTTTAATTAAAAAATCATTTCTTTCTATGAAATATGCGTGATTGGGCTGACACCCAACTTTAATTTTTACCATGATCCATGATTATTATGAGATAAATATGATGATGAATTCATGTCTCCATAGAATAGAATCAAAGATTTAGATAAATAAGGAATAGACCCAAAAACTTTAGAGAGGATCTTTCACATCTTGTATATAATTAATTTAATTAATTTCATATTTAAATTAATACCTAGATCTTGGGTACATTATTCATTGAGGATGATGATCATCTAGAATGACTCATCTGAATTGTCATGTTGTGCTTTTGAGGATCCAAACCAGAATACCTCTAGCGGTGATTCACACGTGATCCGATGTCCTCCTATTGACATCACTCGTTCTTCGGGTGCTAACATGACGAAGAGAGTGTCTTGTGTTAGTCTTTATTGATTTCTTATTCTTTTTTCCTGAATAATTTCTCTCATTCCTGGGAAGGGTGGGATGTTGATTCTGGAGAGAAATAGTTTTTCTCATAAATTTTCAATTCATCGGGCTTGTAGTTCAGTACATATTACAATAAACGTACAAGTATATTTATCCACAAGAGGCTTCAGTTACAATATTTAATTACAGAACATCAATTAAATACATTCATAACCTCACATAAAACCCATTCTTTTAATAACAATACAAATTCATTATTTATGGTGTGCCAAAATTCGCAATACATAATTGTAAAGAAAATGTCACATCACAAAATAATATCAGCATTATTAACATTTTAACTTGTTCCAACTAGTTAAATAATTATTTACCGTCTTTCAAATAATTATTTTACTACTGGACCGGCCATGGTCCTCTCTGACTCCCTTTTCATTTTTTGAACACTCAAATAAATAAATAATTGATTTATTCTTATAAATAAATATTTTATTTACAAACTAGTAAATAAATATTTATTAAATATTCAAAAAAATAAATAAAAATATTTTCAACACAATCCAGGGAATAAATATTTTTTTAATTTATGAAAACATTTTAACATGAATAAAATTATTCCACTGTCTTGAAAAAAATATCTATTCCATTAATTAAATTCATATCGTATTTAACCAAGACCACTAGGAATACTTAGTGTGGGACGTTCTAGTATTTTTTCTCATTGGCATTAGGTGGGATTTCCTAAAACCCGAGGGTTAAGTCTAGAAATGGGTAAAGGAACCCAAGATAAATAATATAATGTCATAACAAGGACATCCATATATGAATGCTCATTGTGTAATATAATCCCTTGCCTCAATATCTCATCATGTAGGTTTTAGGATAGTGTCCTGAACCTTTGTGCTTGATACATAATTTTTTAATACTAGAAATAAATTCATCGTTACACCATGGACATGGAATTTCATGCAGAAGTTCTATTTCAATCAAATGGCTGAGATATCAAATTCCATAAATGGAAGGGACAAATCCTTCCTCAACTTATCCATTAATAACATTCCACTCATTAAGCACCCAACATACCATAATTCCATCCAACATATGGCATGACGATTTTCATCATTAAATCAAATTGCACGAGTCGTGACATGTATTAATGATAATCTTAAATTTTAATGACTATTACACATGCTCATGGATAGGAATATCCGATAACACCAAAACATGTGGAATTCCTACTGGCGTGTATGTTCTCATAATCTCCCATCATGGACATTACCAATTACGAACTTCATGAGAGGAAGTCTCTTCTGCTTATGAGTACTCAAACCTGACGATCTGTATACTATGTGTCCCATCATAGTATATCAACCTACCATAGAACTACATTTAAGAATATTGTTATAGCATTTAAAGGACCTCATCATAGAGGGGAACTATGATAACCTTATCAATGCAACAAATACTCTATGGCATTATTACATCATAGTCATGGAGAAATATGATAAATATGTAATAAGATGTATAATATTAAAATACATTAAATATTAATGTAATAAAAGTACAAATAGGATGTCTAGGACACTAGCTCCAACACCATGTATGTTTTCATTTTATTGATAAAATCGGGGTCATGGGTTTGGTTTCCAAAGCAATGGATGAGACGTCCTGGAATATAGAGTTTTAAATAAATATATTTAAAAATATTTTAATGTAATTATAAATATTTTGATATAATAATATATATTTATATACATTTATATATTTATATATTTTTATATATTTTTATAATTAATTATAATTATTTAATAATAATTATTTAAATAATTATAAATATAATAAATACTTTTATTATAATTTTATAATTATTTTAATATATAATTAATATAATTATAATCATATACATATATATATTTTCAAATATTTGTGAATAATTATATATAATTATATATAATTATATATATTTATATAATAATATATATTTATATAATCATAAATATAATAAATTTATTTATATTTTTCTGATAATTGTAAATCTATTTTGATTGTTTATCAATGCACTGGACAAGAATAGAAGCATATTGGGGATGATATTAATCAACCCGATGAGGCACAGCATGAGTTTGTAAATGAGGTTCTTGCCTAGTGTGCTGCTTAAGATGACACTCCTCACAGCCTGAAGGGAAATATTGCATTATGCAGCCAGAGATAGTGGACTGATTGGGACATGTTCCATAGGAGGATGGGTACAAGAAATCTAATGATCCATAGAAAATGAATTATTATCAGGGGATTCAGAATACTCTCAGTTCTTCAGGAATTTATGGGAAATGGTTGAATATCTCATATGATGTAAGTGACAATGAGAAATGGATTTTTTTATTGGTATCCACTCATCTTAGGCCTCAAGGTAGTGGTGGTGATGTTTCTCTTAAGGATTTTGTTATAAATGGAATGGGAATGAAGATCAACAATGAATGTTTAACACTTGTTGCAACTAAAATAAGGTTGTGGGAGGATTATTACATTCTACCAAGGAATGTGTTTATTATAACATCTTATAAGGCATCAAGGATGAATCTCACTTTGGGGCAATGATGTTCCAAAGTAATGATCCTTAGTATTCTCAGCCAAGTAAATTCACAATTGGAGTGGGAAACTGAAAATGAATCTGACTATGACTATGAAAATGATCCTTCAACTTATGGTCATTAAAATGATTTTTTGAATAATGTAAAGTCTCTTTATTTGACCTCGTAGGATCACATGTAATCTTTTTCATTCATCTTTTCATAAAATTAAATAAATTTTATTCTGACTATACATTTTTCGTATATTTATTATTAACATGTATTTATTATAATTTTATGATTATTTTAATATATATATATATATTTATAATTATATCTATATTTACACATATATATATATTTTTTATATATTTGTAAATATTTCCATAATTGTTATTGGAAGGTCGAGTTCAAATCCTCTTCATTAAAAGAGAAAAAATATATATCATAATGTATAAGAGGAGGAGTCAGACATGAAAACTCATCCCTCATTAAAAAAACAAAAATATATAGAATACATCAAAGATCATATTCCATATGATTACAATCTTAAATTTATTCATCCCAGTCAGAGTCATCAGCCAATGAGGTGATGTAGCTAGCCTGAGGATTCCACCCATCTATAATAGATGTTGAAATAGTTCTCATGGTAGGATTAATATGGATTAATCCTTCTGGGGTATTTATTTCTTCATTGTGGTCGATGAGAAAACATCAAACTCCTTCACCTTAAATTTAAAAATAATGTATCTAAAGAATATCTTCGGATATAGTTTATCTTCCTCAATATCCATCCATTTTCCCTCAATCGTCTTATGTTTTCAATCCTCTTTATTTTTTTCCAAGCATTGAGAACCTGGAAAGTATGAGTCATTAAAATCTACATCTATAAGGTGACCAATATATCCTTCTTGTCTAATTCGTCCCAAAGAGCTCCCTGAAGCTGATTCCAACATATAGTCCTTTACCTGTCCATAATTAGAAATAGAGGTTAGATGAACATGTTGATTTCCCTCAAAATGAAGCTTACTCAGGCCAATACCAATACTAGACTCTCCCTTAATATACGAATTTCAATCCACCACAAAGTCATTCCATTATGTTTGGTTATCTAAAGTCTCATAAGAGACTCATTTAATCTGTATAGGAGGTCCTATATTTTGAGAAAACAGCAATATTTCTCTTCCTAGGGAATATCCTCCCTTTAATGAAAATAGATTTCATTATAATGGTGACTTCCCAAGCCTAACCTACTCACTGCCTAATACTTGTAACTATTTTGGAATGGAGCAGACAACTACAGATAACACAGCAGTAGTAGTTGCATCCTCTATTGAGTGAAATGCCACATTTGATTTCTATTGTGGAACTGAGGTTTTAGCTCATGATCCAGCATCCTCTCCTTGTGAGTTCACATTGAGATCTTGACTCACATGTTCATCATCTTGGAAAATATTCGACTGTGGATGTCTAGACTCTCCAGAAAGAGTAGCAACGATTCATATTTTAGTTTTCATCTTGTAGTGAGCCACATCATGCCCAGAGAATGAAAAAAAATATCAATAAATTCCTCTCATATAGTAAGAATTATAACGACAATATTGTTGAAAATAGAAAAAAATTCAGGTAGCTTCTCATAAATAAGACTGAGAATTAATTCATCATCATGAGTGGCCAAAACACTGTTTTCAGTAAGTAGCGAATTTAGATCCACCTAATCTAACACCTGGGAGAAATACCTATAAATAGATTTTTTGGTCTCCTTATCCATTTTTATAGGGACACCAATTGAAGAATAAATTTCATATAGTATTTGAGGACTCAACAAGATTGAATTTAATCCATAGATTTTTAGTCAAACATGAGTAAAAGAGTTTTTTATTTCAAATGTATTGAAAAAAAAACTCCACTACTGAACACATATAATATCTAGTTTAAGATACATAAATTCATTACCCCATGCTCTTCCCTCGAGTTCATCGGAATGAAATAGGATGTGAAAAATTCCGCGGCGCACGTGAACACATATCCAGTCAGAAAATCCACAGATTGAGAATAAACAGAGAACAAGATCATCAAATTTCCATGGTTTCTCACCGCTTGGAAGAATGAATCAAAAAATAATGGAAAACATACAGTAACCTAGCCTTTAATCATTTTCATATAGTCTCATATATACCTGGGATCCTTTTTTGAGAACCTTAATAGAACCTGCATCTTGAAGGGATGGGAAGAACCTTGGATTCACCGAATCCCAAATGCCTTGATTCGCACCCCCAAGATCAAAAGATCATCAAGCCTTGGATTGCTTCTCAATAAAAGGAATAAATTGATGTTTTCATGAGTGATCTGATTGTATGAATTGAGGTTCACACTCCATAGATGAAAATCACTGAGGCAATGGGTAGCAGGGTGGGTCACTGCTTGGTTGATGTTATTATCGGCATGGTCCGATTTAAGAAACTATTGGGCCTTTATGATTGATTTTTATGGGCCATGTTTTTCAAATTTTATGGTGTTCATTTTTATGTTTGTGGGATTTTCCATTATGTTGATGGGAATGGTGTTGCAGGAGGGAAGGTGGTTGTATCAGACACTTTTGGGTAGAATATCTTAGGTACCATGGGTTTCCGATTGTATGGGTCTCCGGTAGTGAGAATCTCCCACTAATGATGTACTAATACTGACACCTCCAGCAATAGGCATCGAGGATGACCTCGATCACGTCAGGGGTGATGGTGATGGGAACGATAATGTACTTATCATGAATGATATGGCATCCAAGATAATGTCCTCAGGTGGTGTGTTGTTCGTGAGACTCCTTGACACATTCAGGTGCACGATATTTTTAGAGTTGAAAATTGTGGTCTGGATCATGACTTATTTTTATAGTTATGGTGTTTCTATGCATTTGGGCCATTTTATTTGGGTCTTCATGGATTTTATATGGGTCCTGAGGTGTTTTTTGAGTTGTGAGACGGTCACTTTCATGTTTTGGTGACATTTTGTGTGTCACATTCAATGTATTTGTTGTACTTCTAATTTTTTAATAATTTTGTAGAGTTGAGAACGCTTGGTACCCAATCATTCTTAGTATATATATATATATATATATTCATTTTTTATTAGTGTATATAAATAAACATTAGTTTATTAATACAAATATTATAATTTAATATATATTAATTAAAAGTTTTATTAAAAGTTTTTATCACCTTTATAAATAGCACTGATAAAGATCTACATTTATCAATGCTTTTAACAAGAAGTGATACATGTTAAAATTTTATTAGTTCTTTATGATTAACACTGATAAAAGTCGCCGCTAGCTAAGGCATGATCTGTTATAGTGGTAGATCCTTGTATAATTCTTGGAGAACTCCATTTCCAATCAAAAAACCCCATAACTAGAAACACCGCTCCAATACATTTAAAACTAGTGTTTACCAAAACTTGGAAAGCATCACACACTGCCACATAGCCATCTCCATCTCAGAAATGGATGTTAGAATTCTTGAATCACTCCATTTTAAAGATCAAATTTCTTAATTGGAAAATTGTTTTCAAAAATGAACACAACAACTGCTACTAGAAAAATTGACATTAGGCCATTTATGGTCAAACATACATTACTCAACCCTACAAACGATTATAGAAGCACTTATTCTAGAAAACACATTTGATATGTAATACATTTAAGTGTGTGAGTGTGTTCCCATAGTCATATATATTTATATAAATCAATTTACCCTTGAATTTAGTTATTTATTTATACTTATATTAATACAAACACACACACACACACAAATATGTATGTGTGTGTGTAATATTATTCATAAAATAATATTTATATTCTTCTAAATATATTATTTTCTTAAATCATATTTATATATTTTATATATTTATTTTTATTTAAAATATTTATATATTTATATATTTTTTTATATTAATTTTTTGAATTTCAATTATCATTATAAATTTCATTTTCATTAAAATATATATATATATTGATTTCCAATTATAATATAACATATATATATCTACATAAATTTATTTTTTCAATTTTATTAAAGTAAATACACATTATATTTATATATTTAAATACTCTCTCTTTTTGTATATAGTAAATATATTATAAATCAGATAAATATAAATTATATTTACATAAATAAAAAATATAAAAATTTATTTACTCATTTAAATGTATAATAAATTATATATATAAAAAACTATTTATACATAAATATATAAATTATAAATTTTAATATTATAAAATTTATATATAATATTATTTCCATCCATATATTTTTTTTCTACTAAGTATATTATTTTATTAAATCATATATATATATATTATAATTTTATTTCAATATATACATTTTATTTATTTATTTTTATTTTTTTATATATTTAGAAATTTTCTCACATTTAATTATCATTTTATATTTCATTTTCATAAAAATATGTATTTTATATTCAAAATATATTTTGTTATTGATATATATATACATTTTATTTATATAAACACATTATTTTTATATATGTAAATACTAAATATATTATAAATTTTATACATATAAATAATATATTAATTTCTTATAGATTATAAGTAAAGGAAAAAATGCACAGACTCTCAGACCGATAATGACATGTTGCACTCCTTCCAAGGGTTAAATCAATCTATAGCCAACAAAAAGTGACTTATGGGATTTGAACTCTGGTTCAATATAGAATTATGGGAAGACTTTACCAATCATGCATGCCTCCAATGGAGTAAGGGTTATGAGGGTATTGGTAGTTGCAACACCACTCCTATCTTAGTCATTACCATACACCCTATGTACCATCCACCACTAGCTAAAAATATATTAATATGTGGGTAAATGTGTAATAAATTAAATTTCATTTCAATATATAAATATATAATGTTTCTAAATACATGCATATATATATATTCATACAGTTTCGTATGAATATTATTAATATCATAATATTAATATAAAAAATAGACACCCATCTATATATGTAGTTTTTTAAATATTTAATATATATTTCTATAAATATATGTATACATAAATATGAAATTTTTTATGTTAATAAACTTTTTATAGCACTAAAAATTCGCGTTGAGATGGAACCATTGTTTAACACATATGTTTCAAGAAGAAACACTAAAATAATCTACATGCGTGAAGAAAGTTATTTGCTTTACCATATTTTATTATATATTTAAATATATCTATATTAGGGGAATAAATTATTTGGGGGGGATGGTGAAATATATATTTTAGCGATAGGATAAAATAAACAAGTCCCCGCATATTTAGCATCGAAAAGTTATGTTGCATTTTATATTGTGAAATATTGTATATTTTTATTTTTCAAATATGAATTACAATGTTCGTAGAAAATGTCTTACAATGTTGAGGGAAAGCAATAAATTATATAAAATATATTTCCCATTATATTCATTTTAAAAAAATAATTTAGAATGATGTTTTCTTCCAAAAAATATATCAATTTCATTTTTATCAATTGAAAAATGTTTCTCATCTATATAATTCAAAACATTTTAAATACATTTAAAAAAATGAAAATATAATTCAGTTTATCAAACCATATATATATTTAGTTTTTTATGTATATATTTACAGTTAGAGTAATATGTATCTGTGTTTTGCAAGTGAAAAATGATTTGAATCAAATGGACCTAATTACCTGGTATTTGGTTTCCCACATTGGTTTCAGCAAAGGATGATGGTTCACATATATGTTTGGATGAGTAATTTTCGCTAAGACTCATGGATTTTGGGATGGAACCCTATAGCGTCTTATGTGTTTGTTTTGGAAGGCATGGGGTTGGAGAAATTGGATCACAACCGGGTGTTCTTTGACATGACGAGCAGCGATCCTCTCGTCAGCTAGATAATGATGGAACTCTTCCCCAACACCACTCCCTAGATTGTGGATAAATTTCATGCACCATGCACCAGTGAGAGGGGTGTGTGCTAGTATACCAGGTTTCAGAACTCTTTTCAATTGGTGATCACCACCGCTATTGGTAGGGAATCCATATACAGAGCCAATTTTGAACAATGCCACCATCAATTACCATCACCATAAATCACCAAATAATTTCATGTTTACTTCTCTTTTGGTGAAATATATCTTGAAATTAAAAGAATAACATCTCGTTTGGCACAAGGGATTTAGGGGAGAAATGAAAAGATATGTGGGAATGAACGAATTTCATCTGTTTGGAGATTTTAAATTAAAATCATTAATATTATTTTAAAAATTTATTTTATCCAATAAAAACTAAAGAAATCAAAATCATATCATATAATTTATTTTATTTTAGAATTAATCCATAGTTTTTTGACTACTTTTCACAAAACACATTCTTATGATTTGGATCCAAAAAATAATAACTATTATTTTGTACATGAAATATTAGGTGATTTTCTAAATATTAGGTGATTTAAATAAAAAAATAGAATATTAAAGGCAAAATGGGTATTTGAATTAAAATAAATAGTGCATATGCATGGTTTAGCACACTTGGAATCATACTGTGTAGTAAAAAAAATGCAAAATAGATGGGCGTTGGGGAAGAGGGAGAGGATCCATCACCGGAGGGAGTGAGTATCATGTGGTCACACTAGTGGTCGATGTCCCCGCAGCGCTCGGTGGTCCCAGATCACCATGATGAGGAATAGGAGCATGTGGAGGACGGAGTGGAGAATGGTGAGCGGTGCGGGCATGAGTTCTGGTATAAATGAAACTTCCAGGACTCCGACCCAAATGGCCTTCAAGGCTCCGGTGTAGAAGGATAGAAGGTTGAAGGGAATGAGGTGGAAGAAAATGGAAACGACGAGGAGGTTCATGGCATTGGGGTGGGAGACTAAAGGGGACACTGTCTCACCACAATACGTTACCCAAAGAAGACGGATGATAACATGGATATGGTTCCAGAAATCCATGTTCCACTGACATCCTCACACTGTTGGATAGTATCTGAATAACCGGTGAAACCATAAATGGTGTTTGAGAGTATTTAATATACACATTAAAAGCACATAAAACAATGAAAAAAAAATTCTGAATGAAACAAGAATAAGTAAATAAAAAAACAAAACGTTTGTATGAAACTAATTTAGGACAAAACAGTGATGCGGAAGGGATAAAAATATATTGAAAGAAATAGGTTTTAATAGAATATATAGTATACATTTGTAATTATATATATATGGGATAAAAAATAAATAAATATGTTTAGATATTATGATAATTAAAATTAAAAAATAAATTGAATTCATATTATATAATAAAAAACAGTATATTGTTAATGTCATTGCATGCTCTGATTTCTTTATATCAGCATTCAATTCATCCTTTTAACCAAGTCATGCATTTCAAGACAGTTTTTTTCTATTGTAGTCATTTGGTTCTACAATAGTACACAAAATTCCCATAACAAGAATGACCTATCAGTTTAATGGTGGGTTTTTAGCATTTATTGTGATTTATACCACTGATAAATGATGTTTGATGCTTTTTAATAGTGTCACATATTTTCATGTTGATAATCTTTTCACATTAGATTTTTTAGCAACTATTTTTTAATTATCGATAGTTTAAACTACCACTAAATAATTAGCGATGATTTTTTTGTTTTATAATTTATAATTTATTATTTGTTAGATGTTTAAAAATAAATGTTTTTCAATATATATATATTTATGTAATATATTTTAATGTATATAAACATTCATAAACAGATTTAAATATCTATAAATATATATTAACATAAATTAATTTTCCAAAATATTATATATATATATCTATATCTATATATATATATATATATTATTAAACATAAAAGTATATATATATACCCATATAATATATAAAAATAAATAGACATATATATATACATTAATACATTTAATTATCAATAAATATATAAAAATATAAATTGATTAACATAAATATATATAAAGATATATATATAATTATTGACAAAGGAAAATAATTATACATAAATACATATAGATACATATAGATACATATAACATTATATATCCACATAATATCTATAAATATATATATAAATATAAATGCATATAAATATTTATAAATATATATATACATATACATATAAATAACTGTATATAAATACAATGAATATCCATAAATATATATAAATACACCCATATATATATAATTAATGATTATTATATATATATATACCAATATATAAATACATAAATACACCCAGAAATGATATATATATGTATATGTATGTCTGTTTTTTGAGGGTACAATTACATTTAAAAACTCACACGCACCACACACGCACAAAACTTAAAGGCAGGTCATAGCCCCCCCAAGGGATTACTCACATGTTGGTCCCTATTTTTTCATATTTTATTGGCTCATAGGCCCAACATTGGATGACATGAATGCCCCTTTTTTTTATGGCCCAAAATCCCTGCTTGCATGAGTATGTCTATGGGCCTTCACTCATAGTCTACATCATGTCTGGTAACCACAAGCCCGCGTCATAACTGCATCATTGCCACCTATGTAAACGCCTCCATAAATTAAAAAAAATAAGTAATAGTTAAATTATAATTAAAAATTAAAAATTTAAAAATATTAATGTATCGTTCTTAATTATTTAAAAGTTGAAATAAATAATAATAAATTCTTACTAAAAAAGTAAATAATAATCAATAATATAAAATATATAATGCATTATAATAACAAAGACAACAATAAATAAATAAAATATAAATAAATATATAAATATAAATAAAAAAATTAAAAACATTTTTAATCAAATTAAAAAAATGAAAAAAATTACAAATTACAAATTTTTATTTAACGGGCGTATATATCATTGAAAAATGAACCGCCACTAAATAAATAACCATTGTGAATTATAATTATTATATAATTATAATAAATATAAAATTAAAATAATTATATTAGTATAATAAATATTTAATTACTACAATTATATAATTATAAAAATAATAAATATACAATAATTATTATTATATAATTATAATAAATTTATATTTATAAATAATATATATATATATATAATTATAAATATAACAAATATATAATTATAATAATTTTATAATTATACCAAATATATAATTATAATTAATATACAACTTTAGTAATTATATAATTACATACTTATTATATCTATAATTATACATTTAATATAATTATAAATTTATTATATTTATAATTTTAATTATATATTTATTATAAATATATTTATTATAATTATTAATAGCTATATATTTTTATAATTATTATAAATATAAAATTATAATATATATATAATAATAATTACAGTAAATATATAATTATAAATATAATAAATATATAATTATAACAATTGTATATTTATAATAAATTTATAATTATAAATTTAATAATTATAATCAATATATAATTATAATAAATGTATAATTATAAATATAATAATTATATAATTATAATTAATATAAAAATATAATAATTATGTTAGCATATATTTATTGTATTTATAATTATACATTTATTATAAGTATATATTTATAATATTTATATTTTTAATTATATATTTATTATAAATATATATTTATAATAAGTATATAATTATTATAATTATTAATAATTTGTTATGAAATGTTATTAGTGGATGTCATAATTATGACAATAATAATGACACCTCAATTCCCAATTAATTTTCCTCTTATTGACCAAACGTAAATATTCTCAAACCGTTGGTATTCTAGTCGCTGGATTAAATATTATAAGGATTAATTTGAACCATTGGATCAGATCTTGGTGATATGTTAGTAAAATGGGATGGGATTTGGGCTCTAGATTGTGTTCTTTACTTTTTTATTTCTTTTGTATTTGTATTTCCATCTGTTGTTATCATCATCATACGCAAATACGACATCCGCTTTCTCAACGATGCGCTTCACCTATGATCGATCTTACATTTCTGGTTTCGAAATGCTTCGTGGTTTCAATCAGTGTTCGATTAATTTCACAACACGTTATCAGCACAATCGTCATCTCTACATTGCGCATCGTGACATCATTGTCTTCATCCCCATCACCGGCATAAGAAAAATCTTATAGAAAAAAGGTATGTCACATGTTTTTATTAACATTCTTATTTTGACATACCCTTTCGTATGCGAATCGACTCCCCTCATTCGAGGAGCTACGCCAAAAGGTGAGCCTTATTTTATATTTAAGATATTGCTACATTTATTTTCCCCACTTTATAAATCTGAAAATAATATATAGTTTTCTTAATCTTTTACTGCGGGAAAAATAATGAGCTCCTAAAGAGCTATAATGACTCACAATTGAGAAATTTCACTTCAATACTTGGAGAGAATGTTTCTGATTAATAACTGATATGGTCAATTCCGAGGAAAACATCATTCATTGAATGAATAAAAAACTACACCATCGGAAGTGGTTGAATGATAAACATCGCGTACCAGTTGTATGTCGAGATTAAGTTTGTTGAACATCGCATACCTGTCGTACGTCGAGCCGTTGAATGATGAACATTGCGTACCTTTCGTACATCAAGCCATTGAATGATCAACATCATGTACTAGTCGTACGTCGAGCAGTATAATGATGAACATTGCGTACCAGTTGTATGTTGAGGTGAATTTTGATGAACATCGCATACCCATCGTACGTTGAGCAAAAGTTTGATGAACATCACATAACCATCGTACATCGAGACGACGTTTGAACATCGCGTACCTGTTGTACATCAAGATGAAGTTTGATGATCATCGTGTACCTGTTGTATGTCGATCCGAAGTTCGCTAATCATTCCATGAACCATGAAATTTCATATCTCTTATTTATTGTTCACCCAGAAGGTGTCAAGTTTTATTATACTATATAAAGGTTCATGATGAAGATGATGTTTACTTTAAATATTTGTTTTATTTGTTTTCTCTTTCTTTTATTTCTTATAAAATATTTTAGAGAAATTAAATATTCTTGATGAACAAGCATAAATATATTTTATATATGTTAATCCTCTGAAGTGGTTCACCAAAACTGGTTTGATGACAATAAATATTTAAAGTGCACAATAAATTTTATGAATATTTATAAAATAATGCATCCCTGAAGGATGACATGAAAATATTTTCCTTTGACTTTATATTGAAGAATATCATAATTTATCATTTATTGTTCCTAAAACATCCATATCAAGGGAAACATTATTATTTATCATTTTCTTATGGATTATCAATATCATCTAATGTAATTTATTTATCCCCTGAAGTGGATGTTGTTGTTCATATAATTCATAAATGAAATGATTGAATTACATAGTTTTCATAATCCAATATATACTATGAAAATGATTTTACCATCTGATATGGTTAAAGAAATAATCATCATGATCAATAAAATTTATATTTTATACAGGATGATCATTATTGATAAATAATAAATTATCTTTCATGGATCATGAAATCCTATGAAAGAATAAATTCTCCTATGTGATTGTAGTATTAATTACTATATCTCATTCTTTGAAGCTAATGAAATTATTCATGAAAATTGGCTGTATGATTTGTGATATCATGAATATTTGAGAGTTGATGAGGATTGATCAAATAATTAAAACTTCATTTGGTAAAGTGAATGTTTGTTCAATGATTTATAATTTTGGATGGCGATGAGGTGTGTGTTGTGAATCTAGAAGATTCTTCCAAATTTTTTCTCGCTACCACATTCAGCAGATTTAAAAGATGTGGGGGACCCTATCATAGGTAGATGTATTGAAAAAATAATATTTGGACCCCAGGTTCCAAAATATTTGGGCTAGAAGTTCTAAATTATGCAATAATCCCATTGGTGATGGGCCTAACCCATTATGATTATAACGACAAATATGATTTTGCACAATGAAAGATCCTGGACATCTTATATGCGTTGATCTTGAAGAAAAATATTCACAGATATTATTTTAATTAAATTCTTCAAAAGAACTCATATATGAATTACTATATGCTCATATAAGTACATTTATTGGTATTGAATTTTATTAAACGACTCCATAATAGTGAATATATTCTTATATGGTAATTAAAATTCTTAATACTTTGTTACATCTAAAGTCATAATGAGATATATGAATGGTATTCTTGAAAATTAATATCATATGGAGACAAAATAGGTACCTCAATATGTAACATGCATTCATAAATGTGATTATAAAGAATTTGTTCTGTAGAATCAAATCAATAATGGTAAACCATAATTTTACTGATCTCAACAATTCAAATATAAAACATGATGATTTAGTCCTTCTAGGATAATATAAAAGACATGAGCATTGATTTATTGATAATATAGTATACATGAACATCGATATATTGATATTATAGTAGACTTACATTAGGGGGAGAATGATGAATTTATTTAATGGATGCATGTCTACAAAAATTATCAATGAATTTATTATTATTAAGTCATTATGAATTTTCCTTGTATGATAATTTACCCTGAGGTACCGATTTTTTGAGGGAAATTATTTATATCATTAGTAGCTATTATGGAAATAAATTTCCCATATACTTATGAAGAAGTATATATAGTGGTTCCCAACCACTATGTGATCCATCTATATGAAAGATGCATCAACTAAATGATCGCATGTGTTATTTTATTCTAGTGAGTATACATTGCATGCTATGCATGTGGATTAAATGAAACACTATGTATCATATATTATATGGTCTTACAGAACCATTGACAAGATGCTCATAACACTTACATGAATGTAAAGTGTTGGAAATCAATAGTCTGATTATTCACACATGAAGTGTGGTTGAACTGATTATATAAAATCATTGTTCATCATGAGTAGAAATCAATAAATATATTATCCCTTGAAGAGGAAAATGAATATATCGACAACATTATATCTTTTTAGATATTTTCCCTGAAGTGACACTGGTACCAGAAAAATTATGAGATCTCAATCAAATGTGGTTCATGATATATTTTCTTTGAATGCTTTTAAAACTCATTGATGACAATAGATTTTGGCAGATGTCGACATCATTATAATTGGCCAAAATTATTAATGGAAATTATGAAATGTTCATCATATAAAGTTTTTTATTGAGTATTCAAACTATATAGACTATTGAATATTGATGATCTTATTATAAGAAATATTATTCCTTGTATATTTGGATATTTATATGAATCCGAGAAGGGTTAAAAATGCCTGAAACATATTCAAAATTATGAAAGCATTACCCAATATGATAAATTGTGGGGTTAATTGAATAAGTTGTATTTCATGTATGAATATTAAGATAAGGAAATATATATGTTGAATTTATCATCCCGTGGTTTCTATGAGTCATTGTAGTCGTCATATTATTAATATGTTTTGAAAAGCATCTATAGTCTTGTAGTGTTTTTTCTAAAATCAATGACTTACAGGAAATGTCCTGGTATTTTTGAATTAATCATCCTGAAGATGAAAAGTTAAATTTTTTAATGTTTTTACCCTTAATGAATAATTAAATACCTTACTTCAAATAGTGATATATTTCATATATAAGGGGTTGATGAAGACCTTACCTATCCCATAGGGAATAAATATAAATTCACATTTTATTAATCCTTGAATGATATAAATGTAAATGTGCATATGTACCTTGAAAATGACAATTAATCATATTATGATCAAGTTAATGTTCTTCACCATTTATTGAAATCTAAAGGGTACATGTTATTATTATTCCAAAATTGAAAACTAAATGTTTTGGTTATGAATTGATCATGGACATTCTATGAGATAAATGATGATCATTATGAATGGGAGATGTAACTATTGTACTCTTTTCCACTTATACAAGTTTTTCCCACTGGATTTTCTTGATAATGTTTTTATGGAGACAACACTCTGGGGACTTGATCTCATTGTACTCTTTTTCCCTAATCATGTGTTTTCCCCTGAAGGGTTTTTCCATGATGAGGTTTTTAATGAGGCAATCATACATCATAATAGATATCCAAGGGAATTTTATAAACTATTATGGATATATATAATTAATGGAAATTGTTGGTCTTCTCCATGAGTTATAATTTTCAATGAGACCATTCATTATCAGTTTTGGTCATCCTCCCATGTCTTGATGTCATAATTAAATAATAATATTAATTGATATCCTGAAGACATAACTAAATGGTATTATCAGGGGGATTTGGGAACACTGCACTCTTTTTCCTTTCATCAGGTTTTTCACACTGGGTATTCCTGATAAGGTTTTTAATGAGTCAACATAACATGTTATTATTTTTTTTGGTTTCAGTTATTTTTCCCACAGGGTTTATTTAGTGAAGATTAAATAAGATTCCATGAAATTATGACATCCAAGTGGGAGTGTTTTGAAAAGTTATTAATGGATAACATAATTATGACAATAATGATGACACCTCAATTCCCAATTAATTCCCCTCTTATTGACCAAACAAAAATATTCTCAAACCATTGGTATTCTAGTCACTGGATTAAATATTATAGGGATTAATTTGAACCATGGGATCAGATCTCATGTCCTTTATTTATATGGTGATAGGTTAATAAAATTGGATGGACTTTGGGCTCTACTTTGTGTTATGTACATTTGTATTTATTTTGTACTTGTATTTCCATTTTTTGTTATCATCGTCATATGCAAATATGACATCTACTTTCTCAATGATGTTCTTCGCCTACGATCGATCTTACATTTCAGTTTTCAAAATTCTTCGCAGTTTGAATAGGTGTTCGATCAATTTCTCAACACAATTATAGAATTTTTAAAATTATAATAATTATATAATTATTATAGTTATAATAAATATAATTATTATAATTATTAATAATTATATAATAATATAATTGTATATTTATTATAGTTATATAATTGTTATAATTTTTTAAAAGGTTGGGGTCAAAACCTCATTTATAATTTAAAGAAAAGACCTCTTTCTAACTGGATAGAGGGAGACCCATTGCATATCCAAAATACCCAAGACCAAGTGGTCTGAATAAAAGGCCAGAAGGCCATTTTTTTTAGCCAAATGGCCCTTCGGTGAATACTACTGCTACAGTACCATGTCTACTATAATACCATTATCGTTATAGTTCCTACTAAAGTGCCTCCACCACTATAGTGCCGCCAATTCTACAATGCTGCTACAATGATGCTACAATATCTAGGAAATTCTTCCCTACCTGGAATAGATCTTAGTTCTTTTGGATTCCAAGCTTGAGCCTTTACCACTTGGCTAAATGCTCTTCGGCATTATTATAATAATATATTTATTATATTTATAATTATACAATTAACATAATTATATACCTATTATAATTATTATATTTATAATTATAATAATATAATAAATTTATAATTATAAATATAATAAATATATAACTATTAAAATTATATAATTATAATAAATGTAAATTTACAAATATAATAAAAATAATAAATATAAAAAATATAAATATAATAAATATATAGTTATAATAAATATATAGTTATAATAAATATATAATTATAATTATAATAAATATATTATAATTCTGTATTTATTATATTTATAATTATATATTTATTATAATCATATATTTATTATCATTAAATATCCATTAACTATAGTATAGCATGTAAATCTCCTTCCACATGTCAACTCCATAATATTTCACCCATACTTTTCACCCTCTCGTTCAATTTCTCTGATCCTCTCAGCACCCCCATACACATCACCACGATGCCCCCCACGCAAAAAATATTTCCTTCCCCTCATGATTCCCCATGTCCCTCCCTGAGTCTCCTCTCCACAACCATCTCCCCTACTCCCCTCTCTGCCTCTGTCTCCATCTCTGGATCACCGACTCCACGACTCCCTCTCCCTCTCCCTCTCAGGCGGTTCCAAATTTAGATTTATTTTTGAGTGTTTGTAAGTGTTTTCTTAGAGTTCAATGCCTCTCCTTTTTAACCACAAGGGATTGGTGATCGATTCCATGATGAATCAGTTCTGGAGGAAGATACATATGTTTGATAAATAGGGGTTTGATTCATCCAGATCAGGTTTTCCCCAATTCTTTTCTATTATATTGTCACAATATCACTCTCCTCTATTCTATTTCTTGGATTTCCTTCCATCAGGCATCAACTTACCTCCTCCTCCAGACCCAAAAAACTCCGGAATTTATCCTCATCACGCTTCACTTACAGAAGATTGAATCTCATCATATTGAACCTCCCAATCATTGCATCCCTTATCTATACTAATTTCATCTCCCCCATTTCAAACTAAACGGGTATTCCAGATGGATCATGGATGTTGTATGAGTATGGGCTCCAGTAGGACTGCAACTGGATTAACTACTAGCTGAGCACAGACACAAATGTTGTACATGATGAATTCGTGATTTTTAGTGACTAGGATCCCATGAAATTGATCAGTGACATCACTGATGCTTTGAAATGTCTGCTCAAGTTGTATAAGAACTATGACTCATCCCAAGGGAAAGCCTCGCAATCATGGTTAAATGGGAAAACATCTACCTTCATCTCTATTCCTTGACAATGAAAATCCTAGAAACTATAGTCACTCCCTTCCTTGCTTCCATTTCAGTTCTTCACCGCCTCCCTAGACCACCTCTCCACCTCCACTATTCGTCTTTGTACATCCATCCTTCACCACTTCATTGATTCCCCACCCGCTCCACTTCTTCCTAGTTTCATTAGCTCCATCATCACTGATTATTCCAATATTGGTTCTGTCAGGCCATGTGAAGTTGCCACAACTGTGAACTGTTGGGGACACTAGAAATGAGGTTCCAAACCACATTTTTCTCACATGCTCAAAGACATACTACACAATGAAAAAAACCTTCCTCCACCTTCATTTTCTTGGGAGATCAATTTGAAGATTGTCTGAATGAGATGTATACTCACTTGCATCAAATTTGATATATTTGAGTTATTTATGCTAAAATTTATCTTAAAGTGAATAAAATATGAAGTCATAATAAATTTATTGTGTATTTGTATGTTTAACCTATTCCAATAATGTTATTATTGGAAATATATCTCTTTTACAAATATTAAAATTGAAATAAATTAGATTGAATGTATAATAATATGTAATGTTCTTTTACTTAGTTTTTATCATAAGATGTCCATGGAAATAACGGAAACAACTTGAATATAATGCATGGGAGATATTATTACATGGTTCGATTCTAGTGGACTATGCACCCGGAGGAATGAGAGGCTGAGGAAGAAGAAGTGAAAGGGTGAGAAACAGTGGACAGCCAAACTCGGCGTGATCTATGAGCTGAAAAAGAGGTTTCGAGAGTCCAAGAGATTAGTTAATGAAGGGAGGTGGTCAATGAGTGAAGCTTTCAATGGTGGGTAGATGGATACTTCAGCCTCGAGGTATTTTCTTAGTAGTAGCCGCAAAGAGAATAAGAAACCATAGGCTACCACTTTCAGCAGGGCGGTGGAGTACTCTGATGCCGCCTGAGAAACCAAAAAAAGTAGGGTGGGTAGTGGCCTCAACATTAAGGGTATGTTGTCATATTTTATCTCACTACCCAATTGTCACAGATCAATCATTTAAAACCCCGCCTGATTTCCAATATATTGGATCCATCTCCTTTTAACTTTCACTATGTCACCTATCACCCTAGGTGATTTCCCCAACACACTCAAAGCCATGTGCTTTTTGATTTCCCAGACTCACCTTCAAAATTGCAAGGGAATGGGTGATGATTCCAACTTATCAAAGTATAATTTGGTGAAAATGATATGGAGTTTTCTCGAGTTGCATAAAGGGTGTCTATGAAGGTTGAGCACATGTCGTTGGATGTTATTTTGGGGCGACAATGATTCCTAGTGAGTTTTGATAAATTATTAAATATTGGATAAAATAAATAATTATTTATTTATGGTGTATGACATAAAATAGGTTCTCATGAGTCTATTCATGCATTCCTTATGAATTCATGTTTCATACACCAGTGACTGAAAGAGGAATGATTCGATAGACTAAGAATTCAATTCCATTAAGTGACAATTTTCAAACATAATTCTAGGATCTTATGAATGGCTGAAAGATGTTCACTAGAATAGGGATAAATCTTGTATATGTAATAAATCATAAAATTTAATGATTTTCTATGGAGTTCACTTATTCAATGGAATGTTTTGTAAGGGTTGGTGTACTTTTTTCACGATGTTTTTATTGTAATAATTCTTATGTTATCCAATTTCAAGGATAATAGTCATAGATTTGAAGAGGTTGAGTGATTATTTATTTTAATTTCTATGTAGTTATCAAATTATAGATGTTTCCCTGCAACCTTCCTCTGCTGCATTTCACCGCGTCTGGCTTCATCCCAACAATTGATTAATCACATTGCGGTCACCATTAACCCAACTTTTATTCCCCAAATGAGGGGATGATTATTAGTGTGTTTTTATGGTAATTTATGGTGATTTATGTTTTTCCTATCCATTTTTATATTATTTAGTTGATGGATTCTAATTTTTGTGAGATTTTGGTAAGGGAATTGGTGTCAATTCCTACTTATCATAGTGGAATTTGGTGCAGATGATGAGGAGTTTTCTTACTTTTCCTAGAGGTTGTCTTAGAAGGTTGAGTAGATGTCGTTGGAGATTGATTTAGTGCAACAATGATTCTTGGAGAGTTTTGACAAATTATGCCACTTTGGATAAAATAATTATTTATAATTTATGTTGTGGCAATCCAAGAGACTTTTGGATTTCCTTTACTAATCAGGTTTTTCACTCGAGGTTTTGTATGAATTTATTCATGTTTCCTCTGAGTAATAATGTTCACAATATTAAAAAATAGTACCCATGAAATGGAATGGTCTCAATGAATATATAAATCTATCAAAATGTCAAGATTATGAGTTAATAGAAGATATGATAATTGGGACTCATGATATAATCCCCAAAAAAAGAATCAAAATCCTCTTTATGGTTGAATATCAAGTTACCAATTATTTTGTGGTTTTTAGATAGAAACCTCCAACTGGGTTGAGGTAAGAATTTGAATAACTCATATATAGGAAAACATGAATCTATAATGTGTTTTATAGGTTAACCAAGATCCAAATAATGTGAATGTACATGTATCGATTTCTTAGGACCATTAAGTCAAATTCATTATTATAATATAAATATATCCACATTAACCATTAACTAATTATGAGTAACTAATAATGTATAAACTTTTTTCTTATATACCTTGTTTGGGGTGATTAATTTAATTTAGTTGTTCACATGGACAAACATTAGTATTTCCTAGATTGATATGCTTATAATGTTTCATTAATTTACTGTATTTTTTAATTTTAAAGTGTGTTCATAGTTTCTTTTATGTAATACTCACATGATTTACATTAAAAAAAATTTTAATTACCTTCTCTATATATATGTATCATGTTAAAAACAAATATTAGTTCGAGTGGGAATTCACTACTTGCATGAAATACTTCTACATCATTATCAAAAAATATTTATCTTATCATAACGCAATTTATTATTTCTTTCATATTTCCATGAAGTTTGATGTTATTGATTTGATAATTTTATGACTTATGGTGACATTTTTATTTATATGAACATATACTTTCCTCATGTTTAAATGGATTGTTGAAGTCGGTAATCATTTCAAGTCTAATATTATGTCATATGGTCAAAGAAATTAAAATTCATCATGTCTTTTAGGATTTCCATTCATATTAATTTTCGTGAAATAAATTCATTGTTCTACAAAAAGGTTTTGGTAGTACAAATAATGGTCATTAAAAAATCATTGAAGTGATAAGTGGTATGATAAGTTTCTATAAATGTATTAAGTATGTTCAAGTTAATGCACATTTAGTTTCCATACCAATACAATTCACATTAAGTAATGAATTTGCAGTTTAATTCAGTTTCAGTTTAGCCATTATTCAACTTTTTTAATTTTTTTATCAGTAAGATAATGTTATTTATTTATTTTTTATATTATTCCACTATTTATTTAAAATTAACTTTTAGTTTATTAATATTTTAAAAAAAAATTATATTTTTCTTTGATTAAAGAACATTTTTTGATGTTATTAGAGGCTTCACTAATAAAAATAGCTTTTAATTATTGAGTAATGTAATACACATCTTCCACGGTTTTTGTTTTTAGTATTATTTTATTGATTTAATTATTTCACTAATAATAGAACATGTTTTCATTTTTTTCATTATCATTTATTAATTAGTTATGAAATAAAATTTTTTCTATTTATTAAGATCTCCCAATTTTGTACTTGCTCCATTTCTGCACTAATATACATTTCTACCCCCCTTCAATCTATATCTCAGAGTCACCACCAATGTAGGAGTCAACAACATCAATCTACCTTAATTTGACCATCATGATGATGTGAAAATGATCATCTCCTTAGAGGTCTCTGACTTTACAATATTTATCTCATGGATCTATTTGGATGGTGTTATATGTGAAAAGGTTCATTCAAATGGTCTCACTTATCTCATTTGCATTGGTTTCCCCTACTTTAAATTCTACCATAAATATCAGTTCTCAATCTTGATTCATTGTTTTTATTTTCATTTATTTTTATAATTTCTCAATGTATTCTAACTTTTACCACAAACATAGATAGTGGGAAATATTAATAAATCTTCCAAATTACCACTATCAGTTATTGAAATTTATTATATATATATATATATATATTTATCCTTAATTTTCCTCCCCTCCTCTCTCTATCTCTATCTCTCTAGGGCGCACTCCACCTCACCTCCTCACATCCTTTTCATGTCTCCATCTATTCTGGATGACCCCCCATATTAGTACCCTCCTCTTGTAGGTCGTCATTTACATCAATGATTCCATGGATGAAGATTGAAAGAAAAAATTGAATTGAATAGAACTGGAAAATTTTGGAAAATTAGTTTTCAATCAATATGGAGGATTGAAATCAGTAGAAGAGGTACATATAGGTATGGATCTTTTCATATATTAATTAGATAATAATTTTCAATGTTTTTTAAATTTATGAATTCTTAAAATATATGGTTTTGACATACATATTAAAGAATACTTTATGATTTGGGGTTAATATATGGAATCTTATTCCACTAGGTTTTCGTCAATATATATCAAGATATGGAAGTATAATAAATATATTATCACCAAACTATAATGATATATGGAAAATGGGGAGAGAATGTGAAAAAACAAAACCACATATGGTTTAAATTGAGTGTTATTGGGTGGTATTTTTAAGCGGTCACACTTCCAGACTACATGGTCTTGGGAGACCCTACATTGACCATGCAGTAACCACTTTCCACCATCCTCTATTCCACATAGTCTGACTACACAGTTAGTATGTTGTGTTCCCTATTAATATGTTTCATTCACAATATATTGAATCCAAGATGTATGTGTTTTTATTAACAATCAGTATATTTTATTCATTGTTAGTTTTTTCATTGTTAATATTTTGTGTTTCTACTATATATGTGTTTCTATCTGTATATGCATTTTAATTTTTTATATGTTTCCATTCACTATTAGTAATTTTTATTCACTATTAGTATATTGAATCCACTTTATATTGTTTTTTATGCACTAAAAACATATGAATATTATTCATATGATATAATACACTGAAAACCATATTTTAGGATAATTTCATACATCATTTAGTTATACATGACTTTAAGAATAGGCTTGAGACTTTCATTATAATATATATATATTTTAAATTCACTATTACATTATATAAATTATAAAATTTATAGATAATCTTAGTAGCATCAACATTAATTACATCCTTTTCAAAAACTATTATTTGTAATTCCATAAATAATTTAGAATATATTTCAATTAAAAGTTATAAAGATTAATCTATTTCATATTCATGAACATCCTTCCATTTTCATTATTTCTTTTGTAGAACATGCTCTCTAGGCTTTTACAAAAATGAATTTTTTATTTTGGATTCTTCAGAAAACTACTTGCATTTTTTTGATATTATATAGCCATTAATATTGGATTTAGGATTCTAACTTCCTTTTTTACTTATTTTCGTATGATATGGACTATATTCCACATTTTCTTACTAGTCATCTCTACCATGATATATTTTAAAATTTCATTCAGAATTATTTATGTGTCATGAATGGTTTAATTTTATTTATTTTCTTTGTCATTATTTGGTGAATCTATAAAGATGATAAAATTAATGATTGCTGTCCTTTATAATTAGTTTTTGAATTCAAATTCCTAGATAACATTGTTATAACATCTTCTTACACAAAATCAACCTTCATTTCTTTTATATGATACTGTTATATTATTTATTTGGGAATTGTTTTTTCACTCTATGCAAGTGATCATGAAAGGAGTCTTAAGAAGGAGAAGACATCACAACTAATTAATTTCATCTAGCATCAATTCCATCAATCAATTGGGACCCTAAACCACATTTAATGCTTCCCTCAGAGGGTTGCTTAGTTTGGTGATAAAAATTACCACCAAGGCAAACTTACTACTTGCTACATGGAACTGAACATGGATTTTGAGGGAGTATGAAGCATGTAATTTAATGACATTAACCTATGTGAACCATGCCCCCCTACTAAGGATGCAGAATTGGCTAAAAACTGGTGGAATTCAGTAGTAACCATATCAACTCTATGTTGTTTCAGAGGACCCAACAGTAGTGTTTGTTGAGGGGTTGAGATCCTCTATTTCTATGAATATAGTGATATTATGTTTGATTAATGGTATTTATGAGATGTTTGGGAAGGAATTAAGAGAGTAAAAGTTTATTGGATGATGTTGGAATGACCTATGAATCATCTTATATATGGAGCTTCAGATATTGATAGGCTTCAGATATTGTGAGTTCATCTACTTTAATAGAGAACGTGATTATAATCTTTTTTGTGCCTAATTTTTTTATAATATATACGAACTAGCCAAAAATTTCATTAAAATCATACCATCTTGTCTATACATATTTTTGGTTTAATAATGTTTGTTTTCAAAATATCTCTTCTATAATTCAAATCCAAAACCCAATGGCGTTGGTCAACATTTTAGGTACTCGTCTTATTAACATTACTATGATGAGAGGAGAAAATGTCCTATAAATCAAGAAAATTATTGCTATGCCAGCTAATGCTCAATTTCGTAGTGCTTAATGAAAACTGAACATTCATCTTATTACTTTTTATAAGTGATTTGTTATAAATGTTTCCATAGGAAGGTGTTTTTCTGAAACTCATTCTAATAGTTATTCATGAAACTTTAGAGTATGTGTTGTTCGATAAATAGAATAAACAACACTATTGTTTTCAAGATTCATAACATAAGTGACTAGTGCTGTAATGAGTATTAAATATGTTTTCAAAAAAATTTATGTAATTCTTGTACTGATGTTACCATTCATGAATGTTTTGATCATGACTTGTTTTTTTTCATTTGTAGGGATACTCATAATTTGTCCTTGCTTTGGTCCATTATAAATCGTGTTTCCAGATAGCTTGTGAAAAAGATATTTCTAAAAGGTATTATGTGTTTGAGGGTGTTTCACAAAAGTTCATTTATATAAATATGTTTTATATTTCTTTGCAATTTCAATATGGGTGTATATTGACCAAGTGAGATTCCCCTCAATTGATAGTCTGCATCTATATGACGGTACTTAAGTAAAACTTTGAATCTTTATCTCATTTTTTTTTGAACCTTCACTGACATGATACTTGACATATTTTTTTTGACATTTGGAATAAGTTTTTGATCAAGAATGATATTATGTCGAAGAAATGTTCAACATTGATTTCACTAGGGACAACAAGATATAAATTTTATTTTTTGGTTCTATCTATTTTATGAAATTTAACTATATGAAAAACTATAACATCATTGTTGTGGTGACATTGAATGAATACCAAAAATAGATTAAGTATCTATGAAATTATAATGGAATTATGAGGACATACATGATCATAAATATACGATAAATTTTAGTCATGAAGGCACGTGATAAGAAGTATTAATGTATTTATCAATGAAATAAAAAATCAATAATATTAAACAATTTATAATTAATTAATTATTATTGGGGGGTTGTGATACATGTATACATGAATAAGACCATGAACATAGTTATGGTATTTGGGGGGTCACAAGTGAAAATAGTTGTTGATGAGTCTCTGTCTGTTGTAATTATTTTCCAATATACATATTCAGATATGGGCTTATTTTCCGGTACACATAACCAGTTTGCATGCTCTTTTTTTCAACTATGCATTACCTATATGCGCATATATAAAATAAATTTACATTCACCTATGCACTTAATTTCCAGTAATGCATATTGGAAAAATTCCATATTATGTGTAAATGAATGTCTAATTACATGATTATGTCATGAAAATGTACGAGTTGGTTACTAGTTTGTTATAATTACATATTTATTACTAATCACATATTTCTGAATATAGTAAATATAATTACAAAAATAAATATAATAAATATATAATAATAAATTCAATTGAAATATAATTTTAAATATAATGAATATAAATATAATAAATATATAATTAGAAACATAATAAATATAATAATATATTTATTGAATTTAGTTTAATAATTATATTTATTATAATATATATATATGTGGGGGGTTGGGGTGGCATGGGGACGATGGGGTCAAAGAGCCACTTCAAGTGGCACATTGCCACTAATTTTTCCATCCCCACATGAAGTGTCATGGGACCAACCCATTTCCCCAATTAAAAACAACCCTACCCCCATAAAAAAAACATAGGAAAACTCATCCAAATTTAATCTATTACCCTGTGAGTTTTTCTTTATTGGGAATGAAGGTAATCATATTGCCCATTTTCTTACCACTTTACAAGGTGGTCGGGACCCCTTTTGTTGGTTTTCTTCATTTTGTCTAATGTTGTGTAATGTTACATTAGCTACCATTCAATATAAGTCATATCTTTAATATATATATATATACATTTGTATATAATCAGATACAAAACATTAATTGTATAAATAAATATTTAATCATATTTTTATAAAAAATAACATTTTTAATAAATAAATCATATGTAAATCAAAATTAATAATCAATTTTAATTAAAATAAACAACTGTCTACATTATATTCCAAATAAAAATATAATAATATGTTTATACCCACAAAAATGTTTATATGTGTGTGAGTATCGATGCTCATATAATTTATGTGAAAAAATATTAATGTGGTGCATTGTTTTTTGAGATTGTCCTATATTCCCCACACGATCCCACTCTCTGGTCTTGTACATTAGAGATAGAGGGAGAATATGCAAATTCAAAACTCGAATAAAAGTATATCCCTTTATTAGAGAAATAAAAATAAATCAGATGGGAAACAGATGAGATATTAATAACAGTAAAAATAGGTTAATGCCAAACCATAAGAAATAATGTAAGAAAATGAGAGAGCATCACAACTTCAAGGAAAAACAGATCGGGTTTTCTTATTATTTTTATCACAAAAACTAACCAATATTTTTATGTATAATAAATATGAGGTGATTTTATTTAATAATGAAATATGCAAGAAAAAACGGGTTTTATAATTAAAATAAAGCGTCCATATGGATGTGTCAGCACACTTGGAATCATATTTTGTACTAAAAATAGAAAAAAAAAGATTGGCATTGGGGAATAATAAATATGAGTAGGCTATAAGGTTTTTCGTCCTAATCCAAAAAAATTAAAAAATACCAGATGTGGTATGTGAAGCGTAGAACACCGGTAGAATATATAGATTTAATTTTATTCTAAAAGTTAATAAATTTAATTTTTATAATACGAACTCATAAAACCCTAATTACATAATAGAATTCTATTTGTTTCTTACACAGGAATAAGTATATTTTAATTACATTCGTATATATTAATATAATTACTTACCTATATACATATCTATTCATACATGTAACTATATGTATGTACATGAATGCACCAAGAAAATATATAAGTATTTACATATATACATAAACATATTTATAATTATACATACAACTTAAATCTTTTTGTGAAACATATATAATTTATTTTTATGTATACAGTTTGTATAGTAATTAGATGTTTTATACCAACATGTTAATAAATATATCTACAATTTAATGATCATATACACTCACATATATATAAATCAATGAATATGTGTGTTTGTATATATATATATAATGTATTCTTATATAATTGTTTACACACCTATAAATATATATATATATACAAATTAAGTGCTATATGTTCTGTATACAAAAAATACATTTTAAAATACACTTATGATATTTGTATATACATACATAATTTATAATTATAAATAATTAAACTAATTTATTTATATCTATGAATGGTTATATCTATGAATCTGTATGTAGATTCACTACTATAGATATATCTTTTAACACACACAAAAATTCCTTTAATAGCGCTAAAAAAGCATGGTTTTCCTCATCACTATTAAAGTGGGAAGTCCCCATTATTAGAACATATAAAATGGGTGCTTTATTTACAAGGATAAAGGCCCAACCTAGTGCAGTTTTCTTCTTGAATAACAACACACTGTAATAAATACCTGTTACTTGTTCTGCTTGAATATTAACACACTACAAAAAATACCTGTAACTTGTTTGAAAAATATATAATTTAATTGAAATAAATATTAAATCATTAATACCAGAAAAAACACTACAATACACATTTAAAAAAATATTTTGTATAATTATATTTACAATCAATATCCACAAACATTTAAAAATATTAATGTTTCATTGTCTTTGGTGCATGTGATCCTGTCTAAAAAATTTCACCCATGGAATCAGATAACGAACAAATCCCCTCATCCTGAGAAAAATTATCCACACATATAAGAAAAAAATCTTATGTTAGTGTTGTATTTTCCCCTACATTCATGTATTTAACAATAAAAAAAATTTATATTTCTATGTTGAGGAAGTGGGAGACTGCCATTACTGGTCTCAAATGATAGTATTAGTGACCTCTAATAGAAATCCATAAAACAGAAATATAAAGTGGTGGGATTTTTCCCACCCTCGTCCTTTCCTTCCACAATCTCACCAACTGCAACATGAGTCAACATGACATGTCGCCCATGCTTCCACGCAACCACCCCCAATCACCCCCTCGCTACCCCCAGTTGCCACCCATCACCCCCACCACATCCTCCAATGTACTTATCACCCTCAACATTCGATTGTCACCCCTCCATCCCCCAAACTCATCCAAAACACTGCCTCCAGCCGCCATGCATATTCTAAGGATGGTTTCCCATGATCAGGGTCTCTCTCTTCATTACCTTCAATAAACCCCACATTCCACCAGGAAAGATCAACACCAAAATGTGGGATGTTTGAAGGGTAGTTTTAGTGGCCGCCTTTGGCGGTAGGTGTTGAATAACACCAATAGAGCAACTGGTACCTCCAAAAGTAGTCACAGGGTAGCCTATATATGCCTTTAGAGGCTGCCTATGGTAGAAGCTAAAATCTATATTTCTAGTAGTGAAAATTCTTTTAATAAACCTTAATATGATTAATTCATAATGCATTAAGGGTGTTCAATTTGAATGGGGTATATACATGATTGGAACTGATCACAAGGGTTTTATTTTCCTTTCATATGATTATTTTTTAGCTAGAATATTAGTTTTCCTTACTTATATCAGTTGTTTACCTGGACCATTTATTAGCCGACATCCAATGGTCATGTTTCATTTGGGTTGTGTTTCTCTCACTTAGCTTCGATATGGAGTGCCACCGTCATACCAATACTATGGTGCCACTTGTCTCGTGCTTTTTCATAACATTTTTATTTGAATCATCAGCCTAATCAGGGTCATCCATGTGGCTGTAACCCCAGGTTTCTACCTATGTCTCTTGAATCTCCCTAGCACACCATGATTTCCCCACTAGTTGCTTGTATTCGAACAATATATTCTATCATATTAACAAATTTGTCTAGTTCATTCATGGAGTTATCTATGATTAGATCCTTTACTGTGTAGAGGGGTAATCAAAGAAGAATAAGGAGACCGAGGTTATCTAGACACCCACACTTCCCATCATTGAGTTCATTTCACCTACTGGAACTAGAGTACTTATCCAGTAGAGACTCAGTGGAGATCAGCTCATTATGGGGTCTTGCACGACTTCACATCAAGTAGGTTCCCCATATTTACTTCCTTTTTTATAGTAACCAAGTTTAAATTTAGTTTATTGGATCTGTAATGATTTATTATTTTCTGTTATGTATATATTTGTATCCTTTTTGTGTGTGTGTGTGACTTTGTCTAAGAGTGGATAGCGTTGACACTATGTGGCAGGTTCAACAAGGCCGACCTATTCTGATAGTTTCTCTGGTTCATATTTTCTTTTCTTTAAGTATGTATTTTTGTTTCTTATTTCATTCTTTGTAATAAAACTATTATCTGGGAGGTTTTCTTTCCATGCATGTTGGATCATGCTGATCAAAATCACATTATATTTTGTGTTCTTTCTTTTCCATACATTCTTTTTTCATTGATCCAAAATCTTGATTTTTGAAGAAACTCATTCTTGTTCTTTTTCTCATATTGATCAATTAAACATTTCTAAAAATCAATCCAATAATACTTTATTGTGGATATTGTATGTTTTAGGGTATAATGGTTTAACCCAAACAAGTGGTACCATAGCCTACTGTTACATTAATAATGGGTTCCAATAAACATGATATTGATAAATCTGATGGTGAAAATGATTTAAATCTTTATTGAATAAAAATTAAAACCTTATAGGATGATAAAAATTTAATTGATGCCCTTGTTGGTTCTTAAAATAAAATTACAACTCCTACCCTGAATGGGTAGACTGCCACTGCTTATATTTGTTAGAACCACTTTGTGTATATGGTTATATTTGTTGTCAATAGTTGTCAATGAAGATCAAACTGAAGGAGATCAAGATGTACTCCAATGAAATGGATTAATGGAAATTCAAATGATTATTGTATTAATCAAAAGTTCATAGAACATGTGTAAAAGGTGACACATTGTTTACAACAGGGAAAAATGGTGAGGCATAATCCATCTAAGGATGATTACAGAAGAATGGAATCTTGATGAAGACTATTCCATTCTTCATGATTTCATGAGAACCATGCCAGATCCTACCTGAATAATTGAATCATATGTTTTTTGTGAAGTGGATAATGATGGTTGAAGAAGAAGACAATGTGAATGTGATTGGAATTCTAAGATGGTCATGCAAGGATTGGAATTCTGAGATAGCCATGCACACAACATTGTCATAGAAGATGATGATGATATTGCTATGCCTTCAAAGAATATATATCACAATAGTGGAGTTTGAAATAAAATTAGAAGAGTTTCTGAAGGATACAAATCACCAAGAAGAAGTGTTGTATAGATGATCGTTCTTGTTGACAAAGCAAACAAACGACATACAAATTTGTTTACAAAGGAGATTCCATGGTGTCATATTGAGTTCAAGGACTATGGATAATGATATATGTTTTATTCAACGAACATCGACAATGGAATGGATTATCTGGAGGCGGAAAAAATGAGCAGATACAAGGTGGCGCCTTTTGCAGTGTTTGCCAAATTTTTGGGCCTCAAAATCGGAAAATGAAGACATGAATTGTCTAAAAAAGGAGGTTCGCACAAAAAGGAAGTGGTGCGTGAAATATAAAAGGCTTGCACAAAATACTTAAGTTGGGAACGGAATACAGTGAGATGCAAGAAATGGTGGATCGAGGTTTTTTGTGCAAATAGTATTTCGAAATCAGATAGGTGAAAAATGGAAAAGGCAAGGGCTGCATGGAAACTAAGGGTTGTGTGCGAAATACTTGAGCTGGATTCCAAAAACAGCATGGTGCGCGAAATAGTGGAGCCAAGTTTTTCGCATAAGCAGTATTTCAGAATTAGAATGTTGAAAAATGGTAAAGGCTTGGGCTGCGCGAAAAACCAGAGCTTTGCGCGGAAAAATGGGAATGTGCATCGAAAAATGTTGTGCGTAGAATAGTTGGATGAATTTTTCTCGCAAGCAGTGTATCAAATCTGAAATATAGAAAATTAGTAAAGGCAAGAGGCACGCGTAAAATCGGACATGTTCACACCACGTGCGTGGAAAATCAAACTTGTGCACGTAATGTTGGTTGTGCACAAAATGTGGGTTTGAAGTATTACGCACAAGAGGGTATTCATCTTCCTAATGATGAAAAATTTAAAAGTAATGAGATGCGCGAAAAACCAAGGCGGTGCGTGAGAATAAAAGGAAGGTGCGCGTAATTCAAAGAACTGAGAGATTGTTTTACGTGCAGGAAGGGGTTTTACATGTAGGATCAAAAATGCCTATAAATACGAGGTGAACCCCTCTCATTAATGAATGCTAAACACTTAGACAGATCCCGAGCTCTGGCGAGTGGAAAAATTGAGGTATAGAGTGGTGCATGAAAAGAATAAGGGTTGCATCAAAAAGAAGATGTTGTGCGAAAAAGGGAAGATTTGCACAAAAAAGAAGAGTTGCGAGAAAAGCCTTTTACGTGCCAAAAAGGATTTTTACGCGCAAGGTTTGAGTTTTACGTGAAATCCACTAGGAAGGGTGCGTGTAGAATTTGGGGGTCCCGTAGGGCTTTGAAAGGTGCTTAGCACTCTCAAATCTGCTTTGCGAAGACGGAAGAATAGTGAACCATTTGGTTTTACGAAGAGAAATTTACCACACACACATGACTGGTGTTTAACATCCTCATTGTGCTTTGCGAAGAGAAGAAGAAGGGTTCGTGAAACTAAACTCAGATCTGCACAGAAAGAGGGGAATACATCAATACACTCAGGTGTTATTGTTGAGAATCAAAGGAAGAGAAGAAGAAGATCTAGTGCATTCAGTCATTACACAAAAAAATAAGGATTGAACTAAAAAGTGCATCAACTTTGAACCCTGATGCAAGTAAAGTCTCATGCTAAACAGGAGAAAAAGAACATCATGTCTATCTATTGAAGAGACCTTCACATCTATAAACCGAGTGAGACTTCACCAACGACAGTGAGCCAGGGGGAGTCAATGGGAGTGACCCAAGGGAAGCAGTGAGCTATCCCTAAACCATTGTAAAGGCAGTGAGCCTAGGACAGAGTTACTATACCCGAACATTTGTAATCTGTAGCTAGTAAAGTATAGTTGATTTTGCTACGACCGACAACTTGTCGGTGTATGCTCTTTGGAGGTAGCCCTTAGTGGTGAACCAAGTAAAAATATTTGTGTCATCTCTCTGGTTGTGAATATTTAATTGCTGATCATATTTATCATACATGTTTATGTAGTTCATACCAACATGGGAACAAGATCCATAACTTTAAGAAGAAAAAGTTTCCACCCTGATTCACCCCTCCCCTCTCAGGGTGTCCCGAGCTCCTACAATATTGATGTCCTTGAAAAGCTCTTAGGAAAGCTAATCATTGATTCTTTTATCTATAGGAGATAAAGTCCTTATAGAATTTGAATATGAATCTTTTGCTGCTAGTATATGGTCTATTCATGAGTACCATTATATGACTAAGTCTCTTGTTGGTAGATTATAAAAAAATGAGACTGTATAATTTGAAAATACACGAACAAACTACAGTTAGGATGCACATTGATGAATTTAATAAATTCTTGTTAAATCTAGCCAACATATACATTAAATTAGATGATGTAGATTGGGACACTATTTCCTTAACATCAAAAGATGATTCCTTTAATTTTGGTAAATACGTAATGATGTGTGTTAAAGATACACTTACTCTTAATAAGGTAAATCTGAGTTACTCTCCAAAGACCTTCCATGGAAGGGTAGTGTTATGATTGAGGAAGGTGTTTTAAGTATTTGGGAGAGAAGTGAATCTAGAGGTATAAGTGAATTTGGGGGTCATTGAAAGGAAATGGGCCAGTCTAGGAATAAAACATCTATGTCTAAGAGAAATGTAATCAAGTTTTTTCATAGTAAAAAAACAAGACACATGAAGAGAAATTTATCTAAAAGTAAAGGTGACTATATAGCTAATATTAATGACCATTCCTTATTAGTTGAGAATTAACTTAACATCAGTGATGTGTTTAATCTCTCAAATATTTCCATCTTTAATGAATGGATCCTAGATTTATGATATTCATTGTACTTGTGTCCTAGAAAGAAATTGTTTACTATATTGAGGGAAATTGAATATATTGAGGTATTTCTAGTGAAAAACAAGACTTTTCACATTATGGGAAGAGGCTCAGTTATTTTAGAGATTCATGATGGGACTGTTAAGACTTGTGAGAATGTTAAGTGGGTATATGAATTAAAAAACTGAATCTCCATAGGATTTCATGTCCAAAAAGGGTATATTTTTAAGTGAGACTCAGAAGCCTTAGAGTTTCCCATGGATCAACATAGTTATAAAAGGAATCATTCACAGCGGTCTTTATGTGTTAGATTGTAGGGTTCATAGAAGTCAATTGAATAACTCCTGTAGTTCATAACATGATTCCACCACCCTTTGGCATAAAAGGTTAGGAAATATTAGTACCAGGGACCTTAGTGAACTAAAAATATAGGGAATTTTGAGTAACATCACTCCTAGAAATCTCCCATTCTATAAGGATTGGGTAAATGGGAAATCCAGGAGAGTCACCTTCAGTATGTCAATGTATGAGGCTACAAAACCCCTTGGGTGTGTCCATTCGGATCTATGGGGTCCTTCTAAGGTCACTTCCCATGGTGGAGGCCAAAATTGTGTGACGTTCATTAATGAATTCTCTAGGAAATTCTGGTTCACATACTCAAAAATGATTAGGATACCTTTCATACCTTTAAGAAATACAAATTTGGGGTAGACATTGAGTCAAATAGGAAACTCAAAACCTTAATAACTGATAAAAACATAGATTATTTATCAAACTAATTCATTGAACTCTATTAATCTATGGGAATAAAGAGATACAAGACTATTATGGAAACTCTATAGTAAAATGGGTTAGTAGAGAGGATGAATTAGACTTCCCATGAGAGGATGAGGTGCATGATATCCCACTCAAAACTCCCCAGGTTATTATGGGATGATTCTGCATCAACAATAATATATCTTATTAATTGTTTCACATCTTCTGGTAATTCATTTAATACACCCGAAGAACTCTGGAATGGTTCACCCCAAGCCTTGTAAACCTTAGGGCCTTTAGATAAATAACTTATTCTCATACACATAATTATAATCTAGCTCCTAGGGATGTGAAGTGCATATTCGTGGGATATCTAGTGGGTGTTAAGGTGTATTGACTGTGGGTAGTCAAACCAGGTTATCAAAAATGTATAGTTAGGCGAGATGTCATGATTCATGAGTCCAATCCCTCCAATGATAATAGATATGAACGTCTAGAGTTCTCTGATCGCACTAAAAACCCCTTTAGAGTCCCAACCCCCTTAGGTGTTGACGTCCCTTTTGAATCGAGTGACCATTCCCAGTCCAGGATAGTTCTTACTCCCCCATTGTCCAGAACCATGTTGAATCCGCTTCTAATTTGGATTTTGAACCTGAAATAGAGGAACCAGATGATATGAGCAATTATCAGCTCACTTAAGATAGAGAGAGAAGAGTTTTCAAGCCTATATCCTATTTTAATTAGTGATACATTGTTTACTATTCATTTAATATAACACATGTTTTCATTAACAATGAGCCTCAAACTTATAGAAAGCCCATATGTCCAAAAAGGCCACCAAATGGTTAAGTGAAACGCAAGAAGGGATGAATTCACTTATCATGAACAACAATTGGGTCATTCATTACATACCTAATAACTAAGAAGGTCATAGTTTCTAAATAGATATATAAGATGAATGAGAACAATGTTGGACAAACCGAAATTACATTCAAATCCCAAATGGTTTCTAAAGGTTTTATTCAACATGAAGTAATTGATTATAATGATATATAATCCCCAGTTTTTAAACCTTTATCTATTAAAATTCTTCTTGCTTTTGTTGGAAATTTTTATTTTTGTGTTGAAAAACTAGATGTAAAAATCTTTTTTTTTACATGGGACCCTTTGTGAAACAATTTATATGACCCCTCCAAAAATATTTTTAAAACTACTCAAATCTAATAATGTTTTTATTATTAATATGTATTTGTATGGGATTAAAAATATTTAAGGAAATGGAATAAACTGTTTGATTATTTTGTGATTGATAATCAATTTTCTAGAAGTAAAATTTCTACATGTGTATACTATAAGACTATTAGAAATGAATTTATTTACATTATATTATATATTGATGACATGATTTTAATATTTAATAACATGTGGATTATAAATTCTATCCAGAATAAATTGAACTATGTATTTAAAATGGAATACTTTGGACATGATTATTAAATCATAAGAATAGAACTAATAAGAGATAATAAGGGTAGAACATTTTACTTATCCAAATATACTTATGTTAACAAGGTATTAAGAAGATATTTGTTTGAGAATGTCATACGTATTATTATTCCTCTAGGAAAAAGGTTTAAATTTTATTTGGATTGATCCCCATGAAAGGATGTGGAGGTTGCCTTCATGAATAAGATTTCATATTCTAATGTAGTAGTAATTCTTATGTATGATTTTTTATGTTCTAGGCTATACATTACATTTTCAATTTGTACATTGATAATGATTATGGTGAAACCTAGAAAGCCTCATTGGTATACATTAAAATGGCTAAACAAGACCAAACTCATGGATGTGAAATATATAGTTAGTGGTTGAACTCTCCAATACTGAGGTAGAGTATATTTCAGTGAAAAAAGCCATAAAAGAGTCTATATGGTTGAAATGTTTTCTTTCTGAGTTGCCTTTATCTATTGATAGAATTTGAGTTCACTCTAATATCCTATCTTCATTGCAATTATCTATGAACATTATATTCTATGATAGAACAAAGTACATTGATAATAGAATTCATTTTGTTAGGGATATTATAGAATTTTGGATGTTGAGTGTCACTAAGATACCGACTAGGGAAAATTCGGCAGATAAATTAACTAAGGTCGACCCATTGTCAAAATTAATGGATTTCTTGAAATAAATAAATTTAGTCTCAATTATATACCTTAGGTTGTGAGAACATCACCCTTAAATTCCATTTAATTTCATGGTAGTGATTTGTTGAATTTTTGCCCTGCATTGTGGAATTTATATTCTATTAATATGGTTTTATATGATTTATTCAAAATTAATTAAGGGTGTTCAATTCTCATAGGGTATATGCATGCATGGAATTGGTCAGATGGGTTTTAGTTTGATTTCAACTGATTATTTGTTCGCTGGAATATTTTTTTCCTTACTTATATCGGTTGTTTGTCATAACCATTGATTGGCTGACATCCAAGGGTCCTGCTTAATCCCGGGTGCGATTCGTTTGCTCGGATTCGATTTGGGGTGCCACTGTTGTACCAATCCCATGACACCTCTTGTGTCGTGCATTGTCCCACCTTTAATTATGTGAACTTTTGGCTTGATTTGGGTCATCCATATAGTTGTGATCCTATGTTTTTGTCTATACCACATGAACCTCACTAGTATTCCATGACTTACTCACCGGTTTCTTGGATTTTTTCGATCCATTATCTCAAAGATGTTCCTTTTATATGGATCATTCGATGAGTTTCGAGTGAGTAGCTCATTTTCAATACATAGGGATTCTTAGAGAAGAAAAAGGATTATATGTTTATATGACCACCAACACTCCCCATTTATGAGTTTGTTCTACCTCATAGAACCAATGCACATCTCCAGTAGAGACTCAGTGGATATCAGCTCATTCCTATGTCTATGACGACTACACATCAATAAAGTTCCAAATATTGACATTCTTTTTTACCATAACCCGGTTTCTATTTAGTTTCTTGGCTCTATAGAAATCTATTATTTTCAAGCATGTATGGATATGTATCCTTTTTGGGTGTGTGCATGTGTCTATCCATGAGTGGACGATGTTGAATCTATGGGACATGCTTCACTGCAACAACCTAGTTCAACAAGGTCAGCATCCTCATATATTTTCTCAAGTTCTTATTTTCTTTTCATAAAGTATTTATATTCATTGACTGCTTTCTTACTTCATAATAAAAGGATTATCTAGGAGGTGATCTCACCCTTTATGTAGGATCACAATAATCTAAATCATGTTATATCCTGTGTTATTTCATTTCTGTACTTTCTATTTTCACTCTTCCAGTCGCCTGATTATTAAAGAATCATGTTCTAATTCATTGATTCGAATTGATCAATTGAATATATCAAATAATAAACCTAATAATACGAAGCATCAGATCTTGTATTGCTTAGAGTTTAATGGTTTAACCCCAGTATTTAGTATGAATATAATGAAATAAATTAAACAATTATATGGAAGAATAAATTAATAAAATATAAATTTTAAATAAAACGACACACTTGACAATATACCGGTCACCCTGTATATCGTATTGAGGTGTGGTTGATTTATACATGTCAAAAAAGTGTTATGGATCATTTTCATAATGTATCAAAATAATTTTAATGATTATGATTGGTTTTGAGTATGTAACTTGTCTTTTTTACTAAATTTAATGTTAATTTTAAATAAATACACCTATTAAGTTATACCAGTCACATCGTGCATCATAATGAGGTGTGGCTAAATATTTCATGTCAAAAATTATTTATGGATAATTTTCCTAAAGTATCAAAATGATCCAAATTCATTTTCTCAGTTTTATATATGTCATTTTTGTTTTTTAGAAAAATGACATTTCAAATTGCTAACATGCACCTTATGCTATACCGGTCACAAAATGTGTCAGTATGACATTATACTCCTTCATAAATGTCACAAATGAATAATGAATCACTTTCCAAAATTATCTGGATAATTTGAGTGAATTTACCTGGTTTTCAGTGATTGTTACACATTTTGAACTAAAATTCCAATTTTAAACTAATAACAAACTATTTGAGACATACCGGTCACATTAGGAATTGGATTGAGGTGTGGTTGATTCATACCTATCAAAAATGACTCATGGGTCGTTTTCCCAATGTATCAAAATAACACAGATTAGTTTGCTCAGATTTCAGTATGCCACTTGTTCTTTTTTAAAAAAATTAATGTCAATTTTAAATAAAAAAGACACATTTCGAGTAATTTCAGTTACATTGTCTGTTAGATTGTGGTGCAGTTTATTCCTACATGCCAATAATGACTTATGTATCATTATCCTAAACTATGAAAATAATCCGAATATATTTTCCTAGTTTTCAGAATGTCACATTTTCTTTTTACAAAAATTAAAGTCAATTTTAAATAAAAAGATGCACTTGGAGTTATACCAGTATTATTGTGCATCATATTGAGGTGTTGTTTATTCCAACACATTAAAAATTACATATGGATCATTTTCCTAATGTATCAAAAAAATCAAAATGTGTTTCTCAGTTTTCAGTATGTCACTGTCATTTTACTAAAATTAATTCTAATTTTAAATAATTAGACTCACTTGGAATTGTACCAGTAACACTGTGCATCAGATTGAGTTCTGGATGGTTCCTGCACATTACAAATTACATATGGACTATTTTCATAAAGCATCAAAACAATATGAATTCATTTTCATAGTTTTTAGAATTTCACTTCTGTTTTTTTTATTAAAATGTCATTTGAAACTGGGAACTTGAACGTGGAGAAATATCAATGGCATCGTGTGTCAGTTTGACATGAAACTTATTTCTACACATCACAACTGACTTCAGAATTTTTCCCTAAATTATCATGACAATCGGAGCATTTTTTCTTGGTTTATAATGAGTGACACGTTTTGAACTAAAATCTTAATTTTATTCTAATAACAATAATTTTGAGTCATACCAGTAACATCGTGTATCAAATTGACGTTCAGTTGATTCATACACATCAAAAATGACTTAGATATTGTTTTACTAAAGTATAAAACTAATCAGAATGAGGTTTCATTGTTTTTTTATATCACTTATTATTTTTACAAAAATTAATTTGAATTATAAATAAAAAGTCCAACTTATAGTTACACCAGTCACACCATTTATAGGATTGAGGTGGGGTTGATTCATATATGTTATAAGTGACTTATGAATTGGTTTCCTAAAATAAAAAACAATCTAAATATTTTTTTTTCAGTTTTAGTTTGTCACTTGTTCTTTTTACTAAAATTAATGTCAATTTTTAATAAATAGAAACACATGGAATTATACCAGTCATACCAAATATTAAATTGAGGATTGGATTATTCCTACACATAACAAATTACTTATGGATCATTTTACTAATGCATCAAAAAAAAAATCAAATGTGTTCTCTTAGTTTTGAGTATTTCATTTATGTTTTTATTAAAATGTCATTTGAAACTGAAATCATGCACATTGAGTCCTATTGGTCACATCCCGTATCAGTTTGACATGAGACTACTTTCTAAATTCCAAATGGACTGATGAATCATTTTACTAAATTATAAAAAATAATTGGAGAATATTTATTTTCTTTTTAGTGTGTGACACAATTTGAACTAAAATGTAAATATTGAATTCATAGTGGACATTTTTAGTCATACCGGTCACACCATGAATCAGATTGAAGTGCAGATTATTAATACACGCTAGTAATGATTTATGGTTTATTTTACTAAAGTATAAAAACAATAAAAATGGATTTGTTTTGTTTTCAGTATCTCACTTTTTCATTATATTAAAATTAATATCAAATTTAAATAAAAAGAAACCCTTAGAGTTATACTAGTCACACCATATGTCAGACTGAGGTGGGGTTGATTCTTATTTGTACTAAATAACTTATTAATAATTTTAATAAAGTATTAAAATAATACAAAATTATTTTCTTATTTTTTAGTATGTCACTTGTTATTTTTAATAAAATGTCATTTAAAACTAGAAACACACATTTTGAGTCATATTGGTCACATCGTGTGTCAGTTTGATATGAAACTACTTCCAATAAGTCAAAACTGACTTATGAATCATTTTTCTAAAATATTAATGCAATCAATTCTCATTTGGTTAGTTTTTACTGGGTGACACACTTTTTAAACTAAAATTACAATTTCAATCTAATAAAAGCCAGTTTTAGTCATACCGATCGTACTATGCATCTGATTGAGTTGCGATTTTATTCTTACTCATTAGAAATAACTTATGTATCATTTTAATAATTTATTAAAACCATATGAATTCTTTTTATTAGTTTATGGGATGTTAATTGTTCATTTTATGAAAATTAATGCATATTTTAAATAAAAAGTCAAAATTTGTGTCAAACCAGTCACAATATGCTTTCGATTGCAGTGTGGTTCATTCCTATAGATCAAAAATGACTTTTGGATCATTTTCCTAAATTATCAAAAAAATATAAATGTATATTTATTGTTTTCATTTTGTTACTTTTTTTACTAAAATTAATGTCAATTTTAAATAAAAATATGCACTTGGTGACCTACCTGTCACATCGTGCATCAGATTGAGGTGTTGTTGATTCTTACATGTCAATAATGAATTCTAGATAATTTTCCCAAAGTATCAATTCAATCTGAACGTGTTTGATCAATTTTGAGTATGTCACATGAATTTTTTAATAAAATTAATATCAATTTTAAATAAAAAGACACACTTTGAGTCATATTAGTCACACCAAGAGTCATATTGAGGTATGGTTTTTTACAACACATTAAAATAACATATTGATATTTTTCATAAAGTATAAATATAATATGAATGTAGTTACATAGTTTTGAATATGTAAGTTGTCTTTTTTAATAAAATTAATGTCATCTTCAAATAAATATATGAACTTGGATTTATACCTATAACATTGTCCTATTTACTTTCATTTTCGGACTTCTAATACAGCATATTGAGTCAATGTTCATATCTAAAAATCCTTTTTATAATCTTCAATTTTTAAATAATAAGATTTTTTTTCTAATAACTAGAACTCAATTTACAGTGTTAGTTTGACAAAGAAAGGAAATGGAAAAAATTGTAACATTGGTTTAAAGGAATATGTTATCCCTTTGTGGCTTGGGGTAGATAGTTTAAATAAAAATTTTACTTCAGAAATGATCTATGAAAAGAACTAAATAATCTTTAGATAAAAACGATAAGGACATAAACTTACAAATATTAGATATAATGATTAAAAAATTAATATAAATATGTAGTATAAATTCACCTTTTCATAATGGCTGTATGAATTCATGAACCATTTCCTTGTTTTCATTATCTCAGTTGCATCTTCAAAGTCCAATCTCTCATGATCATGAGAAAAATTGAACATACCACCCCAAATAAAGAAAAATAATTCACCATTATAAGAAAAAAAATTCTTATGTGAGTAATACTAAAAATAAATAAATAAATCATAAATACTAGACAATTCATTACTTCTATGGATGTTGCATATTCATGATATATGTGTACATTTTTTCATCAGGTATGCTACCCATTCTTTTATAAACAAATCTATGTCATCTTATGAATATGATAATTTTTTACATCCATAGTATTATTAGAAAAATATTAATATATAAAATATTAATAAATATTTTAAATTAAATAGTTATTATATTGGAAAATACCACTTTATGGATGCTAGTTTGTTGATGGAATATGATATCACTCTTAAATTTAGAAACAAAATAACAAAAATTATTTCCATTTGTTTGTTTAAGAAACTAAACAAATATTGAGAAAAATAAGTAATTTTTTTGATATTTGTTAGGATAGTGAAATATTATTATATATACCCCGATACTTGTTTTCTTGTAGAACATCACAGGCTCCTTGTGAGAATGGGTTGTTCTCATGCCATTATTTTATTGATTTTTATACACCAACCCATCAAACTGAATTATCATTAATACATAATATAAAATATATAACGTGATGTTTAGTTATAAAAAATTGGATGTAGTATATTACAAACGGAAAAAAATTTATCATGTGTAGTCGGTTTGATGGGTATCCATGTAGTGAATCTAGAAATTAAATCTTTGAAGATTCCAAATTGACCAAAATGATCATCCAATTTTGTATAATAACAAAAAAAGGAATAAGTAATTAATGAAATGAAAATATATTTATATGATTAAATTGTATATTTTTACTCCTACATCATTGTTATTAAGAAGATTTTGTCATCAATAAGTTTTCTTCTAAACAATCTGGGTAGTTTTGACATGATTTCATTCATTTTGTTATTCTATTTTTTTATTATACAGAAGTTATGTGAGGACTAATGAGTCCAAATTTATGTTCATGGGGAAATACCTTCAATTTTTATTCACATAAATTAATAAAAAATATGAAATGTTATTATTCCTAATTAAAAAAGTATATCAGCTATTATAAAAACAAGTCATGAAAACACACCTCATGTATACTTTTACAATTGAGACTCCCAGCCATTAATAGTTATAGATATCATTTAAAATCTAAACATAAATGTAGTATGTAACATCCTCTACATACATTTTTTCTTTTAAATCAACTATGTGATTTCTAGAACATTGTAACTTTGTTTTCTCATGAACCATAAATGTTAGAAAATGTAGATATTGAACGGGTATGGTAAATGTGTTTTATAAAGATCTTTTTGATCAGTTGGTGGATACTTTAGATGGTTTTTATTCAATATTTCATTTCACCCCTTCAATTTCTCTATATATAATATAATTCATTAGTTCAAATATTTTTTCATTAATTAATAATGGTTTAGCATGGAAAATAAATTAGAAATGAATACCTCTTTATCAACATGTCTTTTTACAAGATCTAATGGACATGCTATGAATGTTCCAAGAGCTTAGTCAACTACATGAATATCTACATCATTAAGTGGAATAGTTAGCTCATTGCTCGTCTCATGAGCTATTCTAATATACACTCTCACATGACCTATTAGATGTTGTCTCTTGTGTAGAGTGTCTTTGTGGATATTGAACACATTATCCCACTCTAAAAGGTGATGAGTAGATGTTGATAAATATAAATCAAAATCATTTTCACCATGTAGAATAGCAGTATAATAAAGTTATCAGTGAATTCATGATTCACATTTAAAATAAATAATTATGATAATAATTTTCACCTCATCTAAGATTTCTCTTTGTGGGTAATTACTCACCTCAAAGCTGGTGGGGGTGGGTGGGATCATCATGCAGTGGTTGTTCTTCAGTTGTTTCTTCTATTTGCTATCCCCCAAAACATTTTCAAGCAACTTAGTCTGCCAATGTATTTTTCCTTCAATGGTAGATAAATTTTCTTTAATCTCTTTAATTTTTTTATATTTATCCTCATGTTCTTTTATTTTCACAAAAAAAATTTGGTGTCACCCCAAAAACCACCCCTCTAATGCAACTACACTAATCAGGCCACATCAATTCCATCGATAGTATGTGTTCATCTAGTAAAAGTGTTGATAATTCTTGTCACTATGTCAGATAGAAAATATAGAAAAATAAGTAATCATTTTTATATAATAAGTATTCAAATAAAAACTATGTTTAATTATGTCATACTTACACCTTCATGCCACATGTTTTCTGTGTTTTTATCTATTAGTATCTTATCTTTGTTTACCTATACCTCCATCAATAACCCATTATGGGGGATGTAAGTGGATTTGGATGTGGATTCATAAATCTACATATAAATAGAGGATCATAATTATTTTTTTGTTTCATGAAACATAACATTATTATGGTATATTTGAAATACGTACTGATTTTTTTTTTCAAATGCTTTTACCCCATCCTTGATTTATGATAGAGGTACATTTGTTTTGCTACCTGTTCCATATTTTAAACAGTAATTTTTTTTTCATAAATAAAAAATTCTCAATCAATGTGATTAATACACATATTTTCCAATAATGTGTTACCATCAATAGTGTACCAAAAAATCTATCTCCCCATGATGGTTAGTAAATGAATCCAATGCTTCTTGGTCAATTAGGTGTGCATACATAAGTGGTGGGTGCATGCTTATTTTTCCCTTCAAAAACCATAAGATGAGATCTCATTAAAATTATTAGAAATCCTCTATGAATCCTTCCAACAACAATTAATACAAATTTCTTGTGGGATTCATCAACTATAATTGAACATTTAAAGGGATGATTAAGAGTAATTCAATGCTTCATTATATTTAAATTGTTAAATTAAAAATGTATATCATAATTTTACCGTAATCTCTTCCCAAATTAGTGTCTTAAGAATGGGACCAACATGTTTCCACAAATCTACATCAATCAGCATGCACTGTTGAGTGATGAGCCCAATGTAACTACTGAACATGGTCTTGTTGGGGTTAACAGGCTACCCACACTAATTCCATCAGAACCCACATTTTATACTTTTATTTTCATCTTAATGATTTTTTATAACATCGTAACACTACAGTGATTAGATTTTTTATACCACATTGGTTGTTCATTGTATAACATTTTCTCGAGTTCAACATCAGCAGTATAATTTTCTTATTGATTGGTATAATTATAAAGTTGAGAAGGTTAATGTTCCTCACCACAAAGAGCAGCAGTAGGTTGATAAACCTATTCTTCCTTAGGATTGGGAGCATCAACATGTTCAAGTGTCATTATCTATATAAGTGGTTTAACGATTAATTTAGATTACATAAATGCATCATCAAAACCATAATAAAATGAGGTAATACAATTTATAATACAAAAATATTTAAGATGATTATTGAACTGTTTTTTTAAAATGATGAAGGGATTGACCCCTCTATCAAGTATAAAAATCCCTTAATTGTTGTATCCTATGACATACAAAACTCCATATACATTGGGACTACAATGAAAGTAAGGAAACATCCCAATGAAAATATCATTCTCAGTTGAATTTTCATATGACACATCAATTGTTTGGTTCAAAAACAGAACAATTAAACACTTTTGGTCTGTGGGATTTGGAAAATAAAATTTGTGTACTTCCTGTGATTCCATTATAAATGGTTCATATTTGTTCCCTTACTTACATAAATCCATATTCATGAATCCCAATTCATATATCTTAACATTACTCTTGTTTTAAATCCTCTTACATTAAAATAATGGAATGTGGAATGTTAAATAATCTAACACCCCTTTGTATTTTAGGATTCCAAAGTATGAAATATTCGTATAAATTGGATTTATATCCTTGATAACAAAAACATGCATTGCATCAGCCATAAGTTTAACTCCACTATTTTACATGGTACTGTCTCCATCATGGTCATTTGTATTGAATGGTGATCCATTAATTACATAACAATTATAAAATAATACATACACACTTGTTCCATTTTCTAGCCATCAATGTTGTTCTGAAATGGAATTCGGATTTTCATCAGACTCCTTAAAAACATGGTCTCAAAACCATTCTATAAACTATTTATTATGTGTATCTGATATCCATATTTCATCCCTTGATGGGTTAAAATTCCAAATAATTTTTATATGGGTTTCAATATATGGGACAACCAATAAACTGTTATGAAAAAAATAATGGTTGTCTAGATCCCAATCTATAATATTGATTGGGACATGATATAATCCAAAAAATCTCTCTACCACAAGTCTCCCAGTGTGATGAGATTTCATTATACCAATTATTTCCACACTAGATAGTTAGTAAGTACATAATTAATTGGCTTCCTCAACAATATATTGCTCTGCAATATAACCATCTAGATGACTTTAATTTTATAATATACCCTTTGAAAATATCCATATACCATTTATTGGGGTATATCCATCTATAATTTATAATACCTAAAATTTCAAATCCCTCTCACAAAGTGAACCATTACGTGAATAATCATATCAAATAATTCTAGAAGGAATAACATTTCCAATTCACATAATATGATGAAAATTTCCTTGTCCCAATTTAGAAATTTCTCTGAGTCTATAACTTTGCTGCATATAGTTCTGAAAATTAAATAGATCTTGATTAATTTATGACAGAGATTCTAGGAAAAAATGCAATGAAAATCAAGAGGAATTAGATCTTTCATAAAAACATGACAATCATTTGATTTTAGACCCTTTGACATTAAATCATTCATTGAAATGATATTATTGATATTTGAATAATATCCCTTCGAAAAATTTACATAATTCCAAATGATGAAAAATTGATATCTCTTTTACCCAGAAAGAGTGTAAGCAGCTGGAGGAAGAAAATATGACTCTCACCCTTCACTAGCGCCACCTCTTCCCATATTCTCATGTAAATAATGTCTAATCTAGCCTTAATTCCATACATTTATTGGTGGGTCCATTTAGTAAGACACCAAACACACTATCACAAACATTATTTCAACATGAAAAACATCAATAAAATTTATGACATACAAAAAATTCCAGTATGGTAATTCAAAACAAAAATGATCTCTTTTTCCAACTAGTTTTCGTAAGATTTTTTAAAAAGGTTTACCAAAATTAGTGTCTATACATCTAAATTAATGAAAAAGTTGATCACCTTTTAGTTGATATGGTAATGTATTTTCTTATAAACTCGTATTGTATGATGTCATCCAATATCGACACTTATGTCTTCGGGGTAGAAATATGTGATGTCTTAGAAACATAGTCTTAGATGATTTTTTCTACCTAATTAACTATATACCTTATTCAAAAATAGAAATTTCTTGAGTTACATTAATTAGATATCATAAAAAACTTCCATAAGTAGGAAAATCAATTATCATCCCATACAACATGGATCTCAATGTGAAATCTTCATTTCTATAATCATCATACAACGTAACACCTAAATCCCAAAATAATTTTAAATCATTGATCAATGGAGCTAAAAAACATCAATATCATTACACAGTTGTTTTATTCTAGATATTAGAATATATTACATAATATATTTCCATTTTATGCATAACTATGGTGGAATGTTATAATTTACCTACATAACTAGCAATGTAATCTGAGTTTTTTCATTGAAAACCAGAATGATTGACTCCATATGTAGATAATGAAATATGATCGTTACATATATAAATTATAAATTTACGATACTCGTGATCAACTCTTTTCCACTGAGTAGTGTATATCGGGTTAAAAAGTTTCTGATATTTATTTCATGTATTTGTGTGCAATTTAAATTGCCTTATAGTATCCCCATTTACATATAGGAACATAAACCATAGGATGATTGTAAATTAGCAAATAACTTTCTTAGGACCTCATTAATCATTATTTAATCGGGAATCACACCACTTTGGTCATTATTTAAATGATTTTTGGCCCTTTGTGAAATAGTATATAGTCATTTGGATATACTTGTATTCTTTTAGAGATCATACCCATAGAAAAAATCATTCGTTTAGATTAATATGTTTGGAAAGGTAGCTCATAATCTCTTGTATTCTTATCATTCTAGAGACCAAGTAGTTCAGTAAAACTAGAGCCACTCCATCTGTTGCTAGATTTTAAATTATACAGCTTCAGTATAGCTAATAATGTTGTGTATTTAGTTAAACAAATAAACAATAGGTCCTTTTCACAACTCTCTAACTTCTTAAACAATTTTGGAAAATCCTAAAAATCATATTAAATTGTCATTTTAATTTCCTCAATATATTATTCATCATAATTCACACCTATAATCACATCCTAGATGTGGTATTCTTCATTTCCTATACTAGTAGTCATATTAGATGATCCATTAAATGTATTTCCATCCTCGTAACTAGCTAGATTTTCTTTTTATCAATTTTTATTAGTTCATTTATAAATTCGATCTATTTCATGATAGATCTAGTGTTCTTCCAACTCATTTGGAATAACTATTCTTGAATAAAAACAATTCAAACACAATAAAATAGATTTTAGAATGATCATATGCATGATCTTCTATAAACACGGTGAACTCTTTCACCCTGTCTTCATACTATTTTGTCATAGGATTGACATTCATCCATTATCTATTCATATCACCCCACTTTGATTAAGTAATATTAATAATTTACAAAAAAAATACACAAAAGGGGACTTTTAAATAATGGGAACCCATCATTTGAATGTTTCAAATAATTTCATCACGCTTTTAAGGAAATGTGTAATTTAATTTAAGAAAATAATTACTCCACAGGTGGTATGTTTTATCCCATGAATTCATATAGATGATATGGGATGGGTCTGAGGTAACAAAATGCAAAAATTACTATTTGGGAGATGAAGCCGATGATGATGATGATCAATATTATTGCATTTTATTTTCTCTAACTCATCCCCTTAAAATCTAACACCAAATCAGAGAGAGGATGTGGACCTAGAGGACTCCCCTAATTTAAACCATGAATGTGATGTTAGATGCAATGTTGGTTTAGTACATTTGATGGGGTTAAAAATTAATTCACCTTTTGCAGTATTATATTCGTGATGGATATCCAATTTCATGGATAGATTTAGTGACATTCCCTTTCAATGTTGTTATTGTAAATATATATTATATAAAGGGTGAATATAGTTATATGTGAAGGATAAGGTGTCAATTGTTGGGTTATGATCACTCAATACGGATCATTTCAACAAGGGATTTGCGTGAGTCTAATAAAGAATAGAGAATGAAAAAAATTACAAATGTTTTTTGGAATTGTTTCTTGAGTTTAGTGAGGATGGATAATCATGTAAACTTGGCTTTGTGCTAAAAAATGAGATGGTTTTTTTGGAATGTAAATTATTTTTGGTGAACGATGATGTAGAGAATTTTACTGTAGGTTGAAACTGGAATGAGTTGAAGGAAGGAAACAAACTGACAGATGACTTTTAGAAATCAATAATTCAAATACATTAAGAAATATACTAAAAAAAAAATAAAGGCTAGTTGAATGCAACTAGAAATCCACTTGATGTTTGAATTAAAATTACAAATTTTTTTGCCTTATTTTTTTCTTGGAGATGACACCAACACATGTATTAGTAGTGGAATTTATCGAATTTGATTAGATTTTAGGCAGTGGATTTATTTCAGTGGAGGCTTATTTAAAATAAGGAGTTGTCTGAGTGACACTGACTCAATCCTCACATTCCCTTAGGTTCAACCCTGCTCTATCACTATAATAGTGTGGTGTAGACCTATAAATAAATAATTTTTTAGCCCAATGACCTATCAATAATTTAAAAATTAAATTTTTAAGATGGAATTTATAATGATAGTTGAATAATATTTTGAGTATGCTGCAAGACATCAAATAGGGTGGTTACCTTGGAATAGAAATCTCTAATAGTATTTGGCTCAAGAACAATTTATGAGCATGATTTTCAAACCTTGTATGTTTATGGAATGGGTAATATAACTTCACATAATCTAAAACATGATTAGTTATCCATGTCTGTTAACTATATGATCCTATTTTTATTAAATATATAAAAATTATACAGATATTTATTTTATATGAATTATCAATTTTAACCCACCTCTGTCATCCTTAAACACCCAAATATTACCCTAAAACATCGTTGACTAATTTTTTCCTTTTTTATGAGGAAATTAAAAGGGTTTTTCATCAATATTGAATGATTTTTTCTTATTATATATTGATATAAAACTACATGATATTAAAAGTATGAAATTCAATATCTCCTTCATTCATTGTCCTATCTCCTTTCTTAGAAAACATTATAAAAGTATATATATGTTATAAAAGTATTCATAAATTATATAAGTAAATAGTTTTAAAATTTTACAATGTTATAAAATTATAATATATTCAAATGAATTTTATGAATGAACAAAATTATAATAATTTATAATGAATAAAATAATAATTATATATTAATTTATAAATCTAGAATCTATAAAAGTATAAATAATTGATAAAATTTTATATTTCAACTATATATGTAAAAATGATATCTTATAAAATTTAAAAAAATCATATAGTTTTATAAAAGAATTAAAGTATAAAAGTATAGTATATATTTTAAATTGTATAAAAATGTAAAATTATAATCTTGAATCACATTGAATATAACAAAATATATATTCATACTAAGCAATTTTTATTCAAAAGTAAACTTGAATCACTTTATCAACACTTTGAATTTCAAGAGTTACTTGAACTTCCAAGTAAAAACTAAGAACAAATTGAAACTTATTTTTTAAAATGAGAACAAATTTTTAAATTTCACAATTCCTTCACCCTATATTAAATGCTATAGAATGAATATCAAGAGGAAGGCAAGAGAATGAGATGACAGAGAAAGAGAATTAGTGACCGTAGACCAGATACTACAAATCATTAATTTCAAAAATAATACAGTAAAAATAAATCTCATATCACCACTTACACTATTGTAAAAATACCCCTAATGAGATCCATCACTTAGTCACCACATACATAACGCACCAATAACAAAGTGATAGAATAAAAGGAACATCTTGAGGATCTCACACACCCACTAGTCATAAAATCATAAAAGGTGCCAAATAGGGCTTCTAAAATATTTAACAATGATTTCTAAGACACTCCACTCAATTTTATATTGAAATCAAATTTTAAATGCCTCTTTACATGCAATCCACATAAAAATCAAAATTAGAAAATTATGACATTATTCCACTGAATTAAGACATTTCAAATGGAAAAACACACTTTCACCAAATCCATGACCCAAATCTGGTAAAGCACCTTAAAATACCCTTTACACTTAAACAGCATGAAAATTAGTTATATAAAAACGCTTTTGATAAAAAATTTCATTTATATCATAAGTAAAACCATTTAAAACCTTTATGATAAGTGATCCAACCTTTTAAAAAATTAATAAATCCATCAAAACTATTACATATTGGATTAGACAAAAAATGTTGAATTTGAACCATAAAGAATTCAATAATATTAAATTTAACGGGAAAAACAAAATATTGTCCTTAAATTAGGTAGATCCATTTAAATAAAATTCAATACCCTATAGAAAATAATCATCTATAATCATGAATGATGATATATGAAAGAACATTCTCTACGTATGCACTAGAAAATAAAACCCATAATTATGACCGTCCCCAAACCACAGGAAGTGACAAACATCAATGTTAGGGTTTGTGGGATACATATAATCATGTATAAAAGGTAGGTAGAGGAATGAGTATGGAAGAATAAGAAATAAGCAGTCTTACTGGATAGAAAATGTAACAACCCTTACATTTATCAATGTAATTCTTCCCTTATTAAAGTAATATAATATAGATAAAATAACATAAAATCACTTAGAGACCATAATAAAAACATTAAAAATATTGAAATAATTAAATAAGTATTATTGTTAGTACTTACAGAACCAATATTGATGAAATAATAACTTGACCCTTGGAATAGTAATATGACCCTTATGAGTAGTAAATCAGTCAAATGAATAGTAACATCACCCATGAGAGTATAATGAAAATTTATGCATCTTATAAATGAATGTTTGATATAATAATATCATAGTATAAGTAAAAAAATGTTTTAAAAATTATTAATTAATGTTTGGTATTTTTGTTAGTCATAAATATTTAATTACAAATTTATGATTAATTGAATAATTTCAAAGAAAATTTATTTTCATAAAATATTTTCAGAAATTAATATTTTTATGTCTTTTGATTTTCAGCTAATTTTATGAGAAATTAAGTAATTTTTCAAAGTGTTATGAAAGAAGTTATCATTTTAAAATCTCAATTTTCTAAGTAAATGATTTCTTTAATTAAAATTTTAATTTCTCGTATTTTCAAAATTATTTTCATAAAATGGGGTGTGTTTTTTTAATTCTACCTATTTAAAAATGGTTTTGGAGATTTTTGGGGATTTTTATAAAATAATTAAGTTTTTGGTGAATAGCAAAATACAATAATTTATGATAAAAGCTAAATACATGAAAAATGGATACATAGACGATGTATGGATGTTTTATGAACAAAATCTAGAACTTCAATGAATTTTTTTAATATATTTAGTCACAATGATGAAACAATTCAAAGTATTTATACAAAATAACAAACTAATGAATATAATATTTGGAAAACAACTCTCAGCCCCCAATAAATACAACCCCTCTCCACCTCTTCTACTCACACATCTCAATCCTTGATCCTTTTCCAAATTCTACTCACGTATCATTCCAAAACCCTCCCCCATATCTGAGATCCCTTGGTCTCATTATAAAACCAAGAATATTTTAACAACCTAGGATTTTATGAGAATTATTCCGTTTAATTTCATTTATTTCTTTTGTTTTATGCTCAACCAAATTTATCTTGTGCTATACGCAACGGTATTCCTTGCTCGTGTTACACGCATTTTCAAGTTCGTTTTGTTTAAATTATTCCACACAAAAATAAGTATATTTTTTGTTTAATGTAAAAATAAAATATGTTTTGATTATGTTATACACAACAACAAAGGAATCTTGTACTACAAGCAACCTTGACTTGTATTGCATTACACGCAATCACGACCTTCCCCGATATCGTCTATAATAAGCAATATTGGGTTTCACTGATCAATGATATATTGTTATAATATTATTATGGACTAGTAGTTATGAATATTATTATAAACATTTTTAATGTAATAAATTTTTTATTCAACTTACACATTTTCTAGAACATCGTATGAGAACAAAATAAATTATTTCGAGTAAAATAAGTATATTTCAAAAATGCAGTTTTTCCCCCTTTTGATGGCACATCCACTTTAAATCTAGTTTTTTACAGGTTTTTAAGTTCATTTTGAAAAAACATTCTTCTTTGGAATTATGATATAAAAATTTACGTTGGATAAAATTTTCATATTATTATCATAACTTTCAGATTTTAATGAATAGTAAAATCACAATATATTTTAATAAAAAACAACCTTTTTCATTACAATAATTTATATAGTTAAATTATAATATTTAATGGTTTTAAAGTATAAATAGAATATATTATTTCCAATTAATATAATTTAATCCATTATCCTTAATTTTACACTAAATTCATAAGTAAAAACATTTCAATCTTTTGCACCATTCTAACTTTTAAAACCCATTTTCATAACAACAGGATTAATTTTCAATTAACTACTACAACTTAATTCTGTTGAATATTAAAAAATGGATTCCATATTTGAATTCAGTGGGTCCAAATTATGTTAAATGGTTAATTTTATTTTATTAATATTAGAAATAGTAACTATGGTAATTGTTTTTACTGCAGTTAAAGGTAAATCGTGCAATTAAGGGTAAAAATAAGATTATAAAATTATCCTATCATTTTACAAAATCATATTGGATGAATAATCGTTGACCCATATCACCTAATGGTCGTACTAGATTTATTTCATGGACTTTTGACCATGAAATAATATAATTATTATTAAAACTAAAGAAAGTGACAACATGTAACTCTCCTAAATCTTATAAGTTTAATAATTTTAATTTATTGATAAACTTCCTGAAAATTTGGATATAAATAGAATCCATAAAGCTAATAAATTTATCTACTTTATGAGAATTTATTTATAATTTGTAGGTATTAAATAATTATCATTAATTATGACACAATAGTGATGTTAAAATTATTTTATTGATTGAAATATCAAATAAATGATTTTAAAAGTACTAAAATAAATATTACATGAACTATTTATTGTGATACACTAATTTTAAAGATAAAAATGACATGTTGTGAATCTATTGAAACTTTTAGTTGGAGCATATCTTCTGTTTATATTTTATTTAAATTCAAATAAATTAATAGTGTCAAAATTGACACTATTGTTATTTTATAAAAATTACATCTTACAATATTGTTTAAAGATCACAAAAATATTTAAAATTATAAATTAAAATTTATATGGTCTAAAATATAATAAAACATACAATTATGGACAATTCAAAATATATATGTAATTATTTATAATAATTTAAAATTTGGAATATTATTACCACAAATAAAATTAAATAGATTAAATAAGGATAAATTCAGATGATAATGTTTATCATAATTTCCCAACATGTCTAAATATTATTGGTTGATGAGATTAAAAACATATATTATCTAATATTTGGATATGAGTCATTTTTTAAGGTTTTTAAGTGGGTTTGAATTAATTATAAATTAATATTTCTTATGTTTCCAAAGGTGCCCCTCTCCTCCCTTATAAAAAGAGAACCCCTTCCCTCTTATATTCACACACATTTGAGCCTTGAATCTCAGACAAAACCTACCAATTTGTCTTCTAAACATATGTAGTTATATCATATAGGATTTGGTTTTCTCAAAAGACAAACTCTAGTGCCCTAAGAAGAAGTTTAAAAGAGGTGCGTCGAGGAATAGGTAATCTCTTCTATCGACTCTTTCACGTTTCTTTCTTCTTCTACTTCATGTTATTTATTTGTTTCATTATAAATTAATATCATAAGTATTAAATATATACTGATATTTTATTATAAATATGAAACAACCCTATTTAATTTTCTATCCATCCTAGGGAAAACAAAATCACTGCGCGTGCATACGTACGGAATACTGTCTCCAAGCTGTGGTGTAATCTGCTTTCCACCACCACCATACATGGATTAGTGTTATGGTGTAAAGAATAACTATATATGATTATTATAACCTCATACTTATTCTATGATATTATATCATCCACTCAAATTCAATTCAATAAATATGGGAACAATATCATCTATCGTGCATACATACAGATTTCTATCTCCACGGCGTGATGAGATTCATTTTCCATGTTAACTATTCAAGAATGATTATAATGTATATATAATAAGTAATCATGAAATACATGAAATAATAATTCTACTGTATTTATGTATACATATATGTATGTCATCTACTTATTCCCATTCAATTCAATAAGTAAACGAAAACAGCGTTCATGCGTACGTATGGCCTACCGTCTCCATGAACGATGTATTTATTTTAATTTATTGATCTATTATATATATGTATATTCTGAAAATATATTATATATAAATCATGTTTTATATTTTGGAATTATGTAACCATGATCTATGTAATCATATTAATAATTACAAGTCAAAACACAGATGATAAATGAAACGATTTCACCCAAAACCATGCTTTAGCATGGAATTGACAAATTAATGGATAATATAAAGTTATAAGTGAATCATATATGATATCATAAATATTATTACGGTTCGGTTAAAAGTTAATAATAGGATTAAACCCACTATATAGGACTCTGGGGCACATACAGAAAAAGTTGGACATAGGGTAAGGGATAACTTTTCCAATCTTGTTTTTTGTCCGAGATTGTTTATTAATATGTATTTCCTATGGTTATATTTATAATCAATATATATGATTTTGAAAAATGTTTTCATGTATGTTTAATGTCCTTTTACCCATTTATTACTTTTACAACATTGTATGTAATGAATCTTTCTTTTGTTTACCATACGAGGTACTTTTTTACTTTTCTAGGAAAAGTATGAGAAGAATGTTTTTTTTAACTTATACGACACTAACTGAATTGTAAAGTTTCATAACACCTTATTTTCATGAAGCTTACTCCATAATATTTTATAATTATTTTCAAAAAAAAATATTCTCTGTTAAAATTTCATGGCATTTTGCGAAAATAAATTTTTTTTGAAGAAGAAATGATATTTTCCTCAAGAATTCATTTCAAGTCTTTTGTCTAAACAATTTTCCATCTAAGATGACATTATTTAGTATGAATATGATTCAAGTATAATTTCAATATTATTTACATGGTTTCACTTTTTTTATAATGAAATGATATCCATTTGTTTTATATGGATTATGTTATGATGGGATGATGTTTACGAAACCCATTTTATTCTTTGGGTTATGATGAATGATTAATGTTTATGTTGTGGCACATGTAAGAATGATTTCATTATGAGTTAGGTGGGTCCTATATCTTCTTCCAATGCATTGGGTAAAGATTTATATCTCATGAGATAGACATGGCTGGAACGACAAGTGAATCTGGTTCAGTAATATTGGGATGGAAAGGCAAGTAAACCTGGTTCAGTCAGGGATATTGTCCTCTATGATGGTCATGGCAGCAAGGCCTTGGATACTATGGAAATCATATCATGTGTTTAATGTTTTTTCACAATTATAAGTATTATCTCCATGCTATTTTATCATGATTTATGTTACATTATGATCTATGCCTTACATACTGCCATGTTTTATGTCATTGACCAAGATTTTGATGTTTAAACATTATTTTCATGTTTTTATGTTCAAATGTATATGGTTTGTTTAATTTTATTCATGCTTACCCATTCTGAGCATTTGAGAACACCCTTTATATGTTTTCTTTTCCACATGATATAAAGAACGATTTTACATAAGAAAACAAAAGGGGAATATCTTTGTGGGAGATGTTGAAGATCTTCCACCACGATTAGATGATTATGTTCCGTGTTTCCAAAGAAAGTAAACTATTACAGTCCTTGAGTTCTGGTTTTTGTTATGTATTAACTATTCTGAAAAAGTAATGTAATTTCCATGTACGTCAAGTTTGGGTCTCTAATGTTGTTATCAGACGGGGGTTTAGTCATCCTTTTGAAACTAGGATGCGAAAAATTTAGTGAGATCCATAGAGATATTTCGATAGTATCTCTAGGGATGTACCTAAGGATAAGTATAACTATAGGTTATAGTCCTAGGATTATGGTAACGATCATAGAATTAATCTTAATTTAATATATATTGAAAGTACTTCCCCTTTATTAAGTTGTTTTCGTAGAATGATTTCTTCCTCTCACACTTTTCTTTTTGGGTTTTAGATGATGGTTGGAACCCAAAGGAACTGTGTTGATCAATGTAAGGGACAATACAATGTTTTTCCTCCTCAACAACCAAATGTAATGGGAAATTGAGTGAAAAATATTATTTTTATACTTACACTAGCTATGAATCATTATGGACTTCCAACTGAGCAGAGAAGGGAACAATATTCTATTGAGTCCTTTATGAGGAAACATCCACCTTCTATCAATGGGTCGGCTGATCCACTAGTTGCTGAGAAATGGATCATTACCATTGAAAAAATATTTTCCATACTTCGCGGTTCAATACATGAAAAAAATCATTTTAGCTCTTTACCATTTAGAAGGTAAAGTATACCATTGGTGGACTCTAATTAAGAATACAAGGCCCCATGAGGAAATTCAATCCATGGAATGGAACGAGTTCAAGAACTTGTTTATCAATAAGTACTTCCCTCTTATTCTTCAAAAAATGACGGATAATGAGTTCCATGAGCTTATGTTGAAGGATGATGAATCTGTTGGTATATACGAAGTGAATTTTACAAGGCATGGAAGGTATGCATCTGGCTTTATCATCTAACCTGAATGTAAAGTTGAATGATTAATCAGTGGCTTAAAACCGATTCTTCGAAGGTCATTAGCTATAAGAGACTTTATTAGCTATGAATACATTATGTGTTGTGCTGTCAAGGGAGAAATGGAAGTTGGTGTTATATATCCATCTCATGGTTTTGATAAGAAACAAAAGATGGAGTTCAAGGAGAAATGTCAGAATAATGGTGAAAAGAATATGAATGTTTTTTTATGCTCGACGTGTAGAATGAAGCATGGAGGATATTGTCTTAAAGGGAATAGAAATTATTTTAAGTGTAGATAAGAAGGTCAAAGAGTAGTTGAGTGTCGAAGTAATGGAAAAAAGTGTTGCTAATGATGTGAATGAAGAAAACACTATAGAGAACGTACCACCAACACTTCAATGCTTCAAGTGCAATGAAATGGGGCATTATGCTAATCAATGCCCTAATCCAAGGGTTAATGATGATCTACGTGAGCAACCCTTTAAAGAAAAGGATAAATGTATGCCACATGCAATCATTATTTGTGATGTTGATTATGAAAAAGATGTTGTGTAATGATTAAGTGTATATGTAATGGGATTTCAAATTTGTATCATGGAATCTCATTTATGGTATCATGGAATTTTTGAATATCTATGTATTGGTTTTAAATAATTGTATGGTACTGATAACCATGAAAAGTGATTGAAATATTTTTGTAAAGTAGATAAAATGAATATAATGAAGGGATAAGGATAAAATAATATGTATGATAGTATTCATGATCCCATGACTGATATAAGGACAAAGCGATATCATGATTTCAGTAGGTATAATTTTTGGGATTTTGTGTGTGGAAAGAGTTACATTATGACATCATTCATGTTTTCACTAAGTTTCAATGGTAATTTATGTTTCAAGAGAATACATGATTAAGGCATTCACATGTTTGGAATGTGATCAACATGATATATCTAATGATATATAAATGGTGGTATTCACGTGCATGTTATATGACCATTCTAGTAATTGTTATTTTTATACTATGAGTTTGGAAAGAAGTATTTTGGACAAATCTTATGGTTGGACTGGATTATACATGGAATCATATAGTATTGTTTTTGGTTATAAATTTTTTTGATATTATTTCTCTAATGTTATAATAGTGTAAAATGACATCCCGTATGACGGGCGACAACTGACATGTCAGAAAATGTTGTGGGAATCAAACCCACAACCGAAGTGTGATGGGCCTTTATCGCTTACGACTGGCCTACAGGAAGTCCCTAGTTAGTAGAAACTGGTTTTGTTATATTAAGTGGTATAATATATGATGTATAAGACTAATTTAGGAACCATATACGTTTAATCTCACTATAGATGGAATTATGTATATTTAATAACTTTCGTTTGAGACAGATGGAATGACCTATCATTCTATCGCCTGATCTGTTAACACTTCATAGAAGACAAATTCAACATCATTTCATTAAGAGATAAAGTGGAAATTATTAAAGACACAAGAAAAAGTAAGATTGAACCAAAATAAAGTAAGTATTTCTTTTAATTCAAAAAATATTAAACATTAGGGAAATGATCTTGAAAACAAAAAATGTTTTCTTACTCTCCTTATATCTAATGAATCAGATGGTACCTTAAATCATCACAAATCTATGGATTTGTGATTGTTGACATTTCCATAGCCTTGTCCACTACCACTCTCCATCAGAACTTGATGGTTATATTTTTATTCCATATAAATATTTCCATCTATGTTCTCTTATGTGGAAATGCAGCGATCAGTTATTTTGGGTAACCTTTATGTTTCATACTTCACTTTTTAAAATTATGTTTTTGTATTCCTTTTTACGAAGTGGTTTTCTATTAAAATAACATTCATGTAGTAAACTATTTATAACCCTGACAAATTTTGAGGGAAAATTTAATTTAAAGGGGGGTAAAATTTAACAACCCAGGATTTTATGAGAATTATTCTTCTTAATTTAATTTATTTCTTTTGTTATACGCTACACCAAATTTATCGTGTGCTATATGAAACACCGTATTAGTTTGCAGTATACACAACACTATTCTTGGCTCGTGTTATACACAATTTCATGTTTGTTTTGTAGAAGTTATTCTACACAACATTATGTATAGATTTTGTTTAATGTATTAATGAAATATGTTTTGATTATTTTATATTCAACCAAAATGGGAGCTTTCACTACACGCAACCTTGACCCGGCATGCATTACACGCAATCACGACCTTCCTCGATAGCGTGTGTAATACGCAATACCGGATTTCACTAAACAATGATAAATTATTATAATATTATTATGGACAAGCCGTTAAAAATAGAATTAACTACATTTCGAGTTAATAACATTATAATTAATCTTATACATTTTCTATAACATCGTATGAGAACAAACAAATATTTCGAGTAAAATTAGTATTTTTAAAAAATTCAGTTTTTCCTCCTTTTGATGGAACATCCACATTAAATCTAATTTTTGATAGGTTTATAAGTTCAATTGGACAAAATAAAATACTTATTTAGAATCAGGATATAAAAATTTAATCTGGATAATATTTTCATATTATTTTGATAACTTCTATATTTTAATGAATAGTAAAAACACCGTATGTTTTAGTTAAAAACAAATTTTTTCATTGCAATAATTTATATGGATAAATTATAATATTGAATGGTTTAAAAGTATAAATATAATTTATTTTTACCATTTAATATAATGCAAGTCATTATCATTAATTTTACACTGAATTAATAAATAAAAACATTAATATCTTTTGCAACGTTTTAACTTTTAAAACCCATTTTCATAATAACGGGATTAATATTAAATTTATTACTGAAAACACTGTGTGTTGAATTTTAAAAAAAGGATTCCATATTTGAATTCTTTGGATACAAATTATGTTAATCGGTTACTTTTTTTAATTTAATTAATAGTAACTACAGAAACTTTTATTTACTGCAGTTAAAGGTAAATCAGAAAATTTAGGGTAAAAAAAGATTATAAAATTACCCTAACACTTTAAAAAATTCTATTGGATGAATAAAAGTCGACCCATATTACCTAATGGTCGAAATAGATTCATTTTATTGTCTTTTAAACATGAAATAATATAATTATTATTAAAACCAAAGAAAGTGACAACATGTCACTCTCTTAAATCATATAAGTGTAATAATTTTAATTTAGTGATAAAATTCATGAAACTTCTGATTTAAATAGTCTACATAGATCTAATACAATTACCTACAACATCAGAATTTATTTTTAATTTTTAGGGATTATATAATTATCATTAATTATGACACAATAGTGATGTTGAAATTTTATTATTGATTGAAATATCAAATAAATGATTTTAAAAGTACTAAAATAAATATTATATGAACTATTTAATGTGATCCACTACTTTTATAGATAAAAATTACATGTTATGAATCTATTGAAACTTTTATTTCTAACATATCTTTTTTTATATTTATTTAAATTCCAATAAATGAATAGTGACAAAATTGAAAAAATTGTTATTTTTTAAAAATTGCATATTATAATAATGTTTAAAAATCAAAAAAATATTAAAGAATTATAAATTAAAATATATGTGGTTGAAAATTAAATAAAGCATACAATTACGCACAATTCACAATATATAATTAATTATTTATAATGATTTAAAATTTCAAATATTATTAACACAAATAAAATTAAATAGATTAAATAAGGATAAATTAAGTAGATAATGTTTAAAATAATTTCCCAGTATGTCTAAATTTTATTGGTTATTTCAATTAAAACCCTATCTCATCTAATCATTGGATATGAGTCATTTTTTGTGGTTTTAAGTGGGGTTGAATTTATTATAAATTATTATTTCTTATGTTTCCAATGGTTCCCCTCTCCACCGTTATAAAAAGGGCACCCATTCCCTCTTCTCTTCACTCCATTTTGAGACATGAAGCTTGCCCAACCCCTGCCAATTCATCTTATCAACATATCTAGTTATATCATAGAGGTTCTGGTCTTCTCAAAAGACCACCAAATCTATTTCCCTAAGAAGATTTTTAAAGGAGGTGTGTCAAGGAAGAGGTAATCTCTTATACCGACTCTTTCAAGTTTCTTTCTTCATCTACTTCCTCTTATTTAGTTGTTTAATTATAAAGAAATAAAATGAGTATTAATTATATACTTATATGTTACTATAAATATGAAACAACCATATTTCACCTTCATTCCTTCCTACGAAAAATGAAATCACCATGCGTGCGTACGTACGGAATACCATCTCCACGTTGTGGTGTAATCTGTTTTCCACCACCACCTTACATGGATGGGTTTAATGGTGTAAAGAATAACTATATATTATTATTATAACATCATACTGATTCTAATATATTATATCATCCACTACAATTAGATTCAATAAATATGGGAACAATATAATCGCTCGTCTGTACGTACGAATTACCGTTCCACGACACGATAAGATTCATTTTCCATGTTAACTATTCAATAATTATTATAAGGTATATATAATAAGTAATAATGAAATATATAAATTAATAATGACACTGGATTTATTTATATATATATGTCTGTCATCTACTTAATTCCATTCAATTCAATAAGGAAATGAAAACAACGTTTATGCGTAAGTACGACCTACCGTCTCCATGAACGGTGTATTTCGTTCCATTTATCGATACATTATATATATGTATATTCTTAATATATATTATATATAAATCATGTTTTATATTCTGGAATTAAGTAATCATGATCTATGTAATCATATTTTTAATTACAAGTCAAAACATGGATGATAAATGAAACGATTTCACCCAAAACGCTGCATTAGCATGGAATTGAAAAATGAACGGATAATATAAAGACGTAAGTTAATAATATATGTTATCATAAATATTATTATGGTTCAGTTAAAAGTTAATAATATTTAAAAACCCACTATATAGGAGTCTCGAACACATACAAAAGATATTGGACAAAAGGTAAAGGATAACATTTCCAATCTCATTTTTGCCCGAGATTGTTCATTCTTAAGTATTTACTGGGGTTATATTTATCATCAATGCCCATGTTTTCTAAAAATGGATTCATTTATGTTTAATTTCCTTTTACCCATTTTTTACTTTTACTACATGGTATATAAGAAATCTTTCTTTTTTTACCATACGAGGTACTTTTTGACTTTTCTGGAAAATTTCGAGAAGAGTGTTTTTTTATCTTATACGGCACTAACAGATTATTACAGTTTCATAACGCCGTATTTTAATGAAGAATACTCCACAATATTTGATGATTATTTTCAACAAAATTCTTTTTTTTAAAATTGCATGGAATTTTGTGAAAAAAAATGATTTTGAAGAAGAAAGGATATTTTCATCAATAATTCATTTCAAGTGTTTTGTCAAAACTGTTTTCCATCTAAGATGACATTATTTCGTATGATTATGATTGAAGTATAATGAATTTTTGATTAAAATTTTTTAACTTTTCTTATGATGAAATTATATCCATTTGTTTTATATGGATTATTTTATGATGGGATGATGTTTATGAAACCCATTTTATTCATTGGGTTATGGTGAATGATTTATGTTTATGTTGTGGAACATGTAAGAATGATTTTGTTATGAGATTGGTGGGATCTATATCTCCTTCCAATTCATTGGGTAATGATTTATATCTCATGATATAGACATGGCTGGAACAGAAAGTGAATCTGGTTCAATAATACAGGGATGGAATGACAAGTAAACCCGGTTCAGTAAGGGACTTTGTCCACTATGATGGTCTTGGCAGCAATGCCTTGGCTACTATAGAAATCATATCATGTGATTAATGTTTTTCCACAATTAAAAGTGTTATCTCAAAGATATTTTATCATTATTGATGTTCAATTATGATCTATGCCTTACATACTGCCATTGTTTTATGTCATTGCACAAGATTTTGATGTTTAAACATTATGTTTATGTTTTTATGGTCAAATGTATATGGTTTGTTTTATTTTTTCCATGATAACCCTTACTGAGCATTTCTTCTCATCCATTATATGTTTTATTTTCCCCGGGATATAATGAAAGGTTTTAGGTAAGAAAACAAAAGATGATAATCATTATGGGAGATGTTGAAGATCTTCCACCACGATTAGAAGATTATGTTCTGAGTATCCAAAGAATCTAAACTATAATGGTCCTTGAGTGTTGGTTTTTGATATGTTTTAAGAATTCCGCAAAAGTAATGTAATGTAAATGTATGTCAAGTTTGGGACTCTATAACCATTTCCCTAAGGAGGTTCTCAGGGAGATATATTTAAGAGGTAAAATCCTCTTCCTTTTTCTTTTAATTTAATTTAATTTCTTTTTATTTTCTTATCCTCTACCCACATCCTCTATCCAAATGTTCATGATAACTCCAATATATTTTATATAATAGATTTATAACATGTTAGTGTAATATTTATCATCAATCTCATTTCCCTCTCTCTCTCTCTCTTTTATTCTATAAATGAAATCATCGCCCGTGATGTGTCAACATACCGATATCGGGGATGATGCATTTTCATTTTTTCATTAATACCTTCAATTAAGTGCATAAAAACACTATATTGGTTGTTACAAACTATAAAATACATGTCATATCCCTTTTATATTCTAGATATAAAATATTTTCATAATAATAAGTGATAAAAAAATCGAGTTTGTTGTGACAAAAAACTACCAAAAAGTAACATAACGATTATCATTAACTATTAATCTAATGATTCATCATCATTACATTTAACCAAATGATATATATATGCATTTAAACCTGAGAACGTCTATTAATGACATATATTTTCAATTATATATAATTATACCCCTTCTATATTATATTTTATATTCTTATTCAAGTAAATGAATAATGAAAACCAAGAAAACGAACACTCTTGAACAATGAAGTTACACTATATAACTCATATAAAAGACCATAAATTAACATAATAAAACTATAATGAATAATATAAATATTTATTTTTTTTATTTTTTTAATGAAATAAATTTTATTTTCAAGGATATTAAAGAGGACAGATCATTCAGCCATATAGTTAGGGGAATTCTCAAACCCAACTCTCTTTCGTTAGATTTTCTGCATTTCACCCCATTTTTAGTATGAATTTTCCTTTTAGATAATTTATTAATCAATATGTTATCCTTTATATGATATAAATATTACCAATCTGGTTTTATTATAAATTTAATGATTTTTCCAAAATAATTCTTCTTTATAAAATTAAATCATTTACTTCTGGTGAGATTATTTATTATTCACTAAAAATTAATGATTCTTATACCAAGTATGTTATTACCTATCTCTTTTGGGAACCCCTAAGTTTATTCAGAAATTTTGATTTGTTAAATTAATCAAATTTTTTTCCATGGGTTATTTTATGTCCAATACCGATATACATTCTATATGGCATGCATGATAATGTAAATGTTATGATGTGATAGGTGCACCTGGATTATATAGTTCATGTAAATGATATGATGTGTTAGGTGCACTTAGAATTATATAGTCCTACACTGCATTGGGTAATGTGATGTGTCTCATAAGATAATGTGAAGTATGTGTGGTAGTTGACCACTAAGTCATTATGTTTCATTTTGATGCATTTCCACATTCCAAGACCTTATTTAATGCTTCCTCTCGCGATTATGATCTTATGCCTATATTACGAAGATAATTATTTTTCCCACCCCATGTTATATTGATTCATGTTCTTATATATCCTCGTACTAGGATTTTATCTCACCAATTTATTTTATGTATATCCTCATGTGATTGATTTTTCTAAAGATAACATATTGACCAATAAGAAGCTATAGAATAAGGAATTAAATAATGTTTATGTTTTATTTTTTAAATGCTATGTATGGTCATAATTTTCCAAAAACACTAAACCTTTGGATCCTGGATGTGTAATGATTTTATGTTCTTTTTCATTATGATTATTTATGATGTTATGTAATAAAAGTAGGGTCTCAATAGTTGGTATCAGTTCACAGTTTAATTAATTTGGGAATTAGTATTAGATAACCTTAGTTAATACCATTAGTATGAGACTAAGTATAAAAAATAACCCATGAAAATTTGTTTCAGAAAATTCTATACATAGGGACCCTAAAATATACTCTTTTGACCTTAATTTCCTAATGGAATAATTTTTTTAATTCATTAATTGTTGAATTTAGTTTTTTTCTAACATTTTCTATTCTAGAAAATGTTATCAACCCAGAGAAGCACGACCAAAAATATGTGTGAAGGAAAATGAAGAAATTGCCTAAATGACATCCCCAATGCCTTGGGAGGTGGGGTTCAAAATTTCATGGCGATTCTTACCCAGGTGTCTCAGGTTATGAACATTAACCTGAATAATGTGGAACTTAAATCTCCACATAAGAGGGAGAAACTCACTATCAAGTGTTTTATGTGACAATGAACACCGATGGTTAGTGGAACTTTTGATCCACTAGTCCTGGAATAGTTGGTATAATTAATGGAGAAGATCGTATTTGTAATTCACTATTCTATAATGGAGAATGTGACACTAACTATTTACCATTTAGATAGAGAGGCTGACCAATTCTAGGATTTGATTAAGAACACCAAACTAAAGGATAAAGATGAAGAGATGAAGTGGGAATACTTTAAGATAATGTTTCATAATATGTATTTCCTAAAAACACTTCATACAATGATAGACATAGAATAAATAGCGATGAAGAAAAAGGAAGGTGAATATATCACAGTGTATGAAGAAAATTTCACAAGGTTTGAAGGTATTATTTAGGTTTTTTTATCAACAATGATAGAAAAATTGATAGATTATTTAGTGATTTAAACCCACACATTAGAAAAGATATTGCAATTCTAGACATTGTGAGTTATGAAGAGGTTGTTATATGCACTCACAAAGTGGAAATGGTGTTTATAGAATGGCCCCATGGCTATAGTGAAAAAGTTATATGAAAAACCACAACCTACCTTGTCATAGTATTTTGGAGGAACCATAAGTATGAAGACAAAACGCAGGAACTAGAGGAGGCGATGAAAGAGAAATACCCGCACCTATTTATGTAAAATGAAATTTTGGGGGAGAAATTTCAAATGGGGGGAAGAATGTAATGATTAAAAATTTTATCAAAAGAATTTCCCCATTCTTATAGTAATGTCATATTTTAAAAATCACATAAAATTACTTAGATACCATAAAAACAGACTTTAAAAATGAAAAATTAATGAAATTATAAGTATTTCTAGAAGTTAAGGAATCAGTACCAATGAAATAGTAACTTGACCATAGGGATACATGGTTATTAGTACCACATAAAATGGTTACATCATGGAGATTTGGATTTGGGTTCTTATCATTTTACATTCCATTTTTTTCATCTTGGGACATTGTTTTGGTTGGAAATGTATTTCTTCCCCTTTCCATTTTAGTTTACACTACCATACTCTTTTAGTGTCTAGATGTTTCACATGCATGGTTGTTTCTCTAGTATTTTGAATCTTTTTCATTTAATCCCTATGCACTTTAGCATAAATATGGATATGTATTGGAGTAAAAGTACTTTGGAAAAGACCTCTCTATTTTAGTTATGCCTCCGTTGTTGGTTTCCAGCCCCTGGCCTGTGGAGGTAGGCTTGGGGTAGTTGAGGCTTGATCCATGGCTTTGGTCGGGCTGTGACATTACTTTACAAAACATTTTCTAAAAACTAAATCTTATAATTAAGTTTTTCTCTTATATAATATATTCATGCATACGAATCTTCCATTTTATTATCTTTAACAACAATTTATTTTTTTATCAAAATATGGTTGGGGAGACACCCCAGAACCCACACCTATAACGCAGCCATACTATTCTATCTACTAATAGCATTGGTTAATTTGGTACAACTAATGATGATTCTTGGTTCTACGTTGAATAAAAACATATAAAAATAAGTTATCATTATTATTTAATATATATTTAAAAATATTTTTTATTATGTCATACTTACACAAGTTTCCCACAATTTTTATGATTTCTCAACTATTAGTATCCCTTATTTATTTACACGTGATTCCTTCTATAACACGTGATGTGGGATGGAAGTGGATCTGGATTTCAATTCATCAATCTACATAATAAAAATGGAACATAATTATTATTTTTATTTTATATCACATAAAAGTATTATGGGATATTTGGTATATGTTAAAATTTTTTTAAGTGATGTGTACACCATCCTTTTTTTATAGTATGGGTATTTTAGTTTTGTTTCACATTACTTATTTACAATAGTCATTTATTATTGCATAAATTAGAAATTCTTAATCAAAGTGATTAATACATATATATTCAAGAAATTTATTTCCAATCACAATGTACATGAAAAGATGTGTCCTCACAATGATCAATAAATGCATCACATGCTTATCGGTTTACTTAGGTGTTTATACATATTTGGTGGGTGCAAGTATATATTACCTTAAACATATTTGATGTAAAAATTATTAATAATTGTGCGAAAGCATATGTGAGATATTACAATGAGAATTAATAAGGATTTAATTTAGGGTTCATCTTCTATGAATAGACTATAAAAAGGGATAATTTAGTGTAAGTCAATGTTTCATTTTTTTTTTTTAGTATAATAAATAAGTATTTCAGATTGTCACCCTAATATCTTTCCAAATTTTAATCTTATGTTCAGGAAAAACATTAGTTCATGAATCTAAATCGATCAGCACATGCATAGGAGTGGTGAGCCCAATGTTACTATTGAACATGTAAATGTTGGAGTTAACAGGTTGGTCGTATGTATTCTATCCAACCTTGAATTTAATTCCTTTGTTCCTCCCCTTAATAAGTTTTTCTAACACCATCATTATACAACGCTCCTTTTTTTGCGTCATTGGTTGGTCACCTTATACCATTTCCTCAGCATCAACATTGTCAATATGTTGTTCCTATGGATTGGTCTGTATGTGTAGAAGATTGTTGTTCCATTGCATTGGGCGCATAAACATTTTGAGAAAATTATTATTTGTCATGATTGGGAGAATCATCATTGAAGAAGTCAATATCTATAGAATTGGTTGGACATAAAATTTAGATTATTTAAATCTAGAAGCGAAAAAATAATAATATGAGGTGACACAATGTATATGACAAAAAAATATAGCCAGATTATTGAACATTCTTTTTTAAAGGTTGAAGGGATTTAACCCCTATATTGAGTATCCAAATGCCTTCATTGTATTCTCCTCTAACATATAGTACCTTGTCTACATTGGGACCACTAGAAAATGATTATGACGTACCACTGAAAGGGTCATCATCAATGTAATTGGCATCTAACCCTTCAATGCTTTTGGTAGATAACAGAACAATTGGCCTCTTTTAGATTGCATGATCTAGATCATAAAATACTTTTACTTCCTTTGATTCCATTATAAAAAAACATTTTTATACCCTTTCTTACGGAAATCCAATTTCATGATTCAAAATTCATCTGTTTAGATATCATTCCTATTATCAACTCACATGCATCGAAAATTTGTACTCTGAATATTGTGTCATTCAACTCCCATATTTTTTTGTGAATCAAAATTATGAAATATTCACATAAATTGAATTTCCTTCCTTAGTACTGGATACATACATCGCATCAGCCACAAGTTGACTCCGCTGTTTTCCATGGTACTATGTTCATCATGTTCATTTGTATAAAATGTATAACTAAGGGTGTAATTTTGGCCCGAAAGCCAGAGCGGCCTAACCCCGCAAAGCCTATGTCATGTTTTGCTCAGACCATATGTTCTTCTAGTTAGTTATGGGCCTATTCAAGAAATAGTCCAGGCCAAGGCGGCTCGAAAATGCTCGTCCAGCTAGTCTATACGAAGATCGACTCGTACAATCCCTTCTTCTGTTAAAAAAATAACTAGGAAACTACTGGTAGAGTGATTTGATCCCCTTACCAGAGGCTTCCAAGGCTGTGCCTTTACCAATTGGTCAAGTCAGTGTGCCTGTTTATGAATTACCAGACTGTACGTTTATATATATCAACAATTTAAAATGATATGTATAATTATATATCAACGATTTAACATAATATATATATATAATAACTCATTATATATTAATAAAAAATATATATATAATTAGATATCAATGATTTAACATAATATATATATATATATATTAACAAAAAAATAACATTCACTCACAAATGTTCACACATTCCCCCCAACCTCATTATTTGTTTATTTCATCCCCCCAACCTCATTAGTTTTATCAATACTACTTTTATATATTATATATATTTATATAAATATATTTAGAAAAAAATTATCCTACCCATTAATTTTTTTGAAACATGAAAATAATATATATAGATTCACATGTATAAATCTATTTAGAAAAAAATAGCATATCCACCCATTGTTGCAAACCCCAACCCCTCATTAATTTTTTTACAACATCCATATAATTTAATAGTAGATATTTATTTAGACATGGAAAATAATGCAGATTCATTTTTTAATCGATTTTTTGAATTAAATTATATAGGCTCTAATTTTATTCTAAATTGGACAATATATTAGATTTTTTCAAATAAAATAATATATTATAATTATATTGTTAAAGATATATTGGGGTTTAGGGTGATTATGAAATGCATGAAGTGATCAATTTAAAACATGTAAAATTAATAAAAATTAAGTGAACAACATTTCAACAATAAAATGAAATAAGAAAACGGAAAGAAAATAAATGATTTAACATTATTATATATCAATTATTTAACATTATATATATATATATATATATATATATATATATATTAAATAAACTCATTCAAAATGTTCGCACAAGCCCCAACCTCATTATTATTTGTAATGCTATTTGTGTATATTATATATATTATATATATTATATATATATATATATAGATATATAAATCTATTTAGAAAAAAAATTAACCCACCCACTACTGCGCACCCCCAGCCCCACATTAGTTTTATTTACTACATGCACTTGATATATATTGATTCACATGTATAAATATATTTAGAAAAAAATTATCATATCCACCCCCTATTGCGCACCCCCAAAAAATCATTAATTTTTTTAATATTTCAAAAATTATTAATAATTTTATTTATAACAATGATTGATATGTATTTCAACTTGACAAAACACTGTAGATTAATTTTTTTAATCAAACATTTTCAAATAAATTATTTAGCATTTAAATATTTTTTTAATTGGTCAATATTTTAGATATTTAGTAAATAAAATAAAATATTATAATTATAATAGTTCTTTGACATTGGGGTTGAGGTTTTATTATGAACCGCATGATGTGAAAAATTTAAAAATTTAAAAATTATTAAATAATAAATGTGAAATATTTAAATTCATGTTTAAAATGTAATTAAAAAAAATAAAGTTTAAATTTTTTAAAAAATAAAGTTAATCTTTTAATAATATGTATTTAATAAAAAGTTTTTTTAAAAATAATTATAAAAAACATTTTAAAAAGAAGTTAATTTTTTTAAAACACATAGTTAAAAAACATTTCAATGATTTTTTTAAAATAATTATTAAATAAATAAAAAAGTGATTCAAAAAATATTTTTAAATAATTTTTTTATAATATTTTTCAAAAATATATTTTATATTAATTAAACAAAAATTTCTTTTTATTTTAAATTAATGTATTAAAAAACATTTCAAAAGAAATTTTTTTAAAAAATAATAGAAAAATGTTTTTAAAAAAAATATTTATAAACTTATTTTAAAAATATGTTTAAAAATTCAATCTAAAATAAATGTTTAAATAAAATGCTAAAAACATGTTTTTAACTCTATATATTATTTTATTTTGAAAATAATAAATTCCTAGATGGGTCAGCGTATGGCCTGGCCCGACCTGATGGTTTGGGCCCGTCCAAGGCTAGGCTCAGTTCGCCACAAGAGTTTTTTCAGGCTGGCCTAACATAGCCTGAATAGTGGTTTGTGGCATGGTGTTTTGATGGGCAGGCTCGTCCAGTTTCAGGCCAGGCTAGGCCGAAATTACACATTATGTATAACGATTATTTATATAACCAGTATAATAAAATTCACACACAATTATTTCTCTATACAGCCATAAATGTCGTTCTAAATTTGAATCTAGATTTTTAGATGACTCCATAAAAATAGTCTTCAAATAATCTTATAAACTATTTATTATGTGTATTTGATATCCAACCTTCATCCCTTGATGAATTAAAATCCCTAAGAATTTCATTATGGGTTTCAACATATTGATAAAACTCTAAACTATTATGAAAAACATAAAGGTGGTCCTACCCCTATTTTGTAATAATTATTTTTTCAACATCTATTCTAAGAATTCATTCACCCACTACCCACCCAGAGTAATGATATTTCAATAGAGTAATGTTTTCCACAACAAAAAGATAGACGTGATATAATTCAATGGCCTCATCAACAACATATCACTTCGTAGTACAACCTTCCTTCCAAATTTGATTTTTGGAATACCCTTTCAAAATATTATTATATCTTTCAACGAGGTACATACATATATAATGTACAAGACCACATAGTAAAAAATCTATTACCAAGTGAACCATCAAGTGAACCATAATATCAATGAATTCTAGCTGGAAGAACATCTATAATTCGCATAATATGATAACAATTTCATTTTCCATAGTTGAAATAATTGTTCGGTCTTAAACATTACTGTATATAGCGTTGAAAAAGAAAAACGGATTGTTTAATGTGTGATAGATATTCATCAGAAAAATACAACATAAAGCTATAGGCATTAGATCTTACATCATAACATGTCATTCATTTGATTTTAGATCATTTAAATTTAAATCAGTTATTGATATGATATTCTTAGTATTTTGGAAATACCCCTATGGAACCTTTAAAAGAATCAAGAAGTTTCAAAATTGATATCTCTCCTTTATGGAAAGAGTGTAAGCAGATAGAGGAAGAAAAGTGTGTTTTTATCCTTTCACTTGAGCCAAATCATCACATATTCCCTTTTCAATCATGTTTATCCTACCCTTAATTCAATTATTTATTTTTCATATGGAATTTAGTATTGTGCCAATGTCACTAAACAAAAACAATTCCTATAAGCATGACATCAAGAAAATGACAAACATACGAACAATTCTACTATGGTTATTAAAAAAACCCAATCTCATTTTCCAACCGACTTTTTAAAGATTATTCTTAAAAAGGTTTACTAAATATAGTTTCTATAAATTTTAATTTCCCATGATTTTGATCGCCTATTAGTAGAGATGGTCTAGTTTTTTTTCTGAACACCAGTCGAATGATGTCGTCCAACATCAGTACTTATGTCATCAGGGTAGAATTCTACAATGTCCTAGAAAAATAGTCTTTAATGAATGTTTCAACCTAATTGACTATCTATCGTGTTTACAAATGGGACAATGTTGAGTTCCTTTAATGCTATATCCTAAAAATTTTCTATAAGAAGTAATGTAATTTATCATCCTATAAAACATGGCTCTAAACATAAAATCTTCATTTTTGTAAGAATCATACAACATAACACCAAAATTCCATAATAGTTTAAAATCTTCAATCAATAGTGAAAATAAACATCAATATCCTTACTCTGTTGTTTGGGTCCTGATATAAGAGGAGATAATGTAATGTATTTTCATTTCATGAATAACCATGGTGGTAAGTTATAATTTTTAAACATAGTGATCCATATAATGTGAGAATTTCTTTGAAAACAAGAATGATTCACTCCATCTATAGATAGTGCTTGAAGATGGTTTCTCAGCTTGTTTTCAAATTCAGGGTACATGTGATCAATTCTCTACCATTGAGGAGAGTATTCCAATTGATGAAGTCTCCAATATTTATTTCTTATATCTACATGAAAATTCAATTTTCTTAAATTCCACTCACTTCCATATAGGTACATAATCCATGGAATGATTGGGAAGTACCATACAACATTCATAGGACCTGATTCATCATTCTTGTATAAAAAAGAACCAATCATTGGCAATATTTGTAGTGACTTGTGGTCCATATGAAATATTATACCTACATTTGGATAGAAATGTATTATTTTTTAGATCATAACCACTGGAAATAGAATTATTTTATCATAATATGTTTGAAAAGTAAGAACATTATCTTTTGGGATCATATCATTCAAGAGAGAAATTAGTTCATTAAAACTTGTGTGATTCCATGTATTTCAAGCTTTTAAATTATACAACATAGGTATGTATGTCGAAGATATATATTTAGTACAAACAACTTACAATGTAATTTTTACACAACTCTTTAACTAATCAAACATTTTTTGACAATCATAATGTACATCTTCAACTATCAATGACATTTCCACAATTTAATCATCATTATCCTTCACAACTATAATCACAACCTTGATGTGGTATTAATAATTATCCACACTTGTAATCATACTAGTTCATCCATAAAACTGAATATTATCCCAGTAACTAGATATATTCATTTTTTCCAATGTTTAGTCCAATATTTACGACTTCATTCTATTTCGTGATAGATCAAGTGTTCTTCCAACTCCTATGGACTAATTTGTCTTCAATAAAAAAAATTTAATACTGACAAAGGATTTGAGAAGGGTCATGTGCATGATATTTTGGAAACTTGATGAACTCTTTCACCCCATCATTATACTCATATTTCATAAAATTTGGATCCATCCATTTTCAATTCATACCAAACGTATTTCAATTGGTAATATTAATATTTAACAAAATAAATAAAGCGTAAAAACCATTTCATAAAAAAATTTCATATTATGATTAAAATATTAGTGTATGTAAGATTATTAATGGTTGTGATTTTAAATACATAAATTGGTTTATTAATGGTTTATGATTTTACTAACTTTGTTTATCATTAATATTTTTTATATTATATGAACCTTATATATCATCCCTTATACTAATTCAGGTCCAAATAGAGACTGCTCCCCTATCAGAACCCAACATAGATGTGATCAACACATGGACATTAAAAAAAATATGGTCAAGGGGGTGTAACCAATCATAACCTATTACATACCTCAATTTTAAAATATCATTAAATTTTCAACTTAACAAAATTATATAATGTTTAAACTAATACAAATATATCAATACAAATTTTATAATTTAAGAAATTGTTTAAACAAAAGGGATTTCACATATTTATTAAAAAATTTTACATGATCCATATATTATTTACATGAAAAATATAATTGTATATATATATATATATTTCACAATATATTAAAAATTAAAACTATAAAATTAAAAAGAAAAATTTTAAAAAATTTATTTTTTTATTGATTAGCAATTTCTGATATATATAAATATTAATTATTTTTAATTATAAATGTATAAATTTTTTTTAATTAATAATAATGAATTATTAATTAATAATTATAATTAAAAATATTTTTTTAATATAAATTAATAATTATTTTATAAGTATATCATTAATTATATTAATTTATAATTATATTGATAAATAATTCTATGTATAAATTTAAATGATTTAAAATATACTTTAATTAATAAATATTAATTAATAATTTAAGTAATCTACTAATATTTATTATTTTTAAAATTAAATCACCAAAATTCTCATTATATGTTCCTTTTATAAATTCATTTAAATATCTAATGTTTCATTTTTTCAATTACTAATTTAAATATATTATCAGCTTTATTCAAAGATAGATGTGTGTGTGTGTCTAAAGAACCCAATGACATATGAGTATTTGTGTGTGTGTGTGTGATCAATGAATTCAAAAATAATTGAATATATACAATTATATACAATGCATGTAATATTAATTTTATTGAAATTTTTATATAATATAAATTAAAATTAATTACTAATATCTAAATAATATTTTATTGATTAATATTGTTAAATAAATATTTATAATTATATATTATATATTAATATATATTATATTATTTGTATTATAGGTAAAAATTGTTCAAATGAGTGTGTGTGTGTGTGCTTGTCTGAAGAACTAAAGGATGTGGATGTCTATGTGTGTAATAAGTTAACTCAACACAAATATTTGTATAATATTAATTTTATTCTAATTTCTATATAAAATAAACTACAATTAATTTATAATATATAATAATTATTATATTAATTAATATTTTAATTTTTAGGATCCATAAGGGAATTAATGAAAAGACACCATAAGTAGGGGTGAATTAAGGTTTGGAAATTTTCCAACATAAACAAGTTTTCATTAAACTCTCATTGTCCAAGATGATCATAAATTCATTATTAGTACCATTCCATTCTTTTTTAGATGGTGATGAATTTATCATGAATTGTTTATAGGATTTATCAATTTAATCAAATTATTCAATGATCCTTATCCCACACACACTGATTATGTCTGGCAGAATATAAATGAGGCAAGCATAAAAAATGATTTTTGGTTGGTTCACACGCACTAGACTAATCCAAGGAAAATAAAATTGAAAATGTGATGATGCACCAAAATTTTCTAACATAAAATTAAAATATACATATAATTATTTAATATGAATGTAGGTCACATCAAATTTTGTGATTAATTTCATAGAAGGTGTGGGAAATTTTTGGTGCCCAACAATTTCTGGTGGTGAAATTTCACATATGGAAAGTTTCAATCACAAAAATTTTCACTCATTTCTAATGTGCGATCAAAGTGACATGGTGGTCGAATACTTTTCTAAAATATTAAAAACACCAAAATAAAAAAATAAAACCATTAATATTGAATGTCAATTTTTCTGAGAGAGAGTGAAGGAGAGAAATGAAGAGTGCGAGGCAGGGATAGAGAGTGGCATCATGCATGATAGTAAAGAGGGAGAGTGGAGACAATTGATGTAGGGAGGAAGAAAGGTGGATATTGAGAGAAGGAGATCAGTGAGGGAGGGAGGGAGAGCATTGAGGGAGGGAGAGAGGCGATGGAGTGTGGTGGAAATGAGGGAGAGCAGTGGAGAGAGATAGCAGTGTTGAGGTTTCACATCCGAAGGAGCTTGAAGGAACCGTTGAATCACAGTTAGTTGGGGATAAATTAATAAATCAGAATATGGTATATATTAGTGCTTCTAAAAAGTCACTAAAAAATATGGCATTTATCAATGCTAAAATAAAAAATCATTGAAAAAATATCTATTTATTAGTGATAGAAAAGAACTAATTAATATTTAAAAAGACAGTTAATAAAATTTTAAATTTTAAATGCATATAATTATATATATATATATATATAACCAGATTTAATTTTTTAATTGGATATGGTTGGAATTTGGGAGCTTTTCCTCAATATCATTATGGATTCTAGATCTGAATCATTATGGTCTTCACTAGTGAATGCTACTTTGATCCGAGGGATGTGTTTGTATGTAATCTATAGAATAAATAAGATGAAATTGAATTTAATAGGGAGGATCAAATTTTTGTAACACCTGATTTGAATGTCACTAACCTAATAGTGGAATCCCACACTGGGACTGGGAAAGCATAGATGGGTCGATTCGTCTCCGAGGTTAATAATTTTTCAAGAACGGTTACCAAAAATGATACCCTCCCCTTCATCGAGCCTGTCCATGTGATTTTTCATGATTAAATAAGAGAAATTCTAACAATAGATAATCACATGGGATACATCATTTCTTCCTGAAATACCATGTATGATTGAGGGTATTCATAGTCATCTCTCTCAAATATGGGGTTTAAAATATTGGAGCGTGACCTCCATAGGTAAGGAATTTTTTCATGTCATTTTCCATTCAGAAAATCTAAAATTAATTGAATGGGGGTGCAGAATTGTGTCTCTCAAGCATAGAACTCTTAGGATAAAGGAATGGGATCTATAATTTAAACCATAAAAGATCAATAACCCTACTTCTCAAATCTAATTCTGAATGAAGGTTCTAACCTAGTTATTATGGCACTCAAAGAACCTTTGAGACATTGCCTAGGTAATGAGAATCTGCATCAAGTCTGAAAAATTTACTAGGAATGAAATGTTTGGCCACTTTTTTAGGGTACTCACTGAGGTTTATATTCTATATCCCATTATTGAAATGGTTATTTTTGTGGTTGGTGAATTTATAATTGAAATCTCAATTTCTCCATAGAAGCTTTTTGAATTTTTCTCTATGTGTGAAAACATTGGGCATATTGTTTTGAAATTATTGTAAGAATCTGAAGTGCACCAATTTTAATAATATGGTTCACTTGATTGACCATTGTATATTCATTAATCCACCACAACCAGTATAGAATTATATGGAGGATGGTAAATCAGACTTGGGAGCCATGGAGTCTAGGATTGCGCCTGTTGGAACTGGTCCTGACCCTAGGACTCATAATGTTAGGATGTAGTCTTACATTGTTGCAATTGTAGATAGTGGTTTTTATAATCATTTGGAAACCCATGCTGACCATTGTCCTATACAAGGTTTCAATCCAAGTATTTTTGTGTTTAAACGTAGTTTCTCTCTATCATAGGGGTGATTCCCCCTCTGATGACTAGGGTTGTGGGTTTGAGTCATTCTACACATCATGACTAGTTGAGTTCTAACTGATTCTCCTTTAGCAGGCCCATGCTGGATATTGAGAGGCTATTATTTATGTGGAAGTGAGGTAGTTTCTAGGGAACATACTTTATTCTAAATGATACTTACTGATCAAGAAGATTTCCAATTCTAGGGGGGAAACCACATGAAATGGAGGTCAGATTCCTATTGTAGGTGTTGATGAATAGAACCTATAGGTTTTTGAGCCTTCCATGGAGGAACCAAATTTGGTTGTATCAAACTGTGGGTAGTACTCTAATGATGATTGGGATGAATTTTATTTGTTAGATGTTTTTAACATCAATAAGGGTGGTAGAGATGGGGGAAAGCGAGATGTTGGGGCAATCACTTCCCTAGAGATAAAAAATAAAAAGGGAGGTGGGATATTTTCCATTTTTTAGGCATTATTATAATCATTTATGACTATTGAGACTATGAAGACATATGAAAGGAAAGGGTTGAAATTAGGCGAACATGTGGGTGCATCTAGAATGGAATCCTATGACCCCCCATCTTTGAAGGGAGATTCTTCCTTGATCCAAGACCACACAATGTTTGAGCATCCAACTACCAATCCATCATGAATGAGCACTTATGTTTTTGCTAATGTGGAGTTGTCATATCCACCCCATTTTTTGGAACTAATAAAAAATTGATATGTATAATTTAGAAAGGAATCATATGATGAATGTGATTTTGCACAGGAAAAAATTCATATGTATCATTTGGGCAATTTGTGGGGCCTAATGTTCTTCATCTGATGATGATTAAGAGAAGTCCTCTAGATTGGAGAAAATATGGAATTTTCAAGATAGAACCCAAAATTCCATATTTGGATTGGACCAGAATCCATCTTCAATGATTATTGATTCAAACTTATAAACTATTAAATACTCATTGAAATAGAATAAATCTAGCTCTATCATAGAAAGAATGAAATCATTTTGAAAAAAAACATTATCCCACTTGCGGAGAGGTCAACATCCAATGGGAAAAGGAATATATCCATGGAATTTGGGATCAAAAGTGACATTAAGGTATTGACTTTCTATATTAAGAGTATTTTCTTCTAATGTCAGTAGTAAAAATCCGGCCATTAATAGAACTGTTAAAAGGGGTTTATGAGCGCTATAGAAGCACGGATAATGCAAGCAATGTTAAAGGGTTGGCTTTAAAAGCGCTTGAAAAACGTGAAGATAAAGGTCCCCTCTAAGAGAGATAAAAAATCACTGACAAAAGAGGCATTTATCGATGATTATATTATCACTGATAAAGGGAGCCTTTATTAGTTATTTTTTTAATATTGTTAATGGTGGCCTTTTAGAGCACTAAAAACAGTGTTGATAAAGGCCCAGAGAGTGGGGGTTAATTTTTTTTTCAAACACACCTAACCTTTTATCAACGCTCCCCACCCCCTTTTATCAGCACTTTTCGGTCCCCCCCCCCCTTATTAGCACTTTTGATAATTCCACTCTCCTATGTGTGCCCCTTCTTTCGAAAAATTTCATACTTGAGACCTCCAACTCCTATGCCCTCACATTTACCACTCCCCTATATTTTTTCCATTTTATTATATATCTATATATTTATATATTTATATGTATATTGTTACATTTTTTCCCATATATGTATATATATATATTTATTTAAAAATTATTTATTTATATTTATATTTTTCAATACATATATATAATTTGTTTTTGTGTTTATAAATATATAAATATATAAATATATATATCTGTATCAATAAATATAATTATACATATTTTTATTTATTTACTTGTATTATATAATAATATTTTTATACACATATTATAATATTTATCTCTTTGTCAATACAGACACACAGAAACACATGTGTATATATATATATAAATTATATATAAATTAATTGTATAACTATAAAATATTCATACATTTTTATTTTAATGTTATTGTATATTAGATTTTGATGGTTTTGGGTAAAACGAAAGCGTGGGATGGGTAGTGCCCAACGTTTATTTTTTTCCATAATTGATGACCAATCCGAGATATATATGATGATGAATGTTCTGATCCATGGAATTGAATCAAAGAAATAGATAAGGAATAATAACGTTGGAACTAAGAGAGAGGAGATCAAAACATAGTGTTTATAATTAATTTTATTAGATAAAGAATTACATTTAAGGAATTCTTTATTGATAGATGAATTTGGTGACAGATCTGCAATGCATCATCGGTGCATTGTAGAAACCAAGAATAGAATTCCTCTACAGGTGATCCACACATCTTCTAGGAATATCTAGATGTTTCCAAAAGATTATCCAGGTGCTAGCATGGAATATCCTTGCACATTTTTCACCCATCTTTGATCTCCTTGAGAATCACTTCCAAAGCATTTTCCTTGATCCAGTGTAGGAGGATTTCTCTTCATTTTTGAGAGAATTTTTGGAGATGAGAGCTCTATAAGCTTGAGAGGATTCTCTATGATTCTTTTTCATAGGTGAATTAACTAATGTGGAACGTAACATAATTGAGTATTTATATTTTTAGGATTGATATTAAATTATTTCACAAGTGCACTTTATTATTTATTTAATCCAATTAAAAACACAGTGTCAAATAATAATAATAATATTATTATTTCTCTACATGTTCTTAACTTGCGAATTAAAATTAAATTTTATTTAATTAAATAATATTCAATATTTTCTATTTCTCATCGGACCATTATTCTCAGTTTGTCCTTCATTCAAAATATTTATTAGAGCTTCAATAATGTCTATTTATTTATTAAATAAATATCACAGCATTATTCTATACTAAATTAATAAGTATTATATTCACTAAATAAGGAATAAATATTTATTAAATTTTCTACTCACATTATATTCTCTTGAATAACTAGAGATTGTACAAATGTGATCAAACATATATGAATATTTATTAAACCATGTATAGGAAAAATATTTATTCTACTAGTCAAATAATAAATTATAATAAATTATTTAACGTAAATTCTTGATACACTTGTGTGTGAACTTCTAGGCCTCTTTCTTAGTGGAATTATGCGAAGCAACCTAAATTCCATGGTTAGCATCTAAGAATGCACCAAAGAACCCATAGAGAAATATGTTAATGACACAATGAAATTTCACCTCATACATATGCCCATAGTGTAATATAATCCATTTATCAAAATTTATCTAATCAAGTAGGTTGCATTCCAATGACATCAACCAATATGATCAATGCATTTTTCTTTGACTTTTCAGAAATAAAACATTCCTATAGAACACCATGGACATGTATTTACTTACTCTATACCATTTCCATCAAATGGTATGAGATATTAACTTCTATTAATGAATATAAGGGATAAATCCTCTCTCACATTATTCTTTATTGAAATATTTCTCATCACAAACCCAACATATCCTACCTCACTACAAACATCAGTCATCATGGTTTTCTTTTTTACATAAAAGTACGCGACTCAAAATATTCATTTATAATAATATTAAATTCTAATGACCAATACACACATCTGTATATAAGAACACCCAATTACACATCTAAATGTGCATTTCCTTCTAGTGGGGCTTGTTCTCATAATATCCTACTATATATTACCAAGGGTATACACCATGAGGTGGTACCTCAATTTCCTATGTGAATCCAACCCTGATAGCCTTTATCATTTGTATCCCTCAAATGATTTCATCCATCAATAGAGAATTTATTAAAGAATAGTGTCTTGGCACTTATAGATTCTCATCATAGTTTGTAACTGCTATGATCTTTTAGTGTGACAGCTACTCTTAGGATAGTATCACCTACTATGTAACACAGAAGAACAATCATTATGTGATAAGTGTTTCATTAATATTCCAAATAATTATTACATTTTTATCATAATGAAATAAGAAGTAGGTTCTAGAGAACCAAATACAACAGTATCTGACTTTCACTAGAGCCAACTAATAACAACCTTTAGTCTTCTATCTCTCCCATGAAACTCATGCATCTACCGAGATCAACCTTTTGTCATGGGGTCTACCTCGTTCTATTCCGTGGGTAATTTTCTCACTATAACTTCACCGCTTTGATAAAATTCCCTCAAGAGTTGATACATCCAAAATATGTTCTTTATCTGTTGGTGTGAACTTGGCTCTTTTTCAAGATCCACCAATGTAGTATTATCACAATAAAATTTGATAGGTTCTTTACTGATAAGTACTGAATCAATCTCATAAACGGATTATGAATCTAAATGGCTTCTTGGATATATCTGATGTCTCTACATACTTTGGATCTACTATAGAATCAATGCAAACTAGCCGCATTAAACTCTTCCATCTCAGAGCTCCTATGTTAAACTAGAAATAATGTCTCGATTTCCACTTCAGATTATTTTGATATATCTAAAAACTACCATTAGTATAACCTATAATGGCTAGCAACTTGTCACCTACATACACCAGGAACAAATCCATAGTTCTTATCATATTCTTAAGGATATCCTTAATAGTAGTCCAATGTTGTTATCCTAGATCCTCTTGAAATCAACATACCATGATCAATGCATATTTAACATTAATTCTAGTACATAACATGGAATACATGATAGATCATATCATTGATGATTATGGTATCTTACTCATTCTATCTTTATGGTGTTGTGTCTTTGGAAACATTTTCTTAGAAATATGTAAACCATTTGACATATGAACCATTACCCTCTAGGAATATTCAATAATAAATCTCTTTAGTATCTAGAAAATATATGAACATTGAATTAGCCCGTGGAATCTCTTGGATCTATCAAGAATGATCTTGATTCCTAGAATATAGGCTGCTTCACCACTGTCCTTCATAATAAAGCACTTGTTTAACAAGTACGTAACATACAATAAGACTTGTATGTTGCTTCCAATAAGTAATAGGTCATCAAAATATACTACTAGGATAATGTCCAAATTTCCACTAAACCTCTAGTAAACACACAAATCAAAATCATTCTTAATGAAACCAAATTAATTTATGGATTTTTTGAATTGAATGTTCCATGACCTAGATTCTTTCTTGAATCCATAAATGGATCTTTGAAGCCTTAAAATATTTTTGGCATCAATTGGAGTCAAAACCCCTTCTGGTTGTTCTATATATAAATCTTCCAATAGGTTCCCATTAAGGAATAAATTTATGACATCCATCTACCAAATATCATAGTCATGATATGATTCTATGTCAAGTAGAATTCTGATTGATTTAAACACAGAAAATGGTTAAAAGGTTTCATCATAGTCAATTCCTTTATGCATTTTAATCCCATTAGCCACAAGCCTTTATTTATGGTACTTCCACTACCTTCCATTTCCAGTTTCCTCTTGAATGCCCAATTTCATCTGATAGGCTTCACATCAACTAGTGCATCGACTAGATCCCAAATTTGGTTTTGATACATGAAATCCATTTCAAAATTCACGGCTTCTTTCCATCTAACATATTATGATCTCTCTACTACCTCATTATAGGAGAGAAGTTCATTATTATTAGCCAATATTGATTCACCATCCTCGATGACTAGAATACCATTTCTCAATGGTAATCTTACCTCTCTTCATCTCCTATGTAGTATTTGTGTTTTAGGAAGTACTTATTCCACGGGGACCTGTGGAATCTTTCCCTGTACCAACTCATATGTATCTTGAGCATAAACTTCATCGAAGTCAATCTTTCACCCACTGTAGTTTTTTAGGATCTTCTCCATCATAAGAAATAAATCATGTCTACTAAATGTCACATTCTTATCTGAGGGGTTATAAAGGTAGTATACATTTTTTTTGTTGGGATACCATATAAAGATACATATTTTACACTGAGGTGCTACTTTATTACCTAATAAGGCATTAAAAGGCCTCAAAACCCCATACACATGTATGCAATAAAATGGTACTAATTCAACTCCATAACTCGAAGGGAATTCCATATGTCACATTAGTTGGGACTTGATTTAATGTGTATGTATCATTTTATAATGCATATCTCTAAAAGGATAATGTAATATCTTCCTCATTCATCATCGATCTTACTATGTCTAAAAAGGTAAGGTTCCTCCTTTCACTATAAGCATTAGGCTATGGTGTATAAGTTGGGGTGATTTGTGATATAATTGCAAACTCATATAGAAAGTCAATGAACACTTGGTCAAGATATTCACCACCTCTATCTGATCGGAGATTCTTTATTTTAATAGCAAGATGATTCTCTACATCATTCTGTAATTCCTTGAATTTATAAAAGGACTAAAACTTATACCTAATCAAGTAATTATATACCTATCTACTAAAGTCATCAGTGAAAGTTATAAAGTAAGAATATTCACCTATAGCTTCTACTAGAAATGGTCAACACACATTAGTGTAAACGAATCCTAGATGCTCTGTCGCCCTTTCACCCCATCCACCAAATGGTCGATTGGTAATTTTACCTTGTAAACAAGAATAAAGTCTATCAGGTGTTTTTAGCTCAGAAGAGTCTAAATAATCATCTTGAAATATCGTTATCAAGTGATTCTTGATTACATAAAAAAGGTGGTGATGCCACAAATGGGTATTATATGAGTCGTTTAAACTTGATTTTTTATTTATCACCAACACTTATATTCGGTAATTTACTACATAAAACCCTTTATTTATATGTTCCATACCATAAAATTTGTTTTCCTTATAAAATTATATACATTTATTTTCATATATAAAAATAAACCCATATATATATAGGAATGATACCAAAATTACGTTATTGGTAACAATATAAACCTAATAACAATAACTTAAAACAAGAAACATTCTAATTTGAAACAAAAGGTGGTAGTCACCAATGGATAGGGAAAAAAACCGCTCTCAATTAGAATATATATGATCAACCTCTCATATATAAATATTTTTAAATAAACTTGGTTCATGTATTTTTATTCAAATGTGAGAACCACAAGTTGTATCTAATACCCAATGTGTAGAAATAGAAATATTGCCCTCAATAATGAATGCATATTTAGCTTTCCGTTTTATCTAAGGGAAATTCATATTCTAGTGTCCAGACATTCCACATGAAAAAATACTACCACTTTTTCATTGCCCTACCTCTAGGTGTTCTTATTCATAGTTGGATGGTGCTCATGAGCTTTAGACTATTTATAATTTCTGGGGTCCTTTTCTTTGTTCGTCCTTTTCTTATTCACCATATGACTGAGGGTTTGTCACGCCCCATGTCATTATACTCTTAGAAGATTACTGTATGATGTTATGGAATAATCTTTTCAATATTTCTCATATTTTAATTAACAGTAAAGTTGGAGAAGGTCTTGGGCAGTGGTAAAAGTATGAGATATGTTCACATTTCATCTGAGAATTTAATCTTTAATTTTTCTAGGTGTTCAATGTATGCGATAATCTTGATTACATGAGTACCAGCAAGCACAGAATCTCCAAATTATTTTTTAAAAAATCATTGGACATATCATACCTCTCTTATCTCACCTTCTCATGATAGATATCCCAAAGGTGAGACATCGATCTATAGGAATCCATATCCTCATGTTTCGTTAAATGCTCATAGGATATGGATGATAACATGAATAATTAAACTTATGTAGAATAATTTATATATTTCTCATTGAGAGATATATATTCATCAATTACCTTATTTCTAGGCACAACTAGTAATGGTTTTACCATCATATACCATTTCATTTCATGGTGAAGGATGACATGTATGCACCTTTCCACTATTGGAAAATTTTTTAGTGAGAAGTTTTTCCTTATCATGAATGGATCACGATGATATGATTGTTGTCATTTTATTTTATTTTCTAAAAAAATAGGATGAGATGAATTGTAGTACTTTATCTGATAAATTTTGACAAATAAATAAATTTTATATTTACTAGTCTCGCACTATTTTATCAAAACCCAATAGACGTTACCATTTTTTTTGTAGTATCATACTTCTTGGAAATTCTAGTTGTAAAGATCCATATTACCATTATCATTACCTCAAATTTGGTTGGTCAAGAAACATGAATGGTTTTAGGTATGAATTATAAATTCCAAGTGTGTTAACTCACAGTTTCTTGATCTGTTGAGTGGAATCCCAAATCCTGAAATCGTTTATTTGGATTACCTCATGTTATAATTACCCTATAATTGAAATCACCCCAACCTCGCTCGGTCAAGCACTTTGAAATGTGGTTCAATTATAACCAATGTAATGGAAGGCTATACAGACTTAATATTATATTGAGTAATTTTATTATTTTATGTGTAAATATAAAATTATAATATGTATCACAATCTTGTTAATACTAAGTGGGATTTACTGATGTGATTATACATGTATTAGATAGTCTTTATGCATAATATGGTTTATTTTAGTTCTACCTTGCATGATTGTTAATTTACTAGTTATGTGATCATGAAATGAAATCTATAATGAAATAACCATTCAAGTGACTGAATTAAAAAAATGAAGGGGTATAAACATGAGCTCTTACTTTTTCTTAGTTTATTTAGTTGTTGATAAACAAACCATTGACCTAGGGGAATAACACCTTGAACCAATTAAGGTTCGTGTTGCAGCTTTCCACTTGACCACCTATGTATCTCCTCATATGGGTTTTTCCTTGGATCCAAACATGAAATTCCTACACTAGCTTGTGATCTCTATCCATTAAATATTCCTTTTACTCACATACAGGTTAGGGGGAAAGGGGGTTTACATAAAAGGAACCATATGAACGTAGGCCCTACATAATGAAAGGAGTTAAGGAACATAGGCCAACAATTTATTTTAATAATAAATTATATCAAACTAATCACATAAAAAATATTTGTTCTTTCTCATGATCATCCAAATGAATGCAGCTAATTACACATTTAATAAAACTAACTTTCAATTATTAATTTTTCTTATTATGAAAAAGCACACTTTAATTGATTAATTATTATTTATAATTTGTCAATCCTTTTATCATAATCCTGATTTGAATTTCATTGAGATTATCATCTATTATAATTTTAAACAAATAAAATAATTTCATTTAAAATTAACATAGCACATAATTGTAACTTGGAGGAAATATAGTTAATACCCATCCAAATCTACCCAACATGTATTATACTCATATAAAATTTATTCTATGTGACATTTGGCATACATGACATATCACATATATTCATAATGAGTGGCATGAACATAACGATTACATGAATTACATGACTTTTCAATAACATGTATTTCCTTAATGCACATACAACAAAAACTATAATACAACTCATATATGATATTCAAATCTTTAACATTATGCAAATATTAGTTAAAAATTTATATATAAAAATATTAAAACCTCTCACAGGGTGTGTCGTTTCATCTTAAAGGACACACAATAAAACATGTCTCAATGTTTACATAATATAAGAAATAAATTTGAAATCTTTGTAACCAGTATAAGTACACAACATGTAGATCTGATCTATATGGCATGTACAACTCATACCATCTATCTTAGGTACTCTCCTAGGGACTCAACACGTAAATCGTACTGTGAAAAAATTAGAGTAAATTGTGTGTCTAATAGGTCACCCAACATGTGAACTACAAGTTACATAGTCACTAGTTAGGATGGTTGTGTATGCAATACATTTCCCATCTATGACTCAAAGAGACTACATGTCGTGTATGTGTGCTACAAAACATGTCATCTGGTTGACCATGTGCCATTAAATTTTGGTCAACACACGTGGCAATTTAAGGCATGTATTCTTTGTATAAGACCAGAATTAATTTCAAATTTAATTACTAATGAAATTAACATGACTATATAGTGTGTAACTCTGATTATAGTATGAGTAATCCTATGTTGTCTAGGAAGAAACCTTGGAACCTTTGGATGAGTTCATTGATTTTATGTTAATCATAAAATTAAATGACTCGATTTGATCTATGATAATAAAATGAGGAAGAAATAGATATTGTATTTCAGATTAATATAACAGTAAAATGTTATTTGAAAAACGAAATTACAAATGTGTAAATGACCAATGATTTTTAATAAATTATAAACAATTAGGTGCCCTCTCTGATACCACTTGAAGGTTCTGGACGCAGTAGAAGCATGCAATGGGTGGTGCCAAAAAATTTTCTTCATAAACAATGATCAATAAAATATATATATGACGATGAATGTCATGATCCATGGAATTGTATTGAAGAAATATAAATTATATGATAACTCTGGAACAGAGGGGGAGGAGATCAACACGTTTTTTATAATTAATTTTTTAGATAAAAAATTACTTGTAAGGAATTATTTCTTCATTGTTGATTCTGGTGAAATATATGTAGTGAAACATCATTAAATTTTACAAACCAAGTGTATATTTCTTCTAATATTGGTCCACATGTATTTCAAGAATCTCTAAATGTTACTAAAAGAGTCCCTAGGTGAGAGCATGGATGATCCTTGCACTTTCATCGTCCACCTTTCATCCCCATGATATCCACTTCAAAAGCGTTCTCCTTGATCTAATAGAGGATGATTGGTCTCTATTCTTAAGAGAATTATTGGAGATGAGAGATCTCTGGGCTTGATATAATTCTCAAAAAAAAATACACAACTAAATTGGCTAATGAGGAAAACAATATATTTGGATATTTATATTTTGTAGGGTTAAAATAAAATAATTTCACAAGTCCCCTAAATTATTTATTTATTCAAAGAAAAATCCCATGTCAAATACTAATATTGTTATTGTTATTTCTCGAAATGCACATAACATGAGAATTGAAACTAAATATTATTTTCATTAAATAATATTCAAAAAAAAATTATTTCTCATTGGACCATTAAAATTAGTTTTCCTTTCATCCGCAATATTTATTGGGCTATCAATAATGCATATTTATCAGTTAAATAAATATTATTGCAATATTCATAAACAAATAAATTAATATTATATTCTCTAAATAGAAAATCAATATTTATTAAATATTCCACGCATAATATATTCTCTCGAATAAGTAGTGTTAGAATAAATGTGAACACGCATACATGAATAATTATTAAAACACATGAGAGATTAATCATTATTCAACCTATTATATAATAAATAATAATATATTATTTAACTCGAATTCTGGATACGCTTATTATGTGACCCACTAAGCCTTTTTCTCAGTGGCATTAGATGAATCTGCCTAAAGTCTAAGGATATCATCTAGTAACATGCCAAGAAACTCATAGATAAAGAAGTTAATGCTGCAATGACAAGTCACCTCATATAGATGCTTACTGTTTAATATAATCCATTCATCACAAAATCTCTAATCGAGTAGGATTCATGTCAGTGCCATCAACCTATATGCTCAGTCTCTCATTCTTTAACATTCAAGAAATAGAACATGCCTATATAATGCCAATTCCATGGATTTATTTAGCCAATATCATTTCCATCAATAGGAATGAGATATTAACTTTTATTAACGAATAGAAGGGATAAATCCTTTCTCACGTTATTCATTAATTCAATATTACGCATGATTAACCCTACATGTACTACCTCACCGTGAACATTTTTCATCATGGTTTTTGACAATACATAAAATTACATGACTCATAATATTCATTAATAATATTATTAAAGTATAAGGAACAATACATGTGTTCTTAGATAGTAACATTCAATGACACATATAAGTGTGGATATCCTACTAGTGGGTCCCATTCTCATAATATCCCAATAGATATTACCAAGGGATTATACCCTAATAAAGTTCCTCAAGGTCCTATGAGTCTCCACCACTGATACCATGTATCATTTGGGTCCCTCAAATGACATTATTCAGATATAGAACATTTATTAAAGAATAGTGTTGTACCACTTTAGAGTTCATTTCATAGTGGTGAAGTACTATGACCTTTTAGTACAATAGTTACTCTTTGAACATTATCATATACTATGTCATAGAGAAGAATAATCATTATGTGATAAGTAGTTTATCAATATTCAAAACAATGAATACATGTTTATCATAAAGTATAATGAAGTTGGTTCTAGAAAACCAACTCTAATAGTTTCTATTTAGATAAGGTTTATATATTGATAATTATATTTTATATGTAATTATGTTTAAATATTTGTTTATAAATATAAATTTTATATAAAAATATATGAGAAATGTGTATATTTTTTATATATTTGATTATAAATAACATTATAATTTTAAATGTAATAAACATCAAAACCATAATAACAATATGAATTTAATACCAAGGAATAAATTTTTTTTCCACTGAAAATAAATTAAGGGCCCCTTAAACAATGCTTAAAATCCATTGAATGTTAAAAAACTGGGGTACCCCAAGTAAAAACAATGTTATGAAGGCCTTCATGGCCTTTTTGGTCTCAAAAAGTGTGAATGGGGTTTCCCCAGATTAATATGGCATAAGTCTCATTGTAATATTTGATTTGATACGTGGAAGATCCCAAATAGACACTCTGATCAATAGTTGTGGTCGTTTATGGTTTGACTTATGGTTTCACCTTATTTTAGATCATTTATTGATTTTTTTATTTTTTTACCTTTAAATTTTTAATAAATCATTATTACTTGATACCAATCAACAAATTATTAATTAATATTATTTTTTATTAATTATTAATACATTTTCACTACATATCTTATATATTAAGTGTTAATGCCTATTTATCCATATCTAAAACATATTTAATAAAATATTATACTTATTGCAATATAAATAAATTTATATGTTTATATATTATTTTTAATGTTTTTTTCAAATATTCCCTTTATCGATGCTTTTTTACTAATGATGATAAATCCCCCTATCAATGATTTATTAATAGCATTGATAAAGGGGGGATTTTATCAGTGCCTTTTTACAATCAATGATAATGGGCCATGTTTAACTGCATTTTTTTAAAACTATAAAAGAACCCATTTAACTGCACTAAAACATTGTCATTAAAGACCCCCTATAATAACGCTTTTTCTTGCAGTGACAAATGTTATCATTAACAGTGCTTTTATAGCCCTAGCACTAGATAAACCAAGTTTGTATTAGTGTATGGGCATTTTATGCCTTTCTTGACCCACTTCTATCCTTATAAATTTTTATTTTATTTATATATTTTGGGTCATGGGTTTGGTTTCCAAATCCATGACTGATCCTTCTTGTTATTTTTAATTTTAACTATATATATTTAAAAATATTTGAATATAATTATAAATATTTTTATATTATTATATATATTTAAATAATTATATATAATTATATATATTTATATAATTATTAATATAATAAATATATTTTTTATTAATTTATAATTATTTTAATATATATTTAAAATTATTTTTATATAATTATAAACAATTTTATATATTTATATAAATTTATATAATAATTCATATTTATATAACTAATTTATTTATTATTTTTATAATAATTGTAATTATATTATTATTGTTAATCATTGCCCTGAACAGGATGGGAAGTATACACGGGATGATAATAGGAAACCTGATGAGGCAATGCAAGAGTCTACTAATGAGGTTCTTTTCTTGTGTGTTGCAGCAGAGGACTATCTTTCACAGCCTGAAGGTCATGGATACATTGTGCAGCCACTGACAATGGACTTCTCAAGACATGTTCTACAAGAGGATGGGTCCAGGAAATCTGATGATCAATAAAAAATTAATTATTATCAAGATATTTAGAATGCATTCAATTTTTAGGTGTTTTTGGTGAATGGGCTAATATCTCAGATGGTGGAAGTGACAATGAGAGATGAATAGTTTCTTTGGACACCTCTCATATCAAGCATCCATACAGTCGTCGAAATGTTTCTTTTAAGGCTTTTTTCATAAATGGAAAGGGAAATATTATCAGTAGTGAAGGTCTAACTCCAGTCCCACTAAAAAGATGGTTGAAAAAGGATTATTCCAATCTACCAAGGAATGGGTCTACCAGAACATATTTAAGGAATCAATGATCAACCCCACTCTAGATAAGGAATGGTCCAACGCATTAATCCATAGTATTCTCAAAAAAGGTAATTCACAATCGGAGTGGGAAACTATGAATGAATCTAACCATGACTATGAAAATGATCCTTCATCTTATAGTAATTAAACTACTTTTTTGGATGAGGGAAAGTCTCTTTATTTGACATCGTCTGTTCTCTTGTCATCTTTCTCTTTCATCTTTTAATAAAATTTCAAGTGATTTACTTCTTTCTAGGCCTTTTTTTCATATTTATTATATAAATATATTTATTATAATTTATGAATTATTTATATATATATAATTATAAATATAAATAAATATATTTATAAATATTTGTTTTTTTATTATAAGGTCAAGTTAAAAGACTCTTTATTAAAAGAGAAGAAATAAATAGTAGCACAAAGCAGATGAGGAAAAGTCAAGCATGAAAACTATTCCCTCATTAAAACAAAAAAAAGGAAGAGAAAAAATCAATGATCGTTTTTCAAACGATTAAAATCTCCAAAATCATCATCCTAGGAGGAGTCATCTACTAATGAACAGAAGTAGCTGCACTGATGATTCCACCCATATAATAGATATATTTATCTAATTCATTGGGTGTGCATAAGATGGGCATAATCATTCAATAGAATTTATTTATTCATTGAGGCTGATGAGAAACCATCATCCTCCTTCACATTACATTTATTAATAACGTATCAAATGGATCTCTTTAGAGATTGGTCATCTTTGTAGAGACTCAGTTTTTTCCTTGTAAGACATTAAAATATTTATATATACATTTCCAGAGCTTGGTGCTGAGAGGGCTTCGATTTCAAGGACCGGTGAGCGAGGAATTATTTTTATAAAAAATTATTAAATTTATTTGATATTCCATGTGTGGCTAATTAAATAAAATAAGATGACTCTGAAATAGATTAGATTATAAATTTCTAACCATAGTTAGGTCCGGAACACAGTGTTTACCCTTGTCCCGATACAAAATGAGTCGGTGCGGGACATTCACAGCCCACACTCATTAGAATTTTGTTTATGTGGATTGATTAATTAATTAATTAATTAATTAATTAAATTATTTTTACCTATGCCAAATGCCTATAAATATGTCATTACGGAGAATTCACCATGATTGGCTCATAATTATCCCACCAGCGACAAAGCTCTCATCCTCTATTCTATTAGAGAATCATTTCGAATGATGATGAAACTCCTGGATCATGCATATATGGATTTAGAAAACACAGTGGCTCCCCCCAAATCATTGGGAAACGTGTTGTTCATCATTGATTAGTCCAAAATAGAGGTAGAATGAATTATTTGTGGTTTTCATCCATTATAATTAAAATATTGAGAATGATCAATTCCCTCTCTTTGATCTGCGTTAAATTGAGCCTTTGTATGAGCTCATGTATCGAAATAAATTTTCCTTTCATTTCATTTCTCATTATGTCATGTTTCTCAGCGTGATTTCCCCACTGTGAAATTGTTGGTCAAGAACACATGACCAATGATGCTTATCACCTTTGTTATTGGTGTCTTTGATCCATTATTCTTCGATTTTTTCATCATTAGACCATGAAGTCACAATTTGACATTGATGGGGTGGGTTCGAGTGTGATCAAACCCCTAGGTTCTTTGCAGTAGAATGAATGACATGTGTCTTGATGGTTTGGGGACAAATTGATAAATGACTGGGATAGTGTTTGGTGAAGAGTTCTGTGTTTTTTATCGGAGGTGGTTCTGGATTTTTTGGATAACCCCTATTTTCACGGTTGTCACGCAGTGAAAACGTGCGCTATGACGGGGATGGTTTCAAAAATAGGTCATGTGTGGGATCTCATGGTTGAGACTACTTAGTGTGGACATGATGACAACCAAAATCAAACCTCCGATGAGGTGGTCGGGTGTGGTCAATGTGGAGAGCATAAATAATAATAATAATAATAATGGTGATGAGTTCATAAAATTAAAGGCATATTTGTTATTATTATTATATTAAACAATAACAATAATGGTGGCATAAAATGTTTGTGATTAATTATATTTAATTGTATTGAGTGTTTTGTTTAATTATCATAATTATTATTGATAATAATTGTTGGGAAAAATTAATAATGGTTGTCATAATTATGACAATAATAATGAATCCTCAATTCCCAATTAATTTCCCCCTTAATGGCCAACCTTCCATATTCCAACTATTGGATCAGATCTCATATACAATATAAATATATTGTTATGTTAATGAATTTTTTTGGACTTCATTATCAACATTGTGTTCTCTACTTCATCTATTTATCGTGTATTTATATTTCCATTTTCTATCTTCATCATCATACACAAATTCGGTGATCTCTTCGTCAAAGATGTTATTCATCAATGATTGGTCATGATTTTATGGTTTTGAAATTATTCGTGGTTTTAATTATTGTTCATTCAATTTCAAAACACATTATCAGCATGATCATCTTCTTCACATTACACTTCCTGACAATGGTGTCATCATCCAAATTTTATAAGTATCATGGGAAAAAGGTAGGTTACATGTTTTTTTATAAACATTCTTTTTTTGACATAATATTTCGCGTGTGAATCAATTACACTCATTCAATGTTATACATAAAAAGGTCATTATTATTTAATATTTATGATATTGTTATATTCATTTTCCCCACTTGATAAATCTGAAAATAATATATGATGTTCTTAGTATTTTGTTGCGGGGAAAATAATGAGCTTACGAAGTGTTCAAATTAATCAGAAATGGAAAATTTCACTCCATTCCCTAAAGAACATGTGATTAATAACCAATGTAGTAAAATATGTGAAAAATATCATTCATCAATTAAAATAATGAAACAACACCATCAGAAGAAGTTGAATGGTGACCATCGTGTACCTGTCATGCATCATGATGATGTTTGATGATCAGTGATTGACATCGCGTACATGTCGTATGTTGATCCGAGGTGTGCTAATAGTGTCATGAACCATGAAAGTTTATTTCACTTATTCCTTTGTTGACCCTAAATGTGTCATGTTTGATTATGATATATAAAGGCTTGTAATGAAGATAATATTTACTTTGAATATTTATAAATAACATATTATTTTTTTCTCATTTATTTATTCTTATAAAAGGTTTTAGAGAAATTAAATTTTCATGATGAACAATAATAAATATATTTTATATTTACTAATCTCCCAAATTTGATTAAATTGTTGAGATTTCTGAATTGAATATTTATACAATTTTTTGGAAGACACTATGAAACTCAAAAAAATAACTTTATTCTCTTCCCTAGTGTGAATTCGATTATTTACTAAAAATGATTTATTTTATTTTCTAAAGTGAATGAAAATAATCATTATTTTATTAAAATCAAGTTCGAGGTAAATACAATATTTTTTGAATGATCATTGTGTTGTCCTTGTTTATAACAAATAATAATAATAATAATACCAAGAGAAGTGTTTTGATGATAGTATATATTTAGAGAGCACAATGAATTTTATTAATATTTATAAAAAAATTCATCCCTAAAGGACGAAAATCAAATAAATTCATTTGAAAATATATTAAAGAATATATTCGTTTGTCAGTTATTGTTCCTATAATAGTAATATCAAGGGAAAATTTGTTATTTATAATATTCTTATGGACTATCAACATCAACTCAACAAATTCATTTATCCCCCAAAGTGGATGATTCAATTCATATAGTTAATAAATTAAATGATTGAATTACATAATTTTGATAATCTCATATATTTTATGAAAATGATTTTACCACCTAAAGTGGTTAAAACAATGATCATAATAATAAATAAAATTTATATTTTAGGCAAGATGATCAATATTGAAAAATAATGAATTATCATTCATGTATCATGAAATATGATGAATGAATGAATTCCCTGATGTGAAATTAGTTTAAAGTACTATATCACATTCCTTGAAGAAAATGAAATTATTCATGAATATTTTTATATGATTTTATCTATCCTAAATATTTTAGAGTTGATGAAGATTGATCAAACGATTTTTCCTTCATATGATAATGTCAATGTTGTTTATGAATTCTAATTTTGGATACAGATAATGTGTGTTTTATGAATCCAAAATATTATTCCCAATTGATTCTTTCTACCACATTCACCTGCTTCAAAAGACATGGCTGATCCTATCCCATGTTTATATATTTTAATATAATATTTGGTCCCAATGTTCCAAAATATTTGGGAAGTTCTAAAATATGAAATAATCCACTTGGTGATAGGACTAACCTGTTGTAATTATATTATTAATTCATCAGCCACCATAAGTGGGTACTATAATGAAAAATATGAGTTTTCTCAATAAAACATCCTGGAGATCATATATGAATTTATCATGAAGAAAAATAATTATAAATATTATTTTGATTAAATGCTACAAAAGAACTCATATATGAGTTATTGTATTCTTGTATAAGTACATTTACATGTAGATAAAATTATTTAATGACTTTAGAAGAAAGAATATATTCTTACCTATTAGTAAAAATTTATAATTCTTTGTTACATCTGAAGTCTTGATGAGATATATGAATGGTATTCTAGAAAATAAATATCATATGGATACACAGGATAAAAAAGGCACCTCAATATCTAACAGACATTCATAAATCTAATCAATAATGGTAAACCATAAGTTTACCATTCCTAGCACTAACAATATATGACATGATGGTTTATTCTATCCAGGATCAATTATAATGAAAAATATTGATTCATGTATACACGAGAATCTATTCATTTGATAACATAGTAGACATCCATCAGGTGGAGAATGATGAATTTATTTAATGGATTCATGTCTACTAAATTATCAATGAATACATTCTCATTAAGTTATTATGAATTCCCCGTATATAATAATATACCCTGAGGTACCCATTTTTGAGGTAAATTATTTATATCATGAGCAACTAATTTGGAAATAAATTTCACATATACATATGAAGATATATATATGGTAATGCCCACCTACCATATGATCCATCTATATGAAAGATGCATCAACTAAATGATCATGTGTTTTATTTGTTATTGGGGAGAATACATTACATTCTATGCATGTTGGTTATAATATATTTTATTAATCACATGCAATATACAATATGTTCCAACAGAACCATTTACAAGAATATCATAACACTTATAAGAATGTAAAGTCTTGGAAATTAATATTCTAATTATACACTCATTAATTGTGGTTGATCTGATTATAAAAAATCATTTTTCATCATGAGTAAATATATATATATATATATATATTCCCTTACTAAGGAAAACGAATATATTGACAACATTATATATTTTTAGATATTTTCCATGAAGTGACATGGGTACCATAAAAATTGTGAGACTTCAATCAAAAGTTGTTGATGATATATTTTCATTGAATGATATTAAAACTCACTTATGATAATGCATTTTGACATATGTCAACATCATAATAATTGGACAAAATTATTAAAAGAATTTATGATATTTTCATCATATAATGATTTGCATTGCTAATCCAAACTACCAAGACTATTGAATATTGATGATCTTGTTATAAGAAATATTCTTCCTTGAATATTTGGATATTTATATGAATCTTAGACATGTTTGAAATTCCTTATGAATATTCAAATTTATGAATGTTTCTCCGAATATGTTAAATTACGAGGTGAACTGAATAAGATGTATTTCATGTATCCATATTAATTTAAGAAGAATAAAAATTTAATTTACTATCCAATGGTTTGTGTGTATAATTACATTCATCATATTATTAAGATGTTTTGGAAAACATCTAAACACTCAAAGAGTTTTATGAAATCAATAACATACATAGAAGGTACTTGTATTTTGAATTAGTCATCTTAAAGATATAATATTAAATTTTCGAATGGTTTTACACTTACTAAACAATTAAATTACTTGTTTCAAAGAGTGATATATAAGGGGATGATAAAGAACATAGTTATCTCATAAGGATTAAATATAAATTCACATTTTTTATCCCTGAAGTATATACTTGTACTTGTTCATATGTAACTTGAAATAACAATAAATCATATTATAATGCAAGGTAATGTTCTTCCCTATTAATTTAAATATAAAAGTATGGATTATTCTTATTCCAAAAGTCAAAACTAAAAGTTTTTTTTAGGAATTGACCATGGATGTTCTGAGATTTAAACAATGATCATTACGAAAGGGAGATATAACTTTTTTACTCTTTTTCCTTTTGTCATGTATTTCACATTGGGTTCTCTTAATTATGTTTTTAATGAGGAAACACTTTGGGGACTTGATGTTATTGTAATCTTTTTCACTAATCAAGAATTTCCCCTAGAAGTGTTTTTCCATGATTTGGTTTTTAATGAGGCAATTATACGTCATAACAGATATCTAAGGGAATATTATAAATTATTATGGGTATTTATAATTAATAGAAATTTATTGTCTTCCCCATGAGTTGTAATTTTTAATGAAACCATTCATTATTACTTTTTTTTGAAACCATTCATTATTACCTATGGTATTCCTCCCATATATGGAATAAATAATTAAATAATAATATTAATTGTTGTCCTAGGGAAACAATTAATTGATATAATAATGGGGAGTTCGGAACATTGCACTATTTTTTCCTTCGTAAGGATTTTTCCACTAGGTTTTCCTGATATTGTTTTTAATGAGGTAGCATGACCTGGAATTCAATTACATTGGAATTACTTATTTTTCCCACAAGGTTTTATTAAGAAATGAGTTTACAATATTACACAAATTTATGAAATCTAGGGGGCATTATAAAACATTATTAATGGATGTAATAATTTTGACAACAATAACGACTCATCAATTCCCAATTAATCTCCCTCTTAATGTCCAACATTCCATATTCTCACTGTTGGATCAAATATCTTGTACTCTTTAAATATGGTGATATGTTAATGAAATCTTGTGGACTTATGGATCTACATTGTGTTTTCTACTTATTTTATTTATCTTCTATTTTTATTTTCATTTTTCTTCATCATCGTCATACAAAATTTCGATGCTCACTTCATCAATGATCGGATTCACCAACGATCTGTCTTACGTTTCCAGTTTCTAAACTCTTCAAGGTTTCAATCGGTGTTCAATCGATTTCATAAAAATAATGAGTTTATTGTAGAGGGAGGGTTGTTTTAGTAATAAATGAAAATGAGTTGAATATGTAAATTAAATAAAATTTTGTTTTGTCATTTAATTTAATTAAATTAAATGTTGATCCCATGTGTCAAAAGGGATGAATGTGCCTACATATCCAGTGTGGAAATCAGAATATCTTGCACTCATTTTATCCCTCTATATATAATAATAATAATCATAGTATTTCTTGAAGAGTTCTGTTGGAGGTCATGCCAAATCTGTGTACCCCGAATTCAAAGGAGGAAAATCTATTGAGGGTTGACTTTGATGAAAAAAGGTTTTTAAAAAATAATAATAACATAATAATATTATTATTATTCATGGTTGTAAAACCCTAAATCTGACATCAAAATCTTTATACAGAATCAGATTGATGAACCATCAATGACAACATGATCATTGAATTGAGATGCTCATTTTATGACCAGTGTTGGATACTTTTTTTGGACTCGTGCCTCAGGTCAATAAAGAACCCAATAATAATAAAATTTTTATTATTGGGGGATCTTGAATCTTACATATCTCCATCATGCAGTGTTAGAATGAAGAATTGTATGCGGCGCTAAAAACAAAAAATAAAAGTGGATGTTTCAAGATAAATTTTGGGAATTTAATTCGGACTCGTGGCTTGGTCCTACAAAGCACTGTTTGTGTGTAATGCGATGGAATTTGAATTTTTCATTAGGTGTTTGATTGGGGAAAGTGAATAGTCTATCCCAAGAATTTTTTTCTCAGGATCTCAACAATGTGATCCTTTTATCCATAGCAAATTTCCATATATAACATGATGGCACCCACGATTGTGGATTTAGAGATAAAATGTGGAATATTACATGCATGGCGTACATGGGTAACACCTTATGATTGCATCGAGTATACAGAATCACCAAAGAGTTCTAGACATAACTCTCTAGTACGGTGGGGATGTGGAGTTCCCCAATGATAGTATCGGGCTTACCCTCTAGTAGGTTTGGGCAGTGAAATTACATAATGATCTTTCTGAGTTAACCTATAGTTGGAGGGTAGTGGATTTTATTGATATTCTAGTCTTACCCTCTAGTATGAATGTGAAGTGGAGTTCTTTAATGATAGTATCGGGCTTATCCTAAAGTAGGGATTAGTCATGGAGTTCCCTGACTACCATACCAAGCATACCCTCTAGCAGATATGATCAGTGGAGTTCCCTGATGACATCTTCCTGGAAATACCCTTCAGTTGGGCTGGGTAGTAGAGTTCCCTGATGAGGAACTCTTTCCCCACTTAGATATATTTTTATGATGAGACATAAGACTACGTGGGTGAGTTAATGCCTCCCGAAGAGGATTGTATCAAGGTGTGGTGATTTAGTTCCTTAGACATGCGTGTTTACGGAAAATGGGTGAGATTTTCGGCATCATTGATGGCCAGATTCTAGAACTATTGGCTACCCGTCTTTTTTGCCCAAGCTGTGAGATAGAGATCCATTTACTCCAAAATTTGGGCTTCATTGACTAAGAATATATATATATATATATATATATCGTTCATCAGTACCCATGCATTGGGTTTTGGTTTCTCTCCTTCTAGGAAAGGCAAAGACGGGTGGGGTATGTCATGAAACTTCCATGTCTAGATTCTAATCGATATATGAGTCTACTCTACTTCTATATTTATAAAAGACTCTACAAGGTTTCTATCATCTCTCCGTGTCGATATCCTTGTGTTTGTAAAAGTATATTTTAACATTCTTGTTTGGTTGATCTATATTTTTTCACTATACCTTATTATATTGATTATTTTCCTCTTCATTTGTATCCCTTACTACTCGCCATTCATTATTTTAGGCAATTATAATGGGTATGTCTATACTCACCCCTACGTGGGCCTTTCCCACACGTTTCATGTTTTATGAAGATGACAAACAAGTTGATCATGACTTTAGTGGAGCTTAGGCATATAGGGTGCTTGGACTTCGTACTATGGGGATAGCTTGGGATCTAAGAGGGGGTCCCTCTCATATATTTCACTTTTCTAGTTTTCTATCAGTTTGGGAAAAATTTATTGTTGGGAGTGTATTTTTCCCCTTTTCTTTTTAGTTTACACTATCGTACATCGTACTATTTAGAGGTCTATGCATGTTTGTTTTATTTATATCTGTGTTGCATCTTTTACTTCTTTCCATCTACAATTTTTTATTTATTTGGTTGTGTGTGCATACAGGTACATATGTAGAGGCCTCTCCATGTTTATTTGTGCCTTTGGTATTAGTCTACACCCCCTGGAATATGGAGGCAGGCTTGGGGTAGTTGTGGCTCAAGCCATAGCATGGGTCGGCTCGCGAAAAATTGGTATCAAAGAAAGATAATTCCTTGAGCTGTTGTTTAGTTGTTTCCCATTAAAGAGGATTGCCTAGGTTTAGTTAAACAATGTAAAAGTGTGAATCTTGGTCCTGGGAGTCCAGTGATGGTATGGGTGGCCAACGTATCCATACACCAGGACATTGACTACCTAGTTGTCGACTCGGTATGTGGAGACATCTGTTGCTTGGATTAGTGGTACATACAATATATAGGATTGAGTCTTTAACTATACTTATTGAGTCATCCACCCATTTTTTGCAATATATATATATATATATATATATCTTTGTGTGTGTGTGTGCGTGCATCTAACTATTATACTCCTTGATAACTTTAAAGATGCCTCTATGATGATATCCAGCCAAGACACAAGCTCTGGTTCTTGAGGAAAACCATATGAGTGATGAGGCCTCTATTTAGGATTCATCCTGCAATCCCCTTCCTCCAAGTGGGAAGGTATCAATACCACCCCCGGTCAAACAACAAACCATTATAGTAGAGTAGGTTGAGGACATGCAAAGGCATAGCGCTCTTAGTGAGTTCCAACGTCAGAGACCGCTAAGGTTATGTTGCAATCCAGATCCTCAGGTAGTAGAATATTGGCTGGAGTCAACGGTCTGTATCTTCAGACTTATTCAGACCTCGATGGATTAGGTGGTGTCACTGGTAGCCAACATTTTCCACGAAGCATCTATGTATTGGTGGACCCTAATTATGTAGATGCATAATGAGTCAACACACTCATGAGATGACTTCCATCAACTATTCTATCAGAATTACTACCCGTCCTTCTTATGCTAAGTCTTAATGCAAGAGATTATGATGATTAATTGGGGAGGGATGATGGTGGAATGGTATTCATCTAGGTTCATAAACCTTATATATTACTCTCTTGATATGATATGGGATAGCTAATTTTGAGCAGAGAAGTTTGATCAAGGACTCCTTATAGAGACTTGATCCTAAGACAACAACACTAATTGGTGTTCAATTGGCCTAAAAAATCAAGTTATTCTATTCTCTAGGGAAGATAAATGGTGTAGTATATTCCCTTAAAAGATGTCTTAGGATCACCTAGTGCAGGAAACATTAGAGTCGTTAGCTTCTCTACAGCTAACCCCAGAAGTGTAGGAGGGTACAAATTTTCTTCAGTCGATGTTTTCGACTCCTCTTCTCAAGAGTGTGATACAGTCCTAACTAAGATACATCGACTACGAGGATTTTCATGAACAGATATCCACATGTGATGCACCAGATGGATATTCTCAATGATGTAATCACAATATCATGTTCAGGGGGAGATCAATGGTTCCAATAATGATGTAGGACGAGGTGATATAGGATTTACACAATTATTGCCTAAACGTACATCCTGGTGTAGAAAGGAAGTACATAGACATATAGTGGTAGTTTTGGCGGTTAAGTATTAGAAAATGAATATATATGTTTGTCTCACAATGTCTCACCTGACAGATGGTGAAAGATGAGCACCAATTGTCGATGAGTTTGTTGTAGCCTCTTAATATACCTATGTAAAAATGGGATGACATACCCATGGAGTTATTCATAGGGATTCTATTCACAACGAAGGGCCATGATTCTATTTGGGTGATAGTAGTTTGATTCATAATGTCAGTGCACTTCCTTACTATCCGGGAGAAGGTTTTTCTAGAGAGTTTAGGGTAGTTTTATGTACTGGATATCAACCTCCTTCACAGGGTTCCCTTGATGATAATCTTGGATCATGACGCATGATTTATGCCATGATTGCATAGAGGCCTATAGGAGGCATTCATAGGCCATATACGGATGAGTACAACCTTTCACCCCAAGACTGATGGTCAGACCGAGCGCACTATCCATGAGTTGGAGGATATGTTGAGGGCTTACGTGTTGGATTATTGCTAGATTTGGGAGGATCACTTGCCCATGGTAGAATTCTCATATAGCAACAACTATCACTCTACCATTATCCTGAATCCTTGTGAGGCCCCATGGGGGATACCTGGTAGGTCACCGCTATGTTGGATAGAGATTGAAGAGTATCCTCTGGTGGGACCAGAGTTGGTACATGCAATAATAGAGAAAGTGAAAGTCATCTAGGAGCAGATTAATACGGACCATAGTAGATAAAAATCCTACACATATTGTCATTGTTTGCCATTAAATAACGATCTTTGAGACAATTTATTATTTTGAGTATCCCCACAATGAGGAATATAAAGGTTCATCTTGGAAGGAAAGCTATCCAAAATATTTATTTGGTTGTTCAAGATTGTGTAGAGGGTTGGTGATCTTTCCTACCACCTCTCCCTACCCCCACAGCTCGATCAAGTGCACCACCTCTTTCACATGTCATAGATGAGATGATATTTCATGACCATATTCACATCATCGACTGAGGAACGCTAGCCATCAAGGATGGAACCACCTTTTCCAAGCACCTAGTGGAGATCGAGAACCAAAAAGAGCAGACCTTATGTGGCTTGACTATCCCATTGGTTGATGTGTTGTGGAAGCACGAAAATGTGCCAGAGAGATCCTTTGAGTGGGAGATCCAATATGGGATCAGTACTCAGTGTTTTTATCCTTTTTTTTTTAGGATGAAAAAATTTAAGGATGGAATGATGTTGTGACTAGGTTTTTCCTGGCAATACTTTGAAATATTTCTATATATAATTCCGAAGCATGGAAATGGAAAGGTGTACAATTTCAAAGACCGATGTGCCTAGAATATTTTTATAAAAAAATATTTCAAAAAATTTATATTGTATGTGCACAATTTATAAAATAAAACATGATAACTCTTAAATAGTTGAACATATCATAAATCAGAGACCGTGGTTTGGTTTTGAACGTGGTGTTTACCATAAGTGCGACATAAAATTAGTTGGTGTAGGATGTCCATACCCCTCACTCATTAGAGGTGTGTTTATGTGGATTAGTTAATTAATTATATAATTAATTAAATTCATTTAACATAAACCAAATGTCTATAAATATGTCATTAGGGGAAATTCACCAAGGTTGTCTGATAATTCACCTACGGCTGATAAATCTTCCCCGCTCCATTCTGTTGGAAAATCAAATCAAATAACAATGAAACTTTAGGATTGAGTAGATCAATACATACAGAACGTAAAAAATTCCTTCCTAATCATTGTAGAATACTTTCTTCTTCTATGATTGATCCAAAACTATGCTATTACTCTTTATATGTGGTTTTCCTACCTTATAATTTAATGATTTAGCATGATCATTTCTATCTCAATGATCTGTGTTAATTTGAGTATTTTCCTGAGCCAATGTATCAAAATAAATTATCCTTTCAGATTATTTTTTGTTATTTCATGCTTCTCACCACAATCCCCCCAATATGAAATTTTTGGTCAATAAAGTTTGGTCAATTATGTTTATCACCTTAGTTATTGATTCTTTTAACCCACTTCTCTTCCCGCTCCTCATAGTTAGACCATGGGGTCATGATTTGGCATTGATGTGGATGGTTTGATTGAAATCGCACCCCTAGATGTTTTGTAGTCGGATGAATGACATTTGGATTGATATTTTTTGTACAGATTGATAAACGAACGGGATGATGTTTGGTGAATAGATCAGATCGGCATTGCGGGTGCATGTTTTCGATTGAAGGTGGTTCAGTATCAGGTCAATAAACCACATTTCCCCAGTTGGCGTGTGCTGGTGGTGTGCACTATGACATGGTTGGTTTCAAGTAGAGGTCATGTGTGGGATCTCATGAGGAAGGATGTTTGGCATGGATGTGATGATCGCTGGACTTAGACATTTGATGAGGTGGTTGGGTGTGGTCAACGCAGTGAGCGTAAATATTATTATTATTATTATTACTTTTATTAATATTATTAATTGGGATATGTTAATAAAATTAATGGGTTATTTGTTTTTATTATTATATTAAATTATAATAGTAACATTTCCATAAAATATTTGTGGTGAATTAAATTAAATTGTAGTGGTAGTTATGTTTAATTATCATAATTATTATTGATAATAATTTGTTGTTTATAGAGAGAATTTTTTGAGTAAAACAAATGAAAAGGAGTTGAATATGTAAATTAATGGAAACTAATTTTTTCACTGAATTTAATTAAGTTAAAGGATGAAGCCATGTGTGAATAGAGAGGAAGGTGCCTATGTCTCTAGCATGAAAATAATAATTCCATGGACTCATTTTATCCCTTTGTATATTATTATAATAATGACTGTATATCATGAAGATAGATGGTGGATGTGAGGTCGCGTACACCAAATTCAAAGGAGGAAAATCCTTTGATTTTTTCATTGGATGGAAAAAAGGTTTTAAATATATATATATATTTATATATTATCACTATTTTTAATTTTCATACCCGAAATTCGCCTACATCTTCTTAATACGACATCAGATTGAAGAACTGTCACAGAAATAGTGATCCTGGAAATGAGGAAGTCATTTTAAGATAGATGTTGGATACTTTTGTTGAACTTGTGACTTGAGTAAACTAATCACCCAACAATAATAAAATTATTATTACTGCTAGATCATGTATCTGACATATCTCCCTCATGCGGTGTAGGAATGACGAAATTTTTGCAATGATGCAACCCTGAAATTAAGACGGACATTTCAAGACCAATTCTAGGTATTTTATTCAGATTCATGGCTTGATCGCATGAAGTCCCACTCATGCATGATTCGGTGAAATGTGAATTTTACACCGGGTATCCGATTGATCCAAGTGAATAGTCTATCTCGAGCATTTTTCCATGAGGATAAAAACAGTGTGATTCATTTTTCCATATGAGGCCATTTGAATAGGAATATTTGTGAAATTACATATTTTCCATTGGACTGGTAATGAGCCTTGTGCATTCTTCAGACATTGGAAGAGACACATTGTGTAGTACGCTTACCCACTGTGTAGTGCTACATGGCTACAAAGTTTTGTTCTGATGAGGACATGAACAGATAAGAAACCATTACCACACGCTATGTGGGTCCCTGACATGCATTGTACCTCTTTTAGATGAATCTTCAAAGATAAGTATCTATAGTACCCTCGGTTTCATGTATGTAACCCTTACTTGAAAATTTTATGGTTATAAAGTGTAAGGGTTGAGTTTGGGAGAGTTGGGATAACTTAGGAAGTGTTTTGGGGGCTAAGTGAAGGTCGCACGGGCGACACACGGTTATCCTAACCTTGTGGCCAATATCGGGGGTAGCGGTCCTCTTGAGGCAGTAGATCTAGCATGGTTGGAGAATGATTTGGGAGATCGTGTAATGGAGGTCCTTCGGGTAGTATCTACCAACTGGTTAGCGCACAGATTCCCAAACCATGCAGTCAAACCGTGCACATAATTAACATGAGATCCTTAAAAATAGGATCTCACTTTTTTCAATAACTCCCTTATTTTTCCCATAAACATCCCTAATTATAGATTACCCACCATTGAAGGTAGTATACCCACTTACAGGAATTTTTGAGTTGATCTGAAGGATTCCCTTGGTGAATCGATGTCGGGTTCTTGAGGTATGTGACTGTTCTTCATCGTTCTTGATCCGTTTCATAGATCTACTATGGTATAGTTCTCCTCTCTTTGTGTTTTCTCAAATCTACACCCGTTATGTAGAGATCAGTTGGTGTGGATTCCAAATTAGTTGATATTTTTTCTTGATCTCACTAGGAGAAGAGATCTAAGGTTGGTTCTTGTAGAATCTCCCCGGTTCTCTAGTGAGTTCTTCGTTCATTGGGGTTTCCATCAAAACCATTGAGGTAGGATGCTTCAATCATAACTCCTCTTAGAAGAACTAATTTTCATTCATTAATATTTATTGATTTTTGTGAAATTCATTGTGATTTCTCTACTAAACAATTATTGTATGGCATATTTAGTGACGAGTTTGTAAAGGGTGAAATTCTGGTAAAATTTTAGATTTTGAATGAGTGATTTGGTTTTTGGTTTTAAAATATGGATTTTAAAAAGGGGATTTTTGAGATTATTGGCACGATAATTAGATTGGATGTTTTCAATAAAATAGAATGTTTTGTTGAAATGAAATATTTCTTTGAAATTTTTTGTGTTTTGGATTTCAATAAAAGCTCAGTATTATTGAAGCGGTTTATTTTGGTAATGGAAATATTTGGAAAAAAGGGTGTTGGTGTGAGTTTATGCTTAACAGGACCTTAATAACGGATGAGTACCATTAGGGTAAAATCTGTGTGACCTTGGATCGAGGTCATGTGTCATTGGGAGACAATGTAATTGGACGAGTGACAACTCATGAGTATGGAAATCTCAAACGAATCTTGCATGTGTGAGTGTGTTTTGAACTATGGAATGGGTATGCCAACTGATAATAAAAATTAGTCTTAATCCTTGATTAGTTATTTCTTAGAAAAATAAATTGTTGTAAATTGGTTTCATTTACTTTTGATTTCACTTGGTTATAAATGGTTTTTGAACTTTTTTATATTTGGTTATAAACTAATTTTGTTAATTTCTTCACATAATCTATTTTATATAATGTGCTAATAGTTCTATCTTAGTGGCGTGAGTAGGGAAGTCATTGGGGGTAAACCTTATGAGTTTTATAATCACCCCTTCTTTGTCACATTGGTGCAAAAGATATCATCTATGCTAGCGGCAAGGGTAATGTTACCCATGTTTTTAGCACTACATCATGATACTGGTGATGTTCGATGATTTTGGAGCTTAGAGCTTGTGGATTATGGAGTCTTGTGGTACCTTCAGAGCCTTTTGTTTCTTATCCTCTATTTACTTTGACACTTGATTGGTCTTTCAATTTTGTACACTTTGATGCTGGTTTGGGATATATAATGTTGTTTAGAAGTCTTTCTTTTGTTCAACCATCATTTATTAAATGGATGGGTTATGGTTTTTTGGTTTATTGGTTTATTTCCTAAAGATTAAAACATACCACATTTGTATTTGAAACCCTTCAGTATTTATTTATAGCACTTGGTTAGGGATGTTTCCTAAGGCCAAGTAATGAATTGTTGTACTCTCAATCCAATGAAAATTACCAGGTCATTACAAATGGTATAAGTTTGGTCCTTCATTTTCGTACAAATATTATCAGCTTGTTCGGTCCTTTGTTAAGAATTAATTATCAATGTTCTTGGTCTTGGAGTTGAAATTACTTCTTGTCTATTATTTTTGATGGAATCTTATAATGGTGTTGGATTTTCAGAACTTGAATTGTATAGAAAAAAATATGTAGCTAACCCTATTATGTTGAACATCAAGTTACATGGGAGTTGGGTACATAAGTGTTTTAGAGACACCTATAGGAATTAGAAATCTCATTTTAATGGGTTTAGCCAATAAGGTGAGAATGACTGCATTTTAGATATATGGAATCCCAGTACGAGTGAAGACATCATTTCGAGTAGTGATTCATGTTGTGAAAAAGTGTTTATTTTTGAAAAATTACAAAACAATTTAAAAATGAAAGTCTTTGAAAAATCTTGGTTGATTTATTTTTAAAATGGTTTGATTTTCAAAAATAGGAATAAGATTTTACAAAAATGGTGGAAATATAAAAATGTTGACATTGAAAATAATGTTGTGATAGTTGATGTGATAGATTTGAAATGCTATTCCATCAGTTTTTAGTGAGTGATATTGGTGAGTTTTTTGTTGGTTTAAAAAATGTCACCGAGTAGGCATTATTGAAACCAACCTGAAGAAGCTACGGAGAATGTTGTTTCACCTGAATCCCAAGTGAACCAAGATCTAGATTGGAGTATTTTCCAAGTTTTTCAACATGTGGATATAGGGAACTAGAGAAATGTGCCACGACATGTGGATCATACCATCTAGTTCATGAAGAAAAATCCACCCAACTTCTAGGGTAATGTTGAACCTGAAAAGGCGTAGTTGTCGCTCTGTAGGATTAATTATATCTTCAAGTCCATTGGAAAACTAGTGGAGTTAAAGTTCAAGTTGGAAACGTAAATTCCTGAGGATCATTCATGCATGTTTTGGGATTTAGAGGTGCGGGATAAATTGGATAAAGGCCTTACTTGGGTGGATTTAGAGGAATTTTATAATAACTAAATCTATAATCATACATTCAAAATCCAAAAAACAATGAATTTATTCATCCAGAAGAAAGTTAATATCTATATCACATAGTATATGGATAAATTCATGAATTTAGTATGACTTTTACAAGAAGTTGTAGCATGTTAGTCACTGAAGGCACACATCTTTGAATCGATATTATGGCGGGAGATTCGATCGAAGATTGTGCTGCTCTGCATAACAGATTATATAGAGATGGTGAAAAGATTGACTGTAGCTGAACATGAATCTCATGATCTATGGGAGGAGGTCTATTGATACCTACAAGGAATGGTGGGAACTCAAACATTGGGGGAAAAAGTAGAAAGGGTACACCTATTTCCAAGGTGGAAGTGGAAATCAAAACCACATGGCTAGATCAGTTAACCTTCCTTTATAACACAAGAGCAAAGTAGATTTTTTTCAATGTGGTTTTTTTGACCATATAAAGAGAGAGTGTATGGAAGTACCTAGATAATTTCATAACTACCAATAAATGAGGCATAATCCACACTATTGTCACAGTGCTCCAAGGTTAGGTGCTCGAGACACTTCTCAGGCATCACAAGCCTCATATGCTTCGATAGGGTGAGGACAACAGAACTTGTATCATCAGTTGAAAAGATATATGCATGGTGATTATAGAAATTCCATGACTCCTCAACTAGGTAATTATCCACAATGAAATAACTAGAATGGTGCAGTGATGATGCAATTTTATGGACTTGAGGAGATTATTATCTATGATCTGGTTGGACCATCTATGGTGGGAGGTATGATTCCTTTGAATTTTTTCCTTGTGTAAGTGATCTTCAATACTGGTGCATTGGGTTCATTCATTTCTTATTGTGTTGTTGATATTCTATGATTAAAGTTGAAAGTGATTCCTTCTATTTGAAAACTGAGAACTCCTCTTGGTGAAATAAAATTTCAAGCCTTTGTGTGTAGAGCCTGAGTTGTAATGGTTGATGGAGATGAGATGAAATGGGACGTCTCAATGTTGGAAACGGATGTCTATGACGTAATCCAATGTATGGATTGGATGAAAATGTTTAAGGATCACATAGACTTTTATAGGATAATTGTTAGTTTCATGACTTAGGATGACATCGATCATCTCTTTAGAGGACAGAAGATGGAAATGAAATGTGAAAAGAGATTGTTGGCACCAATGGTGGGAATGATCTCTTATCAGTTGGTGATGTTGTCTTTGTAATCCATCGAAGTGATAGATTATTTCATTTTTATTATATTTTTTTATAAATTTACATATGTATTTCCAAAAAACATCTCAGGATTACCACCTCTAATGGATGTGGAGGTTACGATCGATCTCATTCTGAGGACCAGTCCTATTTTCCTTCTGTCATATAGGATGGCACCAATAGAGTTATGATAATTGAAATTGTAGTTGGTGAGCTAGAAATAAAGGGTTTCATTTATCCAAGTACGTCTTCATGGGTAGCACCATTATTTTTTCTGAAGAACACAGATGGAACTCATTGGATGTGCGTTGATTATCATCAGCCGAACCATGTTATGATAAAGAACATGTATCCACTTCCACACATTTATGATCTGTTTGATCAATTAAGGGGAGATCAATAGATCTTCAAGATTAAATTATGATCAGGATATCACAAATTTAGAGTTCGTAATGATCATATTCCAAAGACATCTTTTAGAAGCAGATATGGTCACTATGAATATGTAGTCACACGTATCAGTCTAACGAATGCACTGATGGTCTTCATGGATTTTATGAATAAAATATTTCATCAATACCTATACTCTTTTTTGCGGTACATGTGGAAGACATATTGGTATACTCAAATAAAAGGGAAACCATGTTGAACAACTTGAAATAGTGTTACAAATCTTGAGATATCACCGTTTGTATGTCAAATTATCTATGTGTGATTTTTGGATACAGGAAGTACAATTTATTGGCCATTTCATTTCTGATAAGGTGTTTAAATAGATCTTGAAAAGATAGATTTTTTTATCTTGTTGAAAATACTAAAGAACATCCCCAAGATACGAATTTTTCTTGGTCTATCTAACTTCTACCGATGCTTTGTGTGTGATTTCTAATGACTATATTTTCCAATGATTGCTCTAACAAAGAATAATGATCCATTTCAATAGACAGAAGACTGTCAGTAGTCTTTCCCAGAACTGAAACTTCATCTTACATCAGCACCAGTCATGATTTTTCCATAATTAGGATAGGGGTATGTGGTGTACTGTGATGCTTCGAGAGTATGATTTGGTTGTGATCTCATACAAGGAGACCATGTGCTCACTTATAGTTCATGGCAGTTGAGGGTGCATGAGAAGAATTACCCAACACATGATTTGGAGTTATCGTTTGTTGTACATGCTTTTAAAACTAGGAGACACTATCTCATTGGTGAGAAATTCACTATGTTCATTGACCACAAAAGCATAAAATAAATTTGCTCATAGAGATATTTGAATCTAAGGAAAAGGAGATAGATGGTGTATCCCAAGATGTTTGAAATTTATTTTATGTATACATCGGGAAAAGGAAATTCAGTGGTCGATGAATTTAGTACAAATTCATTTTCTCAGTTGGAGAAATAATCTTTCGATGAATGGAAATGTCTGACAGTCCTAGCCGACATGCATGAGTACTGTGAAGAGCAAGGTGATGTTGCAGTTTTCTTTTTAGCTGTGCTTGTTCCTGATTTGTAAAATATGGTCAAAGAGGTAGAAATATTTGATATAGAATGTCTATTTTTGAGTTCAAAACTCAGTGATAGTGAGACCATCGGGGGATGGAAAATTGATGGGAGTTTAGTCTTGTGTTTTAGAGATTGTATGGGTGACCTATGGATTTTTAGAAACAACACCTTCATGCTTACCACTATTTGAGACATGTTCTACATCCAGGAACATAGTAGATATATAAAGCATTAAAGGCACAATTTTGGTAGATATACATGAAATGTAATGTGGATGAGTTCATTTCTATGTTCTTAAAATGTTAGTAAGTTAAGGTAGAGCATCAGAGACCATTGGGTATGTTTTAGTCTTTACCTATCCCACTATGGAAATCGGCGTTGATTGTTATGGATTTATTTACAGGTCTCCCAAGAATGGTTCAGGAACATGATTCCATAAGGTTGTTAGTGGATCATCTTACCAATTTGGCCCATTTCATTTGAATTCTTGAAACATATATAGTGGAGGATTTTTCAAAAAAAACTATATCTCAGAAGTGTTAAAGAGGCATCATCTACCTGTTTCAATCATCTCAGACAAAAATCTGAGGTTCACATCTCATTTCTAGAAATGCTTACAAAAATCCATTGGGACTCAGTTTACTATGAGCACTGCATATCATCCTCAAACAAACAGCCAGTCTACGTGGATGATACAAACATTGGAAGACATGATGCAGGCTTGTGAAGTGGATTTCATTGTCTCATGGGAAGAGAATATACCCTTGGTGGAGTTATAATACAATAACATTTATAAGGCCTCAATACATATGGCTTTGTTTGAAACATTGTATGGGCATCCTTATCGTTCTCAACTGTTTTGGGTGGAAATGGTTGAGACTTCACTAGTTGGGATGAGCATTGTCCAAGAAACAAAAAAAGAGTATCTAGTTGATTAGAAAGAGGATAGAAATGGCTCAAAGTCATTATAAATCATATAAAGATCACCATCGAACACCGTTGTCATTTTCTATGAGTGATCTTTTCATCTTGAGGATATCTCCATTACTTTGTCATAATATTTTCGAGAATGAGGGAAAGTAATATCCTTCATATGTAGACCCTTTATAGATAATGTATTAGGTTGGAGAGGTAGAATATCCGTCAGCATTACAACTATAGTTCAATTCAGTGCATAATGTGTTCCATGTATCTCAGTTGAAAAAGTATCAACCTGATCCAGACCAAGTGATCAGATGGGATCATGTTGACCTAGAGTCAAATGATTCATTGATACATATCCAATTACGGATTGTGCATTGGAAAGATAAATTCATTCATGATAAAATCATCAGTCTTTTCCATGTTTCATGGATGCATGGTCAGATTAAAGAAGAGACTAAGGAATGTGAGAAGGAAATGAAAAAGCAATGGCCAGAACTCTTTTAGGGTAGTGAAATTTTTTTGATTCCTAATGATGGAAAGGAAAATTTTGGGGAGAATATATAACACCCAGTTTCTCATATGTAACCCTTAATTGATAATTTTAGGTTTATAATCTGTAAGGGTAATGGTTGGGAGAGTTTGGAGAACATTGGAGGTGTTTTCGGGGCTATGTGATGGTCGCACGGGCGGCACACGATTGGCCTTACTATGTCACCAAACAATGCACAATGTTCCTCTTGAAGAAGTTCCTTTAGTATGGTATTATAATTTATTGGGAGAACATGTAAGGGGAGGCCATGTGTTTAGTACCTACCACATGGTTAGCACACAGTTTTCTTAAATGTGCGCAGAGCCAAAATGAGATCCTTAAAAGTAGGATCTCACTTGTTTTTTCCATAACTCCCACATTTTAGTCCCTAAATTGACCTAATTCTATATTACTCTCCATTAAAGGAATTTTATCTTCTTCCAAGCATCATGGAGTCTATCTTAAGTCTTCCCTTGGTGAATCGAAGCCTGATTCTTGAGGTATGTGATCGTTCTTCATTGATCTTGATCAGTTTCTTAGATCTACGTATATATCCTTCCACTTTCTTCATGTTTTCTCAAATATGCACCTGTTATGCATATATCTATGTGTGTGGATGAAAAAAATTTTGATATTTGGACTTTGTCTTGATAGAATAAGAAATCTAAGGTGGGTTCTTGGAGAATTGATCCAGTTTTCGTTTGCATTATTCTTTCATTGTGGTTTTCATCAAAACCTTCAAGGTAGGAGGATTCACACTCGAATCCTCTTAGTAGAACTAATTAGAATTCTTCCAAATTGATTTATTTTTGTGAAATTGATTTTGATTTCACTTTCAAACAATTTTTTTAAACATTATTAAGAAACGAGTTAGTAATGGGTGAAATTCTGGGAATGTTAGGGATTTTGAATGAGTACTTTGGTTCTTGGTTTTAAAATATTGACTTTACCGAGGGGATTTTCTGGATTGTTGGAACATGAATTGGATTGGATTTTTTTTTCAATAAATGGGAATATTTTATTGAACTGGAATGTTGCGATGAAATTTTTTATGTGTTGGTTTTCAATAAAAGATTAGTTTTATTGAAGAATTTCATTTTGGTAATGGGAATATTTGGAATATATGGTGTTGATGTGAGTTCATGATTAATGGGACATTAATAAGTGATGAGTACCATTTATGAACAAGGTGTGTGACCCTAGAGTAGGGGTGTGTGTCATTGTGACACAGTCTAATTTGATGAGATATCACTCATGAGCATTGTACTGTGAAATGAAGAATTCATGTGTGAGTTTGTTGTGAACTATATAATTGGTATTCCAAATGAAAATAAGAATTCGTCTTGATCCTTGGTTAGTTATTTTCTTGAATAATATCTTTCTTTAAATTGGATTCATTTACTTTTGTCTGGACATGGTTATAAGTGGTTTTCAAACTTCTTTATATTAGGTTATTAACTATTTTAGTCAATTTAATAAAATAAAATATTTTATATAATGTGATAATCATTCTATCCAAGTTGAGTGAGTAGGGAAGTCATTGGGGGAAACATACTCTGTTTTATACTCACCCCAACTTTTTAACTTTTGTGCTTTTGTATATGCTATCTTCCGGGATAGGGGAAATGGTAATGTTTCCCTCATTTTTAGCATTACCTAGTGATAATTGGGATGTTCGGTGATTGTGGAGCTTGGATAATGTGGAGCATGGAGTCTTGTGGTAGTTTTAGATTCACTAGATGTTTAACCACTATTAACTTTGACACTTGTTTGGTCATCCGTTGTTTTAATATTTGATGTGGTTTTGGGATACATGAAGTTGTTTAGTTGTCATTGTTTTGTTCATAAATCATTTAGTAAATGGTTGGGTTATGGTTTTTCGGTTTATTTGTTTATTTCTTAAAGGGTAAATAGTCCCCCACTTGTATTTAAAACCCTTTAAAATTTATTTCCTGTATTTGGCACCTTGTGGACGTCACATAAGGCCAAGTAATGACTCATTGTACTCTCAAGACAATGAAAATTAGTGGTTCATTACATTATCTCTTTCGTTTGAACATAGATTTTGGTCTTCTAATAGCCTATATAGAGTGTGTTTCCACATTTGTTTCTTTTGTGATATGATGTGGAATATTTTGAGCTCGACACACTTTGGTGGCACCTGAAGATGTCAGTGATTATACAGAATCACGAGAGCTTTTCAAGCATATCCCTCCAGCGGGATTGGGAAATGGGGTTCCTCAATGACAGTATCAGGTTTACCCTCCAATAGTCTTAATAAGTGGTTTTCCCCCAATAATATTTTCATCTTACCCTCTAGTAGGATTGGATAGTGGGGTTCCACGTTGTTCCGGGTTTACCCTTCAGCATGGCTGGGCATTGGAGTTCCCCGATGACAGTATCAGGCTTACACTCCTATATTGTAACACCCCGAGATTATATGAAAAATATTCTTTTAATTTCATTAATGTCTTGTGTTTTATTCTACACCAATATTACCTTGTGCTATATGCAACACTGTATTAGCTTGCAGTATAAGCAACACTATTCTTGGATCGTGTTAAATAGAATTTTGATAATAGTTATTCTACACAACATTGAGTATATATATATATATATATATATATATATATTCAATGTATAAATTAAATATGGTTGGATTCTGTTATATGAAACAACGAAGGATTCTTTCACAACATGCAACCCTGTCTTGGCTTGCATTACACGCAATCACGACCTTCCTCGATAGCGTGTGTTGTACGCAATACCAGGTTTTACTAAACAATGATATATTATTATAATATTCTTATGAACTAGCAGTTATGAATAGTATTAACTAAATTTTTAATTTTATAACATTATTATTCATCTTAAAAATTTTGTAGAACACGTTATACGAACAAAATAAATTTTTCGGGTAAAATAAGTATTTTTCAAAAAATGTAGTTTTGCCGCCTTTTGATGGCACACCCACTGTAAATATAGTTTTTACATTTTTATAAGTTCAAATTGACAAAATAAAATTCTTCTATGGAATAAATAAATAAAAATTTACTTTGGATAAATTTTTCATATTATTCTGGTAACTTTCATATTTTGATGAATAGTAAAAACAATCTATATTTTAATTAAAAACGACTTTTTTCATCGTAATAATTTATATGGTTAAATTATAATATTGTATGGTTTTAAATTATAAATAGAATATATTTTTACCATTTAATATAATTTATGTCATTAGCATTTATCTTACATTAAATTCGTTGGTGAAATCAATTCAATCTTTTGCAATGTTTTAAAGAAAAACCCGTTTTCTTTTGACAACGGGATTAATTTTAATTTAACTTCTGCAAATTTTGTATATGAATTTGGAAAAATTGATTCCATATTTGGAATCATTGGGTCCAAATTATGTTAATGAGATACCTTTTATTTTTGGGAATTATGAATAGTAACTACGGTAAATTTTATTTACCATAGTTAAAGGTAAATCGAGTAATTAAGGGTAAATATAATATTATAAAATTACCCTAACACATGAAAAAATTCTATTGGATGGAAAAAAGAAGAACCATATAACCTAAGGGTCGGATTAGATTCATTTTTTGGACTTTTGACCATGAAAATAATTTAATTATTATTAAAACCAAAGAAAGTGACAACATGTCACTCTCTTAAATCTTATAAGTATATTAATTTTAATTTAGTGATAAACTTCATGAAACTTCGATCATGAATATTCTCCAGAAATCTAATGATATTATCTACATCATATGAATTTATTTATAATTTTCTGGGATTAAAGAATTATCATTAATTGTAACACATTAGTGATGTAGAAATTGTTTATCTAGTGGAAAATCAAGAATACAGTTTTTATTAAACTAATAGTAACCATAAAATGCCCAAAACCCCGACCAAAATTTATTTTTCATGTACATATAAACCATAATCATCCAATGGTCGAATATTGGTGCATTTGAAGCCTTATAAAATCGATTATGACACTTATACTATTTTATATTAAATGATGCCAAAGTTGTCACCTTCATAATTTAATAAATATAACAATTTAAAAATTGTGATTTTAAGATGATAAATTCTAGTAAAAGTATTATTATTAAATTTAATAGAATTATCTTAATCCTAGGATTTTAGTTTTAATTTATATGAAACAAATAAGTATATTAAATAATTATACAAAAATGTTGTAGTAATTTATTTATTAAGAGATAAACGAAATAAATGGTATTAAAAATAATAAAATAAATAATATATGAACTATTTAATGTGATAAACTAATTTTCTAGATACACATGACCTTTAATGATTCTATTAAAGCTTTTTGTCCGAACATATCTTCTGTATATATTTTATTTAAATTTAAATAAATGAATAGTGTCAAAATTGACACTATTGTTATTTTATAAAAATAATATATTATAAATTTTTTTAAAATCACAAATATATTTAAAAATTATAAATTTAAATTAATATAGTATAAAATATTATTAAGTATCCAATTATGGACTTTTCACAACAAATAAGTTATTATTTCTTATAATTTAAATTTTAGAATGTTATTACCACAAATAAAAATAAATTGACAAAATAAGGATAAATCAAGTTGATAATGTTTAAAATAAATACCTAAAATGTCTAAATTTGATTGGTTGATTAGATTACAACCATATCTCATCTAATATTCGTATATGAGTCATTTTTTGGAGGTTTTTAATTGTGGTTAGATTTATTATAAATTAATAATTTTAAGAATTCCAAAGGTGTCCCTATCCTCCCTTATAAAAGGGAACCCCCCCCTCTTCTCCTGACACCAATTTGAGCCTTCAAGCTCGGCCAACCCCTGAAAAATTATCTTCTCCAATTCCCTAGAAACATCCTAGTGGTTATGGTCTACTTTAAAGACCAATCTTAGTGCCCTAAGAGGAGGTTTCAAAGAGGCGTATTGAAGAAGAGGAGGTTCAGATACATACGAAGCATATCTTACATAAGGTAAGGGATAATTTCGAAAATTTCATTTTTATCCGATATTTCTTATTCTTAAGTATTTACTGGGGTTATTTATATCATCCAGGTCCAAGTTTTATGAAAGTGCTTTTATGTATGTTTAAAGTCCTTCTTACCCATTTTTGACTTTTACTACATGGTATGTAAGGAATCTTTCTTTTGTTTACGTTACGAGGTACTTTTTGACATGTCCGACAAAAGTACGAGGAGAATGTTATTTTTAACTTATATGGGATGAATAGATTTTTACGGTTTCATAACACCTCATTTTAATGAAGCTTACTCTACATGATTTTATTACTATTTTCAACAAAATACTTTTATTTTAAAAGTGCATGACATTTTTTGAAAAGAAAATTATTTTGACGATGAAAGGATATTTTCCTCAAGATTTCATTTCAAATGTTTTATCAAAACCATTTTCCATCTAAGATGACATTATTTGATATGTGTATGTTTCAAGTTTAATGTCTCTATGATTTACATGGTTCAATTTTCTTATGATGAAATGCCCATTTGTTTTATATGGATTATGAAATGATGGGAAGATGTTTATGAAACCCATTTTATTCTTTGGGTTATGATGAATGTTTTAAGTTTATTTTGTGTCACAAGTATGAATGATTTAATTATAAGATGGGTGGGACCTATATCTACCTCCAATGCATTTGGTAAATATTTTATATCTCATGAGATAGACATGGATAGAACGGTAAGTTAATCCGTTTCAGTGTTACAGGACTGAAGCGAGGAGTGAACTCGATTCAGAATGGGACTTTGTCCACTAAGATGGTCTTGGCAGCAATTCCTTGGCTACTATGTAAATAATTACATGTGCTTAATGGATTCCACTATTACAAGCTTATTTATTAGGCTATGTTATCATGATTTATGTTTCCTTATGATCTATGCCTTATGTACTTCCATGTTTTAAGTCATTGCTCAAGATTTTTATGTTTAAACATTATGTTAATGTTGTTAAGTTCAAATTTATATGGTGTGTTTTATTTTATCCATGCTTACCCTTAGTGTACATTTGAGCTCACCCTTTTTATGTTTTATCTTTCCCTAGGATTAAAAATAATTGTTTTAGTTAAGGAAACAAAAAGTGTAAGATCTTTATGGGAGATGTTGAAGATCTTTCACCACGATTAGAAGATTATGTTCCATGTTTCCAAAGACACTAAACTATTATGGTCCTTGTGTGTCTATTTTTGTTATGTATTAAGTATTCCGCTAAATTAATTTAATGTTCATGTATGTCAAGCTTTGGGTCACTACAGTTGGTATCAGAGGAAAGTTTTAGTCAACCTTTGGAAACTAGGATGCGAAAACGTTAGTGAGATCCCTAGAGATATTTCTACAGTATGTCTAGGGATGTCCCTAAGGATAAGTATACATATGGGATACAGTCCTAGAACTACGGTAACGATCGTATAATTTAACCTAAGATGTTATATATTGAGGATAATCCCCCATTACTATGTTGTTTTCCCGAGAATGATTTTTTCCTCTCACACTATTATTTTTGGGATTTAGAAAATGGCTGGAACCAGGAAGATTCACAATAATGGAGGATATGATAGACAATGGAATGATTTTATTCATGAGAAACCAAATGAAATTGGATCTGGAAGTCCAAACATCGTTATTATGCCTAATCAGCAATCTCATAATATGATCAATAATCTAAACTTTGATAAGTTTCCCGACTCTGATAATAAGAGAAATATGGAGTTTCATGATGATCATAGAGGAAAGAAAGTTCAATTTCCCTCATGTAAATCATGTGGGAAGAGGCATCAGGGAGATTGTTTCAACAGAACTGGAAGATTCTTTGGGTGTGGAAAAGAAGGACACAAAGACATTAAGTGCAAAGGAAAAGGTTCAGTTAACACCATGGACAATGATAATGGTATTGCTATGACATCAACAATGATTAGATGTTTTAAATGTGGAATGTACGAGCATTATCCAAACCAATGCCCTAATGGAAAATCTCATGAAGAGAATCAGCATGGTCATATGGGTAGTATTTATGTGGATGATAATGAGGAGACTACAAATGATATATGAGCAGAAAGAAGTGTTGAAGCTCAGTCGGTTGTTTTAGAAGGTAGTGGAATGATTGTATGTCAATCGAGAGTTATGTTGTATAGTTAATGGTACTATGGAATAAAGAATCATCTAAGGATTGTTACACAATTTTTTTCATAAAAGTATTTGAAAGTATATGTTGAATGGTACCAGTAACCATGGAAGGTTATTCAGATATTTTTGCAAAGTAGATGATATGCGCATAATGAATGAATAAGAAGATAATGAGATGTTTGATTGTATTCATGAGCCCATGATTGATATAAGGACTAAGTGATATCATGGTTTGAGTATATAAAATTTTAACGATTTTGGTATGTGGAAAGTGTTAACTTTTAACTGCATTCATGTTTTCACTAAGGTTCAATGGGTATTCATTTTTCAAGAGAATACATGATTAAGGCATTTCAATGTTTGGAATGTGACCAACAAGACATATCTTATGATATATGGGTATCAACGATGGTATTAAATATCTGGTAATCTTTTTCACCATATTATGAGAGTGGACTGTAGTATTATGGATAACCCTAAATATTGGAATGGATTACGTTGGATAGAAGTTAGTCTTGTTTAAGGATAAAAGTTTTTTCGATATTATTTATGGGATGTTATAGTAATATAGTTTTAGAAAAAGGACAACCTGCAGGATGGGAGAAAGCCCATCGCCTCAGACAAGGCTGTGGTAATCGAAGATAAAACCAAAGTGCGACTGGCCTTTATCGCCTACCACTGTCCTACAGGAAGTCCCTAGTTAGTAGAAACTAGTTTTATTTTATTAAGCGGTATGATATATGACATATAGGTTCATTTTTGGAACCATATACGATTAATCTAACCATAATATGGACTTATAACATTGCTAACCTTTTGTTTGAAAGAGGTGGAATGACCCATCATTCTATCACATGATCTGCTAACACATCACGAATAACAAATTCAACTTCATTTCGTTAAGGGATGAAGTGGAAATTGTTCAATTCACGAACAACAATGAGATTGTACCAAAATCATGAAATTATTTATTTTAATTAATAAAAATTAGGGAAATGATCTTGAAAATAAAAAATGTTTTCCTAGTTCCCTTACATCCGATTAATCATTTGGTACCTTAGATCATCACAAATCAATAGCTTTTTTATTGTTGGCTTTTTCATAGCCATGTTCTCTACCACTCTCCATCAGAACTTGATGGTTAGATTTTTCTTCCATATCCATATTTTCACCTATTTTCTCCTACGTGGAAACCCAGTGATGAGTTAATTTGGGCAACTGTTACATTTTATACTTTAGTTTTTTATAGCCATGTTTTGGTATTCCTCTTTACGATGTGGGTTTCTATTAAACAAACTTTTGAGTAGTAAACCATTTATATCCCCGACAAATTTCGAGGGCGAAATTCATTTTAAGGGGGGTAGAATGTAACACCCTGAGATTTTATGAAAAATATTCTTTTAATTTCATTAATTTCTTGTGTTGTATGCTACACCACGATTACCTAGCTCTATACCCAACACCGTATTAGCTTTCAGTATACCCAACACTATTATTGGATCGTGTTATACACAGTTTTGATAATAGTTATTCTACGCAACATTGAGTATATATATATATATTCAATGTATAAATGAAATATGGTTGGATTATTATATACGAAACAATGAAGTATTCTTGCACAACACGCAACCCTGACTTGGCTTGCATTACACGCAATCGCGACCTTCCTCGATAGCGTGTGTTGTACGCAATACCGGGTTTTACTAAACAACGATATATTAATATAATATTCTTATGAACTAGCCGTTATGAATAGTATTAACTATATTTTTAATTTTATAATATTTTTATTCATCTTACACATTTTCTAGAACATGGTATAAGAACAAAATAAATTTTTCGGGTAAAATAAGTATTTTTAAAAAAATGCAGTTTTGCCGACTTTTGATGGCGCAACCACATTAAATATAGTTTTTGACATGTTTATAAGTTTAATTTGACAAAATAAAATTCTTCTTTGGATTTAGGAAATAAAAATTTACTTTGGATAAATTTTTCATATTATTCTGGTAACTTTCATATTTTGATGAATAGTAAAAACATGCTATATTTTAATTAAAAACAACTTTTTTTCATCGCAATAATTTATATAGTTAAACAATAATATTGAATGGTTTTATAGTATAAAAAGAATATATTTTTACCATTCAATATAATGTATGTCATTATCATTGATTTTACATTAAATTCGTAGGTTAAATCAATTCAATCTTTTGCAATGTTTTAAAGAAAAACCTGTTTTCTTTCGACAAGGGGATTAATATTAATTTAATTTCTGAAAATTCTATGTATTGAATTTAGAAAAATGGATTCCATATTTGGAATAAATGGGTCCAAATTATGTTAATAAGATACTTTTTATTTTTGGGAATTATGAATAGTAACTACGGTAGATTTTATTTACCATAGTTAAAGTTAAATCAGGAAATTAAGGGTAAATATATTATTATAAAATTACCCTAACATGTGCCATAATTATATTTTATGGATACAAGTAGGCCCATATAACCTAATGGTCATATTAGATTCATTTTATGGACTTTTGACCATGAAAATAATTTAATTATTATTAAAACCAAAGAAAGTGACAACATGTCACTCTCTTAAATATTATAAGTATATTAATTTTAATTTAGCGATAGACTTCATTAAACATTGAACATGAATAGTATCCAGAAAGAAAATGAAATTATCTACATCATATGAATTTATTTATAATTTATAGGGATTAAATAATTATCATTAACTGTAACACAATATTGATGCAGAAATTGTTTATCAAGTGAAAAATAAAGAATATAGTTTTTATTAAACTAATAGTAACCATAAAATGCCCAAAACCCGGACAAACATTTATTTTTCATGTACATATAAACGATAGTCATCCAATGGTCTAATATTGGACCATTTTGAGCCTTATTAAAGTTATTATGACATTTATACTATTTTATTTTAAATGATGCCAAAGTTGTCACCTTCATAATTTAATAAATATAACAATTTAAATATTGAAATTTTAAGATGATAAATTCTAGTAAAAGTATTATTATGAATGTTAATAGATTTAGATTCATCATAGTATTTTAGTTTTAATTTTTATGCAAAAATAAGTATATTAAATAATTATACAAAAATGTTTTAGTAATTTATTTATTAAGATATAAACCAAATAAATGGTTTTAAAATTAATAAAATAAATATTATATGAACCATTTAATGTGCTACACTAATTTTATAGATACAGATGAGCTTTTATGATTCAATTAATGGTTTTTGTTCGAACATATCTTCTGTATATAATTTAGTTAAATTAAAATAAATGAATAGTCTCAAAATTGACACTATTGTTAATTTATAAAAATAATATATTATAAAATTATTTGAAAATCACAAATATATTTAAAAATTATAAATTTATATTTATATGGTATAAAATATTATAAATTATCCAATTATGGACAATTCACAACAAATAAGTAATTGTTTGTTATAATTTAAATTTTAGAATGTTATTACCAAAAATAAAATTAAATTGACTAAATAAGGATAAATGAAGTTGATAATGTTTAAAATGCATACCAAACATGTCTAAATTTGATTGGTTTAGGATATTACAACCATATCTCATCTAATCTCTAGATATGAGTCATTTTTGTGGTTTTTAAGTGGTGTTAGATTTATTATAAATTAATATTTTTATGAATTCCAAAGGTGCCCCTCTCCTACCTTATAAAACGGCACCTCCTCCCTCTTCTCCTAACACCAATTTGAGCCTTCAAGCTCGGCCAACCCCTACCAAATTAACTTCTCCACTTCCCTAGAAAAATACTAGAGGTTTTTTTCTACTTTGAAGACAAATATTAGTGACCTAAGGGGATGTTTCAAAGAGGCGTATCAAAGAAGAGGAGGTTTAGATACATATGAATCATATCAGACATAAGGTAAGGTATAATTTCACAAATCTCATTTTTATCCAAGATTGCTTATTCGTAAGTATTTACTGGGTTTATTTATATCATCCATGTCCTTGTTTTATAAAAGTGTTTTTATGTATGTTTAAAGTCATTCTTACCCGTTTTTTAACTTTTACTACATGGTATGTAAGGAATCTTTTTTTTGTTTACGTTACGAGGTACTTTTTGAATCATCTGACAAAAGTATGAGGAGAATGTTAATTTTAACTTATACGGCATGAATAGATTTTTACGGTTTCATAACACCTCATTTTCATGAAACATACTCTACATGATTTTATTACTATTTTCAACAAAATACATTCATTTTAAAAGTGCATGGCATTTTTAAAAAAAAAAATTTTGATGAAGAAAGGATATTTTCCACAAGATTTCATTTCAAATGTTTTATCAAAACCATTTTCCTCCTATAATGACATTATTTATTATGTGTATGTTTCAAGTTTAATGTCTCTATGATTTACATGGTTCAATTTTCTTATAATGAAATGCCCATTTGTTTTATATGGATTATGAAATGATGGGATGATGTTTATGAAACCAATTTTATTCTTTGGGTTATTATGAATGTTTTACGTTTATTTTGTGGAATAAGTAAGAATGATTTCATTATGAGATGTGTGGGACCTATATCTTCCTCCAATGCATTGGGTAATGATTTTATATCTCATGAGATAGACATGGCTGGAATAGTAAGTTAATCCAGTTCAGTGTTACAGGACTGAAACGAGTAGTGAACTCGATTCAGAATGGGACTTCGTCCACTAAGATGGTCTTGGTAGCAATGCCTTGGCTACTATGGAAATAATTACATGTGCTTAATGGATGCCACAATTACATGCTTTATTCCTATGCTATGTTATCATGATTTATGTTCCATTATGATCTATGCCTTATGTACTTCCATGTTTTATGTCATTGCTCAAAATTTTTATATTTAAACATTATGTTCATGTTTTTAAGTTAAAATGTATATGGTGTGTTTTATTTTATCCATTATTACCCTTACTGATCATTTGAGCTCACCCCTTTTATGTTTTATCTTTCCCTAGGATTAAAAGAATGGTTTTAGTTAAGGAAACAAAAACTGGAAGATCTTTTTGGGAGATGTTGAAGATCGTTCACCGTGATGAGAAGATTACATTCTATGTTTCCAAAGACACTAAACTATTACGTTCCTTGTGTGTCTGTTTTTGTTATGTATTAAGTATTCCTATAAAGTAATGTAATGTCCATGTATGTCATGATTTGGGTCTCTACATATATGGCTTGGAAATAGAGTTCTCTGATGACCTTACTAAGCCTACCAACTAGTAGGGATGGGTAGATAAGTTCCCCAAGGAAATCTTCCATATGTAACCCTCTAGAAGGTCTGGGTAGTGGATTTCAATGATGACTTTAATAGGCTTACCCTCTAGTAGGATTAGGCACTGGTGTTCCCCGATGACATTTCTGTGAGTAACCCCTGGGCTAGGTAGTGGATTTCCTCAGTGAATGTTAGATTAAGACCCACCTATCATACTAGGTCATGAGATCCTTACCTATAATTTGTGGTTTGTCGACTATGTGACATAGTGAATAGATGTTGTTTGATGTAACCTTGGATTCATGAGGAAGAGGAACGCTTTCTCCACTAAGATGTGTTTTTGTGACATGACTTAAAACCATGAAGAAATGTCAATGCTACCCAATGAAGATAGTATCAAGGTGTAATGATTTATTTCCTTAGACTATTGTATATAGGTAAAACACATGAGATTTTGGGCATCGTTGATAGACTTATTTTGGAACTATTAGCTACACATTTTCTTGGGCTGCGCTTTGAGATAGAGATCCATGTACTCTCTCATTTTGGGATTCTTTTACTGAGCATGTATATATATATATATATATATCCTTATTCAGTACCCACTCCTTGGGGTTTGGTTACTCTCCTTCCAAGAGAGATGAAGACGTGTGAGGTATGCCATTTGCTTTCCATGTGTGGATTATGATGGTTGGATGGGTCTACTATCCTACAATAGGTAGTAATGACTCGATAAGAAGTTCATCTTCTATCTATGTCGAGCTCCTTGTGTATGGATGAGTTTACATTCACTCTTTTGTTGGGTTGATTTATATTCATCAACTTTACCTTATTCTATGTACTATTTCCTCTCCAGTTTTATCTCATACTGCTCACCCTCCACACTTTTGAGGCATTCTATTCAGTATGTTTATACTCACCCCTGCATTGGTTTTTCCCACACTTGTCATGTCTTATACGAATGATGGTCAAGTGGATCATGACTTTAGGGGTGCTTAAATATATGGGTTATTGGACCGTGTATGGTGGTCATAGCTTTGGATCAAGGAGTTGGGCTCTCTCAGCAGTTTTAATTCTCCAGTTTTCTATTATGTTGGTACACATTTTTGGTTGGGCATGTGTTTTTCCCCTTTTTCAGTTTACACAGTCATAATTTGTACTATTTAGAGGTCCATACATGTTTGGTTTTTTTATAGTAGTGTTGCATCTTTTATTTCATTCCCAATGCACTTTTTCATTGAATTGGTTGTGTGTACATATAGGTACGTAGGCAAAGCCCTCCCCAATTTTATCTTTGCCTTCAGCGCTAGTTGCCACCCCTTGGATTATGAAGGTGGGCATGGGGTAGTTACATGTGGAGCCCTAGCATGGGTCAGGTCATGACACTATTCCTCTATATCCTTCCATTTTCCCTCAATATTGTTATGTTTTTTATGCTCTTTATGTTCTTCCAAGCATTGAGAACTTGAAAATGATGAGTCATTAAAATATACATCGATAGGGTGAACATTAAGTCCTTAATTTCTAATAGTTCCCAAGGATATCCCTTAATATATATCCAACAAAAAGTCCTTTGACCTATCCAAAATAAAAAATAAAGGTTATTTGAATAGTTTGATTTCACTCATAATATTGCTACCACAAGCCAAGTCCTATTCCAAACTCACCTGGTTGACAAGGACTTCAATCCAATACTGAGGCTTTCCTTCCAGTCTAGTTAACTGAAAACATAATAGAGACTCATTAAATCTATATAGGAGGTCCAACATTATGGGAAAACTGAAATCCAGCTCTGCCCTAGGAAGATCATCCCTTGAATGAAACATAATTTCATTACAATGGAGACTTCCCAATCCTAAACTTCTCATTTTCCATGTCTTGTACCTATTTCTGAATGGAGGGAACAAGTCTAGATAACACACCAAATATATCTAAATCATCTATTGAGTGAACTGTCACATTAAAAGACTATTGTGGAACTGAGGTTTTAGCTTCAGCTCTGGCATCCTCACCTTGTGATTTCACTATGCTATCTTGACTCACATAAACATCATCCTAGGAAATATTCGATTAAGGATCTCTAGACTCTCCAACAAGAGTATCAATATGACCTATTTTAGTCTTCTTATTTTAGTGAGCCTCATCATTCCCATAGAATGGAAAAAAGTAGCAATAAATTCCCCTCCTACATTTTGAAATAGAATGACCAATATTGTTGCAAATGGAAAAAATTCAGGTATCTTCTCCTTGAAAAGATAGAGAATGAATTCATTGTCATGAGTGGCCAAAACAAATTTTGTTAGTAAGCAATGAATTCATATCCACCTCAAATAACACCTTGTAGAAATACCCATAAATATATTGATTCTCAAGAAAACACATACTTTTGGACGCCACAAGATCCAATAAAATCCGTATATTTTTACCCAAAAATATGAAAATTAGTGTTTTTTTTCAAAAAAAATTAAACTAAAACTCTAATCATGAATACATATCATACATGGTTTAAGATACACAAATCTATTTCCCCATTATATTCTATTGAGTTCCTTAGATGGAAACCAGAGGTGAAAAAATCCACAACCCATGAGAATGAATTACCAACTAGAAAATACCTATATTACGGATAAATTGTTAAAAAGACCATCAAATTTTCATGGATTCTCACCTCTCAGAAGAATTACTCGGCCAATAATGGAGAACATGCACTGACTATTCCTTTTGATAATTTCATCCCATCTCACATATAACTGGGTTATGGATCCTTTTTAGAGAACATTACTAGAACTCCCATCATGAATCGATGTGGATAACCATTGATTCACTTGATCACTAATGCCTTGAATTACACTCCCATGATGAAAAAAACCTTGAGCCTTGGATTGATTCTCATGAAAACACATACTTTGATGTCTTTCGTGAGATATTTGATCGTAAGACTTGAGATTTACACAATTCATATGACAATCACTAAGACAATGGGTTTTCATGTCAGCTACTGCTTGATTATGTTTATCGTCATCATGTGCTGATTTAGGAAACTTTTGGCCCTTTGGCCTTGTTTTTGTGCGAAATATTTGGGCATTTTTAGGTGTTTTTTTTCTGTTGGTGGATTTTTTTCCTTCATATCGATGTGCATACAGTTGCAGGAAGACCTGTAGTGGTATGAGACACAATAGGGGTGATGATATCAAGTACCATGAGTTTTCAATAGTATGAGACACAAACAGTGAGTGTCTCCCACTAACGATGTTCTAAAACTTACACCTCCAGTGATGGTCATTGGGGAAAACCTCGATCTCGTTAGCAATGATGCTAATTACCACAAAAACATATTAGGGTTAACGATCTGGAGTCCATAATGATGACCTCATGTGGGGTTCTATTGGTGAATCTCATTGATGTAGTCTAGTGCGTGATATTTTCGAGGTTGGTAATTGTCTGCCGGATTATGGATGCTTCTGAAAGTGATGGTGTTTCTGGGACTTTAAGCTCTTTGATGTGGGTCTTCATGTCTTTCATATGGATCATGATACTTTATTATTTGTTTTTAGTGTTGAATTGGTCACATTCATGTTATGGTGACATTTTTTTTGTCACATTCAATGCATTTGATTTAATTTTATTTTATTTAAAAATATTTTAGGCTTGGGAATTCTCAGTACCTTAACATTCATGGTATATAAATACATCATTTGATTAATGGATATAAATAAATATTAATTTCTGAATATAAATTTGATAATAATATATATATTAATAATATTTATTATTACAAATTTCTATCAATGCTATGAATATGACTCATAAAGATCCACATTTATCTTCGCTTTTAACTAGCGTTGATAAATAGAAAACTTTTATCAGGGATTTATGTTTACTGATAATAAAACTCAGTTCCCACTATAGCGTGATCTATGGTATGGGATAACCCTTGTATAATTCCTAGAGAACTCCATTTCCCATACAAAAACCATGGATGTTGAAACACCACCCCAAAACATTAAAAAGTAGAGTGTTCCAAAACATTTAGGGTGTCACACGCAGCCACATAGTCATCTCCATCCAAGTAATAGAAGTTATATGTCTAGAATCACTCCTTTTGAAATATTAAATTCCTTGTATAGAATTTTTTTTCATACCTGAACTGAGCAATTTCTTCTAGGAAAAAAGATAATTAGGCCATATAGGAAAAATCTTAAATTTCACAACAATAAAAATGATTATAGAACAACTTATCCTAACAAACTCATTTTATATTTAAAATAATTTTGTGTGTGTTCATGCACCCATAGTCATATATATTTTTATAAGTCAATTTACTTTTGAATTTAGTTATTTATATACACTTATATTAACACACACGTATGTGTGTAATATTATTCCAAAAATAATATTTACATTCTAATAAATATATTATTTTCCTAAATTATATTTATATATTTTTCTTTTTCTTTTTATGTATATACATTATATATTTAATTCTATTCATATATAAATATTCAATTATTTTCTCAATTTTAATTATCATTGTAAATTTCATTTTCCTTAATATATATATATATATTGATTTTAAATTATATTAACATATATGTAAATATATTTTTTAATTTTTGGAAAATATATACACTGTAACACCCTAAGATTTTATGAGATATATTATTTATAATTTCCTAGATGTCTTTTGTTGTACACTACACCCAGAATATCTTGCGCTATATACAAAACTGAATTAATTTGTCATATATGCAACAGTATACTTGGCTTTTGTTACACACAATTTCATATTATTTTTATAGAATTCAATTCACGCAACACTGAGTATAGATTTAGTAAAATGTATAAAAGAAATATGATTATATTATGTTATACGCAACACCAAATAAGCTTACACACAATTTCATATTATGATACAATTTCATAATATGATTAGATTTTGTTATACTTGGCTTCTGTTACAATCAATTTCATATTATTTTTATAGAATTCATTTCACGCAACACTGAGTATAGTTTTAGTTAAATATATAAAAGAAATATGATTATATTATGTTATACGCAACACCAAAGGAAGCTTACACTACAGGAAACACTGACTTATCTTTCATTACATTCAAGACTGACCTTCCACAATATCTTGTGTTGTATACAATACTGAGTTTCACTAAACAAAGATATATTATTATTTAATGGGAAATAAACTAGTAATTTTTAATATTATTAACCACATTTTGAATAATATATAATATTAACATTAATCTTATTTATTTTATAGAAATGATATAATAATGAATTCATTGTGTTAGATAAAAGAAGTATTTTTCAAAAAAAAATAGTATTACCACATTTTGTTTGAGAAACCTTTTTAAGTATGGTTTATGACAATTTAATATGTTCTGTTTGAAATAATAAACTTCTTCTTTAGAAGTGGGACATGAAAATTTACCTTGGATGAAATTTATTTATTTTTATGATGAAATTCATATTATAGTGAATAATAAAAAATATTGCATTTAAATTCAAAACTGCCTTTTCGTCTAATTTATATATATAGTTAGATTATCATTTTATTTTTTTAAAATTGTTATGGGATTATGTTTTTATCATTTAGTCAATATTTTTTCATTGCTTGTAATTTCACTTTTAAATTGGACAAAAACACATGTCCGTATTTTAATAAGTTTTTAATTCTTAAAAACTCGCTTTTTGGATTTTTACAACGAAAATTAATTTTAAATTAATTTCTGCCAATTTTATTATTTTAGTTATGAAAAATTAACTTTATATTTGGAATCATTGGGTATAAATTATTAAAATATTTTACTTTTAATTTTTTGGGTATTATCAATAGTAACTATGGTAATTTTTATTTACCATAGTTAAAGTTAAATCGGGTAAATTAGGGTAACTAACAACATGATAAAGTTAATAAAATTTCACTAACACCTTCCAAATCAAATTTTATTAATTAAAGATAAAAAATTTCATGTATGGGATGTAATGGAATCATTTAATAGAATTTTTCCATGAAAATGATGTAATAATAATTAAAACAAAAGAATGTGACAACATGTCACTCTCATATATTTTATAAGTATAATAATTTAAATATGGCGATAAACATGATACAAATTTGAACCTAAATAGTATAAATAAATCTAATGAAATTATTTGAATCATGTGAATTTATTTATTATTTTTATAGTTTTTATTTTTAACATTAATAATGACACAATAGTGATGTAGAAATTATTTTATTGATAGAAATATCAAATAAATGGTTTTAAAAATAATAAAAGAAATAAAATATGAACTAATTAATGTTATCCACGAATTTTCTAGGTGATTATGACATTTTATGGATGTATTAAATATCTTTTTTCGAATTTATCCTCTATGTGGATTTTAGTTAAACTCAAATAATTGATTAGTGGTAAAATTGACATTATTGATATTTTATAAAAATAACATATTATTAAATTATTTAAAAATCATAAAAATATTTAAAAATTTCCAAGTGAAAATTATATGGTCTATAATTTTGTATAGTATCAAATTATGGACATTTTATAACCAAATAAGTAAACATTTATAACCATTTAATATTTTTAATATTATTACCACAACTAATATTTAATAGATTAGATAAGGATAAATCAAAATGATGAGGTTTAAAATAAGATCAAAACATGTCTTAATTTTATTCCTTGAGAGTATATTGACACATATCAATATAAAATTTTAAATAAAGTAGTTAGGAACCATTACAAATCGAAAATATATTTAAAAGAAATTAATATTTTAAGACCTTCCTGATGTGCCCCTCCTCCCTCCTATAAAATTCCACCACATCTACCCACTTAATCACATAATTAAAGCTCTTTGTATCATCCTAAAGTTTCCAAAATACTCTGTGAACATCTCTCCATTACATATAGAGGCCACACATTTGGCAGTAAGCCATTCTAGGGATACCTTTTGTGCAAATCAAAATGACATACTTGAAAAGTAGGTAATTGTTTTATCACCTCTTTCAAAATTCTTTTCTTATTATACATCCACTTCTTATGATTTTACAATATGAAAATAATAAATATAGTATATTATACATTCTGAGACGTTATTATAATTAAGATAAAACCTTATATTACCTTTTATCTATCTTAAGAATTACAGTCTCACCATGTGTGCGTACGTACAGCTTACCTTCTCCACATTGTGGAGTAATTTTTTATTCAACAATAGTTAATTTGGATGGGTATAATAATGAGTATGATGGATTAAAATATTGAGTAAATTATTATAATTATTCTATATAATTAATATAACAACCAATTATGTACCAGTTAACCATTAAGTGAATGATATTGTTTCTTCTGCGTACGTACGACTTACCGTCTCTAGGACATAATAATATTCATTTCCCACGTTAACCATTCAAGAATTTTTTTAAAGTATATATAATAAATAAGAAATAAATTTATGAAATAATAATTATAATATATTTATTTATATTTATATACAAATTTCATTTACTTTCTTCCATTCAATTCAATAAGGAAACGAAAAAAGTGTTCATGCGTATGTACGATCTACCGTCTCCATGAACTATGTGTTTTATTTCATTTATCAATATATTATATATATTTATATACTGAACATATATTATATATAAATTATTTTTTACATTATTGAAGTAATTAAATTACAATCTATCTAATATTATCAAGAATAAAAATCCAAACATGTACAATAAATAAAACAATTATTACCCAAAACATTGCTTTAACATGGAATTGATAAATGAATGGGTAATATAAAGACATAAGTGAATCATATATGATGTAATAAATATTATTATCATTTTTTTAAAAGTTAATAATATATTTAAACCCACTATATAGGAGTTTTGGACACATATGGAAGAAATCAAACCTAAGGTTAGGGATAATATTGCGATCTCATTTTTATCTGATAATTTTTAAACGTATGGATTCACTAGGGATATATTTATCACCCATGCCCATGTTTTCTAAAAATGTTTTTATAAAATTTTTAATATTTTTCTATATATTTTAAAGTCATTTTTATCTATTTTTTACTATTACTACATGGTATTGAAGGAATATTCCTTTTGTTTACCATACGCGGTACTTTTTTACTTTTTTGGCAAAAGTAGGATGAGAATGTTTTTTAACATATACATCATAAACGGATTTTTACATCTATGTAATGCCTTTTTTCCATGAAGTTTCCTATACACAATTTCAATTTTATTTTCAACAGAATTATTTTTTTTAAATTGCTAGGTATTTTGAGAATAGAAAGAATTTTAGAAGAAGAAATGATATTTTCTTCAAGAATTAAAATGATGATTTTTATAAAAATTATTTTCCATCTACGATGAAACTATTTAAGTAGGGTTATATTTCAATCCTAATGATTACTTTGATTAGATAGTGTTTAGGATGTAATTATTTTTATGAAATGCATTTATCTTGTATGGATTAGGTTATGATAGAATTATATATATAACCCATTTTATTTTAATGATTTATGTTTTTATGTAACATGAAAGAATGATTTCATTATATGATTAGTGGGACATATATCTCCCTGCAATGAATTAGGTAATGATTTACATCTCATAATTTAGAAATGAATGGAGCAGAAAGTAAATCAGGTTCAGTAATACATGGATGGAACGACAATTAAATCTGGTTCAGTAATACATGGATGGAATGAAACGTAAACCACATTTAGTTATGGACATTTTCCACTATGATGGTTTTGGCATAAATGCCTTGGATACTATGGAAATCATATTATGTTCTTATTTCTTTCACAATTCCATGTTTTATGCCAATGCTATTTTATCATGGTTAATTTTTTTTATGTTCCGTGTCTTACGTACTGTCTAGATTTATTTCATGACTCAAGAATTAAATATTAATACATTATGTTCATGTTTTTTACATTATTATGTTTATGACATGTTTTATGTTCTTAATGTTTACCCTTATAGAGCATTTGTGCTCACCCTTTTTTATATTTACTATTCACCAGGATATAAATAATGGTTTTATGTTGGAAAACAAAAGGGGAAGATATTTATGGGAGATTTTGAAGATAATTCACCATTTTAGATGATTATGTTCCATGTTTTCCAATGTGCTAAACTAATACGGTCTTCGGGTTTCTGTTTGTGTTATATATTAAGCTTTCTGTATAAGTATTGTAATGTCCATATACTTCAAGAATGGGTTTATATAGCTGGTATCAGAGCAAAGGTTTAGTTATCATTTGGAATCTATGATACAAACACATTAGTGAGATCACTAGAGATATTTCTATGGTATGTCTTGGGATGTCCCTAATGGTAAGTCTAACTATAGTTTACATTCCTAGAATTATGGTAATGATCATGAATAACCTATGACTAAACCTAAGATGTTAGAGATTGAAATTACTCCCCCTTGATTATGCTGTTTTCCTAGTATGATTTTTTCCTCTCACAATATTCTTTTTGGGAGTTAGAAAATTGCTGGAAATTGGAGGATTCATGTTATTGATGAATATGATGGAGAATGGAATGATATTATTCATGAGAAACGAAATTAAATGGGATTTGGAAGGTGAAACATCATTATTATGCCTATTCAACAATGTCAATATATGATAGATAATCTCAACTTTGCTGAGTTTTCTAACCTAGTAAATAAGAGAAAGATGGAGTTTTATGGTGATCATAGATGAAATAAAGTTCAATTTTCCTCATGTAAATCATGTGGGAAGAGGCATCAAGGAGAATTTTTCAACGAAACTGGGATATGCTTTAGGTGGGGAAATGATTGACATAAAGGTTATAATTGCAAAGAAAAAGATCCAGTTATCACAATGGACAAGAATAATGGTATTCTAGGACATCAATGATGGATAAATGTTTTAAATGTGTAATATATGAGCATTATTCAAAAGATTACCTATGAAAAATTATCATGAAGAGAATCATCATGGTCATATGGGTATTATTTATGTTTCTAACGATGAAGAGACTACAAATGATATATGAGATAAAATCTATGTTAAGGAATAAAATGATGAAGCTCGATCAATAGTTTAAAAAGATAGTGTAATGATGTCTTGTTTACCAAGACTAATTTTGTATAACTAATTTTATGGTACTATAAAATAAAAAAAATCTAATAATTATTTCACTATTGTTTTCCAAAATTATTTGAATGTAAATGTTTAATGGTACCGGTAAGCATGAAAAGTTATTGAAATATTTTTGGAAAGATCATGTCTTGAAAATTAAGAAGGGACAAGGGGATAATGAGATATTTGATAGTATAAATGACCTCGTGACTGATAAAAGGACAAAGTGATATCATGTTTTGAGTATATAGAATTTCTGGTAATTTTGGTGTGTGGAAAGAGATAATTTTGATAGAATGCTTGTTTTCACTAAGGATCTATGGTAATTAATGTTATTACCATGTTTGAAGAGAATAAATGAATTAGGTATTCACATGTTTGGAATGTGACAATAAAGAACTACCTTATGAAATATTGGAAATAAATTTTTTGTCAATTTAGTTCACCTCTTTCTAATGTTTTATATTTTTAGTTTTTGGATGGATTGTTAGGCTATCCATTTAATGAGAGTATGAGTTATATTCTGTTTGATGTTTGTTAGATCAATATATTATCCCACTATAAGTAGACTCATGCAAATTTGATGACCTGTGATATCCTTTTTGTTGAGACAGATGGAGTGACCTATCATTCTATTTATGGATCGCATGATCTTCTAACACTTCGAGAATGACAAATTCGACTTCATTTCGTTAAATAAGAGATGAAGTAAAAATTTGTTAAGGTAAGAAAAATGATGAGAATGTACCAAAATCATGTAAGTATTTATTCTCATGAAATATTATTCATCTTTTGGGAAATGATCTTGAAAAAAAGGTTTTCTATGTAAATTCGTATCTGATGAATCAGATGGCCGCTTAAATCATCATATATTTATGGTTTTCATGTTGTTAACATTCTCTAATCCTTCTTATCTATCACTATCCATTATAAAATGATGGTTATATTTCTCTTTCATGTCCATTTCTTCACATACCACCTATGTTATCCTATATAGAAACACAGTGATGAGTAACTTTGGGTAACTATTATGTTTCTAACTTTACTTTTTAAAATGATGTTTTAGTATTCCTTTTTACAATGTAGGTTTCTATGAAAGGAACTTTCAATTAGTAAACCATTTATAACCCCAATGAATTTTGAGGTATAAATTCATTTTAAGGTGGTATAATGTAATTACCTGACATTTATAAGATAGATACTTATAAATTTCATTGATATCTTGTTTTGTACTATACACTATGATTAGATTTCCCTAGATGCAACACAATATTAGCTTTACATATACGCAACACTATACTTGTCTTGTGTTACACAAAATTTCACATTTTTTTATAGAATTATTTTCACACAACAATGAGTATAAATTTTGTTCATTGTATAAAATAAATATGTTTGGATTATGTTATACACAACACCAAATGAATCTTTCACTACACGCTACACTGACTTGGATTTCATTACATGCAAGATCAACATTTCTCGATATCTTCCATAGTACGAAATACCAAGTTTCACTAAACAACGATATATTATTAAAATATTTTTATTTAATGGGATATAAACTATATGTTTTGAATTTTATTAACAAAAATTTATATTTTATATCATATTAACATTAATATTTTGTATTTTCTAGACATTGTATAAGAACAAATTCAATTTTTCAGTTAAAATAATTATTTAAAAAAATAGTTCTATGACATTTTGATGGAGAACTCTTTTTAAATTATGTTTTTGACAATTTTATAAGTTATATTTGTCATAATAAACATCTTATTTGGAATAGGTACATCAATATTTACCTTGGTATTAATTTTTTTATTTTTCGGATAAATTCATATTTTAATGAATAGTAAAAAATTCTAAATTTTAGTTCAAAACTTCATTTTCATATAATTTATTCATATAGTTAGATTATATTTTTAAATTTTTTTAATGTGTAATTGGATTATGTTATCATAATTAACTACAATCTTGGTAATTGGATGTAATTTTACATTTAAATTGGATATAAACCCATGTTAATCTTTTGATATGTTTTTTACTTTTTAAAACCCCTCTTTTTGGTTTTTGACAATGAGAATTAATTTTAATTAAATGTCATCAAATTATGTGTTTTGAATTACGAAAAATGGATTCCATATATGGAATCACTGGGTCAAAATTATGTTAATAGGTTACTTTTACTTTTTTGGATATTATGAATAGTAACTACATTAATTTTTATTTACCACAATTAAAGGTTAATAGAGAAAATTAGGGTAACAAATAATATGATAAATAAAATAAAATTACCATAACACTTCAAAAAATCATAATAGATGAATTAATGTCAAAAAAATATCACATATGGATCGGAATTTATTCATTTAATTGACTTTTTCCATGAAAGTGAGGTAATTATAAATAAAACAAAAGAAGTTGACAACATGTAACTCTCATATATCTCATAAGTATAATAATTTTAATATACTAATAAACATGATAAAACATCAAAAGTAAATCATCTCCAGAAATATAATGAAATTATATACATCATGAGAATTTATTTAGAATTTTTAAAGGTTAAATAATTACAATTAATGAATACACAACAGTGATATAAAAATTATTTTATTAATATAAATATCAAATAAATGGTTATAAAAATAATAAAAGAAATATAATATGAAGCTATTAATGTTCTCCGCAAATTTTCTATATGAAATTTAAATGTGAGTATTGTATCAAATTTTTTGGTTTGAATTTATCTTTTTTGTGGATTTTATTTAATTTCAAATAATTGAAGTTTCAAAATTGATACTATTGATATTTTATAAAAATAACATATTATTATATTATTTAAAAATCACAAAAAATATTACAAAATTAAAAATTAAAAATTATATGGTGTATAATTTCAGAATGTATCCAATTATGGACAATTGACAACACATATGAAAATATTTATAACCATTTAATATTTATAATATTATTACCATAAAAAAATAAAATATTTTAAATATTGATAAATCAAAATGATAAGGTTTAAACGAAAATAAAAACACATGTATAACTTTTTTTGAGATTATTTCGACCCATACTCATCTTACCTTTGATATAAATGATTTAGGGACCATTATAAACCAAAAATAAATTTATAATAAATTAATATTTCACGATAATCCTAAAGTTCACCTCTTCCATCTTATAAAAGGCCACCACCTATAACCACTTAATAAAACCTTTAAATCCATTTTTATCATCCAAACAATGACTATATAATCTCCCAATATCCCTACCTTCCTACTGTAGTCCACACTATGGGAAAAAAGACATCCTAGGGAGACCTTTTGAGCAAATAAAAATGAGATACTCGAAAACGAGGTAATTATTTTATCACCTCCTTCAGAATTCATTTCTTATTCAAATTCATCTTCTCATTTTGTTCTCATAATAAAAAAAAATAAAATTTCTTATACATTCTGATATGCTATTACAATTATGGTACATTCTAATAACTTTTTTTCTTTCCTTCGAATAACAGTATAACTATGCGTGCATATGTACGTCTTACCATCTCCACGCTGTGCTGTAATTATTTATTCAAAAATAATTAATTTGGATTGGTACAGTGCATTTAAATAATTAATATATAAATGATAATTATAATTTATAATTAATATACCATCCATTTCTATACCATTTGACTATTAATTGAATGATATCGCCGCTTGTGTGTTTGTATGACTTATTGTCTTCATGACTCAATGAGATTCATTCCCCACATTAACCATTCAAGAATGATTATAAAGTATATATAATAAATAATAATGAAATATAATACATAATAATTCTATTGTATATATATATATATATCATTTAGTTGATTCCATTCAATTCAATAAGAAAACAGAAATAGTGGCCATCTGTACGTACGACCTACAATCTCCCTGAACAGTGTATTCCATTTCATTTATCTTTCTATTATATATATTTATATACTGAATATATATGACATATAAATAAGGTTTTATATTATAGAAGTAATTAATCATGATCTAAGTAATAATATCACGATTAAAAAGTCAAAACACGTACGATAAATAAAATGTTTATTACCCAAATCTTTGCATTAATATTTAATTGATAAAGGAACAGGTAATATAAATTCATTAGTGAATCATATATGATGTCATAAATATTATTATGGTTCCGTTAAAAGTTAATAATATGTTTAAACCCACTATACAGAAGTTTAGATGAATATGGAAGAAATCAGACCTATGGTAAGGGATAATTTTTCAATATCAATTTTATCTGAGATTATTTATACGTAAGTATTTATTGGGGATATATTTATCACCCATTATCATGTATTCTAAAAATGTTTTCATAAATTTTTATTATTATTCTATATCTTTTTAATGTTATTTTTACACATTTTTTATTTTTACTACATGGTATAGAAGGAATCTTTCTTTTAAGTAATCATAATTCCTTACTTCCATGAAGGTTCCTCTACACGATTTCATGTTTATTTTCAACTAAATTCTTTTCATTTAAAATTACATAGTATTTTGATAATAGAGGATGTTTTTGAATAATAATGGAGATTTTCCTCCAAAATTATATTCAAGTGTTTTCTAAAAACTATTTTCCATCTAAGATGACACTCTTTATGTAGGGTTATATTTCTATCATTATGATTACTTTTATTTGACTATGTTTATGCTGGATTTTTTTTATGAAATCCATTTATCTTGTATGGATTATGTTATGATGTAATGATATTTAAGAAAAACATTTTATTTCATTGAATATTCTATGATGAATGATTTATGTTTTTGTGGAACATGTAAGAATGATTTCACTATGAGATGGGTGGAACCTATATCTCCCTCCAATTCATTGGGAAAAGATTTATATCTCCTAAGATAGACATGACTGTAACAACATGTAAATCCAGTTTAGTAATATAGGGCTAGAATGACAGGTAAATCCAGTTCAGTAATACATGGATGGAACAACCATTAAACCTAGTTCAGTAATGGAATTTTTTTATAATGATGGTCTAGGCAGGAATTTATGGGCTACAATTGAAATCATATTATGTTCTAATTTGTTTTCCACAATTCCATGTTTTATGCCAAAGCCGTTTTATCATGGTTAATGTTCCTTTATGATCTAATTCTCACATACTTCCATGATTTATTTCATGAATCGATATTTTAATATTTAAACATTATGTTCAGGTTTTTAAATTATAATATTTACGGTTTGTTTTATGTTCTCAATGTTTACCCTTATTGACCATTTGAGCTCACCCTTTTTATGTTTTTTCCCTAGGATAGAGTGAAATGTTTTAGGTAGGAAAACAAATGGAGAAGAACTTTATAGGAGATGTTGAAGATCTTTCACCAAGTTAAAGGATTGTGTTCCAAGATTCCAAAGACACTAAACTAATACGGTCTTTGGGTTTCAGTTTGTGTCATCTATTAAGTATTCTACATAAGTAATGTAATGTCCATGTAAATCAATCATGGGTATCTATATACATATTATGTTTATATATTTACAAAATATCTCTAAATATATATAGTAAATATATTATAAATTATATTTACATAAATAAACTAATTAAAATAAGCATTTAATGAAAAAAATATATTATAAATTATATTTATGTATAAGAACTATTTATACATAAATAATAAAAATTTAAATTTAAATTTTATAAAATATATATATAATATCATTTTTGTTAATATAAATTTTTTAAAATATATATTATAATATCTTGAAATGTATTTTTATATTTTATAATATTTTTTCAAAATGTAAATTTAATATATTTATATTTATCTATTTATATATTTCAAATTTGTTACACATTTAATTATCATTTTATATTTATTTTTCATAAAAAAAATATTTAATATTAAAATTACATTTTAATGTTGATATATATATATATATTATTTATATACATACATTATTTTTAAATATTTAAATACTAAATATATTATAACATTGATAAATATAAATATTTTATTAATTTCATGATTATTATAAGTAAAGGAAACAACACACACACTCACAAACAAGTAATGATAGGTCTCGACCCTTCTAAGGGTCGACTCGCTCCTTAACAAGCTCATTAATATATTTATAACCCGAAGGACCCACATTTGATGGCCTAAAGGCACCTGTTGTGTGCCTTCCATACCGCTCGTGTTGTGCTTCAATGTTTCCCTATCCATATTTGGGCCCTCAAATTCTTACCATAAATGGCCCATAAATCCTCCCTGAACAGGCATCTCAGATTTAAATTCAATTTGAATCTACAAGTGTGGGACAACTTTACTACTCATCCAAACCTCTGGCTGCCAATGGATTATGGGTTATGAGGGTTTTAATGTTTCCATGCCACACCTTTCCTAGTCCATACCTTCCACCCAAGGAACCATCATCCCCTAGCTAAATTTATATTGTTGTGTGTGTGAATGTGTAATTAATTAAATTTCATGTCAATATTTAATTATATAATGTAGATAAATACATCACTACAACATATCCAGGTAATGGATTCATCGGGTTTTTTCAGTGCTAAGCAGAAAGCACTAATAACAGTTACGCATTTATCAGTGATTCTTTTAGGACCGATAAAGGATATAATTATCAATACTAATTTTAGCACTAATAAACGTTTTTACGAAAAAATATTATTAATTTATATAAAATGATTATATTTATATTCAAAAATCATTTTATTTATATAAATTTATATAAAAACACATATTTATAAATAATATAAATATGATTTATTATAATATATATTTTTTAACAATTCAAATATATATATATATATATAATGTTTTTAAAAAGAATTTATAAGTTTATAAATAAATAGATATATATTTCAATAATTATAAAATTATAATATTTTTTGTTAAATGATAAATATATTTATTACATTTATAATCATATATAAAAACTTTTTAAATATATTTATTTATAATTATAATTATAAATAAATATATTTCTAATGAATATATATATATATATAATTAGATAATGAAGATATTAATTACCCTTATTTATGTTTATATATTGATGTTTGAGTATAATTGATCCTATATGATCATAATGTTTTTTTGTAGACATGATTGCGACTAATGTTATAAATGTGAAGATTAGCTATACTTTGATGACGAGCACATGAATATGTTATGTATTCGTCATTATGAATGTTCATTTATAAATTGACACTCGTATGATCCATTCATGTTATACCCATGAGCTTATGATGTTCATAAATACTTATATAATTACAATAAATTTATTCAAATAATAAATGTATTTATTAAATTTGTTATTATAATTTTTAATTAAATTGAAATTCTTTTTAAATTTATTTATTTTTAATTATGATTATAAATATATATATGTGTGTGTGTGTGTGTATTTAAATAATTATAAAATTACAATAAATACTTAATTATAATTTTATAAATATATATTTATTTATATATTAACACACACACACACACATATATAATTATATTTATAATTATATAAAAATATATATAACTTTATTTATTTATAATTATAATTATATATATATATATATATATATATATAATTGTACAATTATAATAAATATATTTATAATCATTATAATTTTATAAAAATATACAATTATAGAAATATATTTATAAATATATAAAAATATTTATACATATATAAAAATGTTTATAATTACAATCATAAATAATATATATATATATATGAATGTAAATATTTATAAAAATATAATAAATATATTTTTAATAATTTTATAATCATTAAAAATTTATTCATATTAGGTATTTTTAGTGCTAAAAGAAGTGCTGATGAAGGTCTGTTTTATCAGTGCTTTATATTTTAGCACTGATAAAAACATCATTTGTCAGCACATTCCAAAAAGCACTGATAAAACCCTTTCATGTTTTCAATTATATAACCCCAGCAGATCCACTTTCTGCTCAAGCCTCAAAATTTCACGGAAGTTGAGCTCTGCCTCTGCCGACGTTGCAGCCGCTGCGTCCACCTCCACCTCCAACTCGGCCTCCACCGCCTCCGCCTCTAATTCCCTCACCCCTGACTCTTCCTCTACTATCCCCTTCTCAATTTCTCCCACCTCTACTGCCCCTCCCGCTGTTGTCCCTGCCTCTACCTTCGCCTCCACCTCTTCTTTTTCCGCCTCCACCATCACCACCTTTTCCCTCTCCTCCACTACGCCCACTTCTACCTCCGCTACCCCTGCCACTACCTCCGAGGTCCCCTCTTCCCCCACCCCCATCGTTGTCATCACTGCCACCTCCACATCCCCTGTCATCCCGGCCACCAGACCATATGTTTTAAACTAGCTAAATTATTTGTGCATATTGATTTATATTTTTCTTGGAAGCACTGATATTGGGAGAGATATAATCCAATGTTTTTAGAAAAATAGAGGTATTTGATCAAGATTTTAGATGGACATTGAAATATTGATTAATTACCTTTTTTCCTAGACTTATAATTCTAATATATATGATTTTTTGTTAATCAAATACTCTCTAGGATTTATGGTAGTTTCCAATTATTAACTAAAAGAAGACTCTCTATGGTAATGTGATCAGACCCTTTAAAATTATAAATCCAAATGTGTTAGAAGTTGAATAAAATCTTATGATTTTTAGGATCATATATTATGAATGAATGGGGGATAGATTATATCTTTCTCTTATGGTTGTTCATTTTTATGGATGTAAGCATTTTGAAAAAAATAAAATTAAAGAAAATTATTTTTCTATTGGGTTTTATATGACATTTTTTGATAGTCATTGATAATGTTTGTTTTAATGAATGTTGTTGAAGAATTATTGGTGATAAATGATTTTATTGGATATCGAATGATTTATTCAAAGATATAAGTTCATTGAAAGAGGATTTGTTTTTAAATGACATTGTTTCCAAGAGGATTCTATATTTTTTTCGACATTTTGGTTTTTTAAATAGTTGAAGCGGTTTTAGAATGAGTTGTAGACTTCTGAGAAACACAATAGTGATCTCCATAACATGATGGATTATAACACCCTATATTTTTTCCAATGAAGTGATATTACCCGTGTATCTGGTTCATCCATGATAAGATCTTCGAAATAATTTTCCATCCTGTGAACTTGAACAGTTATATTTGCCTTTTGTATGATCCCAATCTATGTATGTGTTCTATTTCTTAGTACTATTTGTGGCCAGATTCATGTTCATATGGGAAATATATTGATTCCTTGATTTCATATCTTTATCATGTCCTTAAATTTCACTTTTATAATGTTTTCCCCAATCATTTAAACTTTAATAACGAATTATATACCAATTCATGTAATTTTATCTATAATATCCTATTTTAGTAATTAAAATAATGTTTTGTGTCTGGAAAAGAATATTTTTGAATGGAAAAGGATATTTTTTTTAAGTGAGTTGATTTTGAATCTACATTTATGGGGGAATGAAAAGTCTTTCAATGGTTCTGAAATGTTTTATATACGATTTCCCTTCTCTTTTCATTTTTACATGGAATTTTTATTATTGTTATTAAAAGGGGATTTTGAAAAATGCATTACTTTTTGAAACCATTTGTGTATATTTCCTTATAATAAAGAATTTATTTAATTTGAAATGTTAGATATGTGGTTGATTTAATTATGAAAACTTATAGAACATTTTTGGAATTTTTGGAAATGATTTAACATGAAAAATATGGATATTATTTTTAATAATTTGGATTATTTCTAAGTGTGCGTGTATTTTTTAAAGAGTGCTTTGAACTGATTGGATTATTTTAAAAAAGGTGAATTATTTTAATGAGGAATTTGTGTAAATGTTTTTTTAATTGGGTTTCAAGTGTGATTTTATAAATAGTTTTCAAAGGATGTCCTAAAGGTATTTTTCCATAATATATTATTTTCATATTTTGATAGAATTAGGAAAACCATTACGTTATATAGGTAAAACAAGAAGATTGATAATAACAACCTAGAAAAGGAAAGTCAGTAACTCCATCTAACCCATAGGATATCCATCATGAACTCAGTCCTACAAATGGTCAATTAATGTTTAACCCCATTACAACTCTCAAACAAACATTGCAGCAAACATAACATGTGTGGTTTAAATTAGGGGAGTCCTCTATAATTATGTATACATTCTAGTTTGGTGTTGACTTCTAAAGGGATGAGTCCCATTCAACAAAATGAAATAATAAATATAATTCAAATTTTGAGTTACCCTTACTTGAAAGTCCCCTTTTGTGTATTTATTTTGTGAAATATTAATATTATCACATAAAATATGATAGATATGATTAAAGAATGGATGGATTCCAATCGTCTGACAAAATTATATGATTATGGAGAGAAAGAGTTCATGATGTTTTCAAAATATCATGCATAAGACCCTTCTCAAATCCTTTTCCCATGTTTACACTATTTTTACTCGAGACTAATTAGTCTAAAGGAGTCGGTTTAACACTTCATCTATCACAAAAATAGATCAATTTTATAGATGGCTGAATAACACTGTATTTTATGCATCATATGATATGATTACAATTTTGGACAATGAAGAAGACCATATAAAGGGTTCTATTACAAATGTGAATGACGATTAAGATCATATTGAGTAAATGAAAAGGAATGTTGAATATGAACATTGTGATTTCCCAAAACTGATTGAGAAGTTAATGAGTTTTGAAAAGATTCCATTTCATACTCATTGCACTAAATATATAGAATTTTCATCCATACTAAATCTATATAATATGAAAGCAGCGAATAGATGGAGTGATTCTAGTTTTACAGCACTACTTTTTCTCTTGAATGACATGCTCCGAGAAGATAATGAGCTCCCAAGATGAATATACAATTCCAGAGGAATACTACTCTCGATGAGTATGTTCGTTGAATGAATACATGCCATCCCAAATGACTGTATACTATTTCACAAGGACATATAATTATTTACATAATGCCTAAAGTGTGGTTCTTCTTGAATCAATAATGATGAATCTTCTCCTATGAAAGTTGTATGGTACATTACAATCATTTCAAGGTTTAGGTGCCTATATGTAAGTGATAAGACTATTGGGAAATTGACGTGGCACATAAATAAAACAATTAAATAGTGAAAACTATGTCACTCAGTAAACTACTCTATGTGGAATAGGATTCATCATGAGTATCCTAAATTTGGGAATGAGCCAAGAAACCTTCCTCTCACGTTAAATACAGATAGAGTGAATCGTTTTGGTTTTCAAAGCAGCAATCATAGTACATGGCCAGTTATGTGGGTAAATAATAACTTACCATCATGGTTATGCATGAAATAAAAATACATCATGTTATCTATGCATATATCTCTTCCAAAAAACCCGGGTAATGATATTGATGTATATTTGGTTCTATTGATCGAGGATTTGAATTTATTATGGGATTTAGGTGCTACGTTGTATGATGCTTATTGAAATGATGATTCCAAATCGAGAGTCATGTTGTACAGGATGATAAATGACATTCCTACATAGGTAAATATTTTAGGATATATCATTAAAGTAACTCAAGGGTATCCTATTTGAGAACAAGGTACACAGTCAATTAGGTTGATACATTAATCAAAAAAAGTGTTTTTCAGACATCATCGATTTCTACCCTGATGGAATAAGTATTGATCTTTGATGAAATCATTTAATGTAACATCAGAAGAATGTATAACACACCCTCAACTAAAATTTGATCAACTATTTCTGAAATTAAAATATGTGGACACTTCTTTTGGTAAACTATTTTCAAAATACCTCAGGAAAACTTGTTTGAAATAGAGATCATATTTTTTTTTTCAATTACAATAATGGAATTGATTATATGTCAGAAATTTTCTTGATGTTATGCATGTTGAAAAGAAATGTATGTGATAGTGTCATCACCATGTTACTAAATGAACCCAACAAAAGAAAGAATATAATTTAAGTCTCGGTTGAACATGGTTGACATGGGAATATGAGAAGATTTGGCACCAATGAAGGAAAAAAATGAACTTTTCTTCCTCCATCTAGTTACACTCTTTCCAAGGAGAGATATAAATATTGTTACATATTAAATGACGTGAAGGTTCCAAAGGTGTACCCATCGAATATAAAGTACATAATTTCAATTCCTAATTTAATGTTAAAGGGTCTCACATAAGATGATTTCAATGTTTTTATGAAATATATAATTCTTTTAGTTATACATTGAATTTTTTCTCATAATTTTCTTCATATATTAACCGAGAACAATTTCTTCTTCAAATTTGTATGCAGAAATGTTATATAACTGAGGAAATTTTCATCTATGGAATGAGAAATTACTATAATATTATTTGAATTGGAATTTTTCTTCCCACCAACGTTATTTGATATGATGGTTCATTTGATTGTTTACGTGGTGAGAGAGATTCAACTATGTTGTCCTTTACACAATAGATGGATATTCCTCAATGAATAGTATATGAAAATTTTGAATAGGTATGTCAAAAATCAAAGAGGACCAAAAGGTTATATTCCAAAGTGATATATTTTTGAGAATGAAATTTTTTATTATGTATTAAATACATGTTCTTTATGGAAAGTGTTAGTCTACCGAAATATCTTCACATTGGGTGGCTTGTGGGTGACGGAATTTTTGGAAGGGATGATGTAACAATCAATATTACAGATCAGGAGTAGGCCGAAATTTACGTTATTTATAACAATTTTGGAGGTTTCACCATATGTTAAAACCCACAAAAAAATTATTAGGAATTTGAATCAATCAAGGGATGAAATATGGATATCAAATACACATAATCAATAGTTTATAGGATGGTTTCAGGATCATATTTTTAATGAGTCAGGTGAAAATTTGGATTCAATTTTAGAACGACATTAATGGATAGCTGAAGGACCATGTGTGTATATATTATAATAAAATGGTTATGTAATTAATGGATATATGTTCTATAGAAATTAACATGATGAATAAAGTGCCACAAAAAATTGAGGAGTTGCACTTTTGGATGAATTGATGCATGTTTCTGGTACTAAGGATAGAAATCCAATTTATATGAATATTTCATTCTTTGGTATCATCAAAAAAATATGGGATTTGTATTATAAAATATTCCAAGTGCCAATTATTCAATACATGTGGATCGATGACATGTGTGATGTTTGAATAGATTAATTGTAATTTTTGAATGTTAATTTCAGTAAGGAAGAGTACAAAGATGAACCATTTATAGTTTCATCAAAGGAAATGAAAATATTCTATGTTTTAGATCCTACAAACAAAAATTAGTCAATGTTTTGGTTATCAACCAAAACCATTGAAGGGTAATATGAAAATATAACTGAGGATGACCCTTCTATTGGGACATTGCTATCATTTCACAGTGGTTCAAATGTAGACAGTGTTTTTTATGTTAGGGGAGACCACAATGAAGGGATTTGGATAGTCGATAGAGGGGTCAAATCCCTTTATCCTATAAAAAAAGTTTAATAATAATGTTATTTTTTATAATATATATTGTGTTACCTTATGATATTATCCATTCATTTCTGCATTTATGTACTCGAAATTAAATGTTAAACCACTTCTGCAGATAATAAGTTTTCACATATTGCTGCTCATAATCCTTTGTAATAATTTGTATCTCAACCTGTTGATGATCGTAATGAAGAGGAACAATAACCTATTGCACGTGATGGTGGCCTCAATCACGAGGAACAATAGGTTTGTTAAAATGTTACTGCTCCTAGTGTTTATATATAAGGACTATCTTCACATGATGATTCTACTGCTCTAGTGGAGTGACATATTAACATTGTTAACTCTGAGGAAATGGTAGGCTATGATAGACTGACGACACATATGACATTGGATCTCTATAATTTTATGGTGTTAGAAAGAAAATGTGGGAAAATAAAAGGCATCAAATATGAGTGTGTATGGGATGTGAAAGGCTAGAATGTTAACTCCAACAAGGTCATGTTCAGTAGTTACATTGGAATCTTCACTCGACAACACATGCTGATTGAAGTAGATTGGTGGCACCATGATGTGTCTATGCTTAAGACACTGATGTGGGAAGTTATTATGGTAACATTATGATATAATTTCATTATTTAAAAATAATAATGATGCATTGAATTACTCTTCATCATCTCATTGAGAGTGAATTAATAGTAGATGTGTCCCAAAATAAATATGTATTAATTCTTGTTGGAAGGATTTGGAGAGGATTTCACACAATTCTAAAGATACATAATCTTATGGTTGTTGAAGGGAAAATAAACTCAGATCCACTGCTTATCTATTCACAACTTATAACCCCATAAGTATGTGATGCATTAACTGGTCACCATGTGGATGTGTCTTATCAATTACATTGTGGCTAGTAATACATTGTTTGATGATACATGTATTCATCACATTGATTGATTATTTTTTATTTATAAAACAACAACTGAGTGGTGAAACTAAGTAACGGGAATCAAAACCCATGTAAACCTACTGTAATGAAAGGATGGGGTACTCTTCACTTGAAAAACAATGGTACGCATTTTAAATATATTGTAATATTATTTAGGTGACATGATATAAAAGAATAATTATGTTCCTCTCTTTATATGTAGATTGATGACTTTAAATCCAAAGACACATTCATCCTCATCTATGTTCTATGTAATTAGGTACGTCTAAATAAATATAGGATACTGATAAATGAAAACACACCATAAGTGTGGGAAACATGTTTACGTATGACATAATAAAAATTTGTTTTGATATAAAAAAATAACATAACAATGATAACTTATTTTTCTATATTTTCTATCTGACACAATCATAAGAATCATCAACACCTATACTTGATGAACGCATACTATCAGTGGACTTAAATGGGCTAGAACAATATGTTCATGTCGTAGGTATGGGTTTTTGGTGACATCCCAAACATATTTGTAGAAAAAAATAGGATCAAGGTGAAGAAGTCAAACAAATGAGAGAAAGACTAACTACCCTTTAAGAACAATTCCAATGGAAGAGAGAGATGAAAGACACTTTTATTGGGGACGAAAAAAGAATAAAACTCAAGAACAACCATTTCATAATGACCCCCCACCCCACCCCCACTATCTTTGAGGCAAGCCATTCCCCTTAAATAGTTGTCTAGGATGAGGTAATCAATGTTATAATAATTGTTTCTGTGAAATGTTAATCAGATATACACGGATACCATCTTTATACTAATATTCAATATAGTGATAATTGTAAGAGTTGATGTTCTAGAAACAAATGGTTTTACTTTGGTTAAATAGATATTTAATGTATTAAAATATTAAACAACTTATTACGTATTGTTCATTTTTTTTCATGATTATGATGTAATAATGTACTAGAGTATTGTTTTAATTGATATGGGCATTGCAGTTCCCCGATATGATGAGAACCTTAAAATGATATAATATTATTCTTAAATATTGTACTATGGTAGGATGAAATACTAGAAAGGGACACATAGCATGCATACCTTCAGTTAAAAATACTCATAAGAAGATGCAACTTCCTCTCATTATGTTCTCACTTAGTAATCTCCAAGATAAGAGATTTTGAGAACAGACCCACTTGTAGGAGTTCTTCATGTTTTAGTGTCATCAGATATTTCTACCTACGAGCATGTGTAATGATACTTAGACTTTAAGATTATCTTTAATATATATCATGACTCATGATCTTTGCTTTACTAACAAAAACCGTCACATAGACAGTTGGAAGGATGTAGGGTGCATTACGAGTGCCATGATATTAAAGGATAAGTCGAGGAAGGATTTGTCCCTTCCATTTATAGATGTTGATATCTCAAACTTTTGATTGAAATATAACTATCATGCGAAACTCCATGGTCAGGGTATAACAACGAGTTTATTTTAAGTAGTCAAAGAATGATGTATCAAGTATAAAGGTTGATGACACTGTAATGATACATGATTAATGAGATATTGACATAAAGGGACTATATTACACATGAATTGTTCATCTGTCGATTCCATTGTTCAAACATTACATTCATTGTATTGGGTTCCATTACCCATTTCTAGATAGTACTCTTGGACTTTAGGCAAGACCGCCTAATTCCAAAGTGAATGAATCCTAGAGGGTCACATACTAAGTTTATTTGTGGTCTTTGTTAAATTAATTTGAATTTAATTAATGAAATATATATTATTCTCAAGACTGTGGAATAATTTTATTCATGTTAAGTTGATCTCCTAAATTAAGTAAAATATATTTATTTATTTAATTGAAAATTTCTTAAATATTTATTTACTAGTTTATAAATAAAATATTCATTTAAGAGTATAAGTTATTTATTTATATATTTAGTTGTTCGATAAATGAAAGTGGAGTTTTAGTGGAACAATGCTTGTTCGGTAGTAAAATAATTATTTTCAATATGGTAAATAATTAATAGATGGCACAAGTTAAAATAATAATGATGCTACTATTATTTTGTGATGTGGAATATTATATTGTTTTGCGCAAGTAGGTGCACCATAAATAATGACGCGGTATTATTATTACGAGCATGGGATTTCTCTATGTTCATGAATGTATATAATTTCTAGTATGCAATTAAATATTTTAACTGATGTTCCATGCATATAAAAAGGAAATTATTTCTATTGTGCCATAGTGAACACACCACAAGCTTGGGGAATTGAGAATTGTTAAGCTAAAAAATTGATCTCTCGAATCCTCCTCCCACCCCTCTTAAGAATGATAGATGTTATTCAAGGATGAATAATAGGTGATCAAGAACGATCAGCACAAGACACTCACTTCATCGCGCTAGCACCCGGAGAACGAGTGGTGTCGATCGGAGGCCATTAGAGCACGTGTGGATCACAGCTAGAGGGATTCTAGTTTAAATCTTTGCAACTACAATGAGATAATATGGAAGGGTCAATCTAAATGATAAACATCATCAAAAAAGAATAATACCAAATATCAAGGTATTATTTTTCATTATGAAATTTATTAAATTAATTATAAACATGACGTGCTAGATCCTCTATAAGGGTTTAAGGCCTCTACCTTCATTATCGTAATCATTGATTCTATTCCGTGGAGACAGGAATTCATCATCGAATTGATCCTGGAATAATAATTAATCATAGTAAAAAATCAATGTTGGGTTACTTCCCAACAAAACTTTTGTTGTGTCCTGAACCTACTAGTGGTATCAGAGCCAGGTTACATGATAGTTTATAATTATTTAAATATTTCGTTGAGTACAATTTCATTTAATAAGTTAGTTGTTTCAATTCAAGTTAATAATTCTTTTAATCTGATCTCGATATATATTCATCCACTTTCATTTCTCGTTCAACATACATAAATATTATTATATATTAATTTTGAATAAAATAAAATTGAGGATCTCATCATGAGGTGCCAAAGCTTCCTTGTGGTACAACACCAGAACACGCAACGTGTATTTGATAGTACACGTGATGTAGTCATGATTCAATGCATCAGACCGGTTCACCAAACCAAGACGTGTGTTGCAGTATATTTTTTAAATGACTCTGTGTGTTAACCAGAAATAGGTGGCACGTGTTTTTTGGATTACACGTCATGTAGTCCACCAGACACGGCGTTTAGTACCATAAGATTTGGGTTTGACCGTGTACCCCGTACACGGCTTTCCTAGCTGGAAATTGTGTAACGCAAGTACAACATAGCGTGTGGCCCACTGAAAACATCGTGTATTATAAAGATTTTTGAGGTACACCCATACTTCGTTTCCCCAGGCAAGTAATTTATATGGATGGTGAAAAATAGTACACACCATATAGTTAAAACCACACACCGTGTACTCTACCAAATTATGCAGATTTATTTAAATTTATTATTATATTATACAAACCCTTGAGATGTGTACCATCATGTAGGTGTAAATATGAGGCACATCACATGATTGGTGTTTTATATATATCTGTTTAATTTGACATCTATATAATGTGCATTCCTACTCATTGGGTAGATATGAAGAGGAATTCACTAGGTTTCCTCCACGGTACAAGTGACATACAAAGATAATTTTTAATGAATTTATTTATTTAAAATTATGATGGATGAGAATCTCAAGAAAATTCATAAAATGGGTTTAAGATAAAAGGATTGGTTAATTAAAGATGATAATTAATTGTTTCGGTCATGATTTATCTTAAAAAAGAAAGATTAAAAAATTGAATGCTTATTTTATTTATGTGTAAACATCATTTCATGTATTGATGATCATGAGCTAGAACAAGACATTTGTATGTGGATGGTTTCTTTTAATTAACTTATTTAAATTATATATGGTGGCTTGCAAGCCATCTATTATCATTAATATGTACGGCATGCGTGCCCAAGGTTTCTTTTATGTAAGCACCTTTTTACCCCTCACTTGCATATGAGTTAAAAAAGGCATATGTAATGGATGGAACTCCCAATCTAGTGGAGGTGGATCAAGCTGCAGCTGAGATGAAAGCAATCCCAGGAGATATAGAGGTCGGCAGGTGGAAAGCTGTAAACAAGAACCCAAAATGTTCAATATGATTCTCCCTTATGATAGGGTTAGTTTATCAACCACTAGATACAATAACCATTATAAGGCTCATGATCATTCTCTTTTTTTGTTTCTGTTAGTTTCATGGTTTATCATTATGGATGTGTTGTCACATTCACAAAATTAATGAATTAAAAAAGCATGCAATACAGAACTAAAATAAACCAGAATTATGCGTAAATATTATAAAGACATGGTTAATCACTTAAGTATGTTCCACTTAATATTAACAATCATTTTATAATGATAATAATAAATTCAAGAATAAGAGATAAAGATCCCCCAACTAAAATATTAAGTCGGATCAAGCATTTTGTTACTTGATTAAGGGAAAATATCAATAAAACTATTTATTTGAGCAACCCTTGTCAAGACTTATACATTTATATAGGAAGCCATTATGAAAGGGTTCAGTTTGACTTAACCATATTACATCAAGAGTAGTATCCCTTGATAGAATTTGTGTAATATTAGAAGCAAGAGTTGAGGAAATACAAAATTCATGATTTCATGATTGGGCAGTCCACTCAAAAGATCAAGGAGCTAAAAGCCCGTGGCTGGCAAAGACCTACCAACCTAAATACCTTCTAATAGTTTGACCAACCCGTATTGGGGTTATATGAAGGGGAATATGGATCCTTACCACCAGAATTTTATGGAAACTAGACATTCTGAGTTCAATTTTTCGGGACATTGGGACGTGATAAAATAGTGGGAGACTCATAAAATATAATAAAGATGTTACTAATGATCTACTCATTTAATTGTTGAATAAAAATGACAAGCTCGTCAACCAAACTATATATGCGATCAATTCAGGATAAAGGAACCATACTCACAGTCAGTAACATCCAGAAATGATTTAGACACCTTCAGGTTATCCTACGCCATGAACAGATGTCTTACGTACTGGAGTCAGAATTACCTTATCTGCTACAAAATATTTGAGTGATGGGGATTTAATTATCTGTGAGAAACATATGAACAATGTGGTCGACATTCCATGTTTGATGATATCATCAATGTATAGTGATCTCATGAAGTCTCCTGAAAACATTGATTCTTATAGAATTCTCGATCACTTCTGTGGTCTTTACCAAGAGGGATCAAGACATGAAATTTTTGAGATATATAAGGCAGTATTTCAGAGTAATATTAGAGATGGTGCCCCATCTAGGCCTCATGTAGTCATGTTCATTGGATACATTGAGCACCTAAAGGTTCTAGGTTATAACCCCCCCCCCCAATGAACTGGGTACTTATCTCATTCTTGTGTCACTCCCTCTAAGATTCTCTATCGTTGTTGTCATTTTCAATATGAAAAACATTGAGAAGTCTCTATCTGATCTTCTTGTCCTCATTCACCAAGTGGACAAAAATAAGAAGCGTGAAAAGCCTTTTGTCCTTATAGTGAATAATAGGAAAGGGAAGGAAAATATATTTAAGCCCAAATCTCCTTTATGGCCTTCAATGAAAAGGAAGATCAAAGGGGATGCAATGGAATAAGAGGCTATTTGTTTTGCAAGTTGACAGAAGTGCCACTGGAAGAAGAACTACACCCAACCTAAGAAGCAAGGGGACGCTTCAGGTGCATTTCTTATTGAATGCAATCTATATGTTTCTACAAATTGGTAATTAGATATAGCTTAGGTTGCTGACATATGTATCCAAATACATGAACCAGTAGATTCATGATGATTGACAGAGGGGAGGTAGATCTACGAGCAGCCAACGAAGCCAGACTTAATGTTGTAGCTGTCGGGGACTACCACCTCATGTTTCCAACATGGATGATCTTGTTGTTAAAGGGGTGCTATTATTTTCCTTCTATTACTAAAAACATTATATATATATATCTATATTAGATACAGATGGATTTTTTTTCAAGTTTGGAAATGAATTTTTCTTTTTTTATAATGATAGCATTGGTTTTGTTAGGGAACATTTATACAACGGTCTTTACATGTTGGATTACACAAAACGATTATTGGTAATCGATAACATAGATACTTCACATGACTCATACCACACCCAACATTGGCATCACTAGCTTGGTCATGTAAATGAGAAATTATTGAAAAATTTACATCAAGATGGATATTTAGATTCTTTCAAACTAAACCCACTTGGCATATGTCATGCATCTTTATAAGGCAAATGACCAAAGCCCCATTTAGTTGGAAAGGATAAAGGGCTAAAGAACTTCGTGAATTCGTTTAAAATGATGTGTGTAGACCATTTATAGTTGAATCCATGGGAGGGTACTCACACCTCATAACATTTACTCATGATTTTAGTAGATATGGATATATCTACTTAATGAGTTATAAGTCGGATTCTTCTGATAAGTTCAAAGAATACAAAAATGAAGTTGAGAACCAGGTTGGTATGAATATTAAGAAACTTCAAATACACTGTGGTAGAGAATAACTTAATCAAGACTTCATTGATCACTTTGGGGAGATTGGGATCCTATCCCAACTCACTCCTCCAAACACACCCTGGTGGAATGGTGCGAGTGAAAGGAGAAACCACACCCTATTGGACATGGTAAGATCAATGATGAGTCATGTGAGCCTTCCATTGTCATTTTGGGGATATGTGTTTCAAATAGTTTCCCACATACTAAACGTAGTATGAACGAAATTGATAAATTGTATTCTATATGAGTTCTGGACTAGAATAAAAACCATGTTTTAATGTTTACATGAGTGGAGTTGAGAAGTGTTTTTTAAGGCCTCTTCAAGTAACAAACTCGCACCCAAGGGCACAAAGTGTACGTTTATATAATACCCCAAGGAAACAAGGGGATATTACCTATAAAACCCCTCATAAAAAAAGGTTATAGTAGAACGACATTCCATATTTCTTGAGAAGGGGAAATCTACAATATAGTTAGTGGGATCAAGATAGACTTAGATGAAGATGAGGATCAAGGTACACTAGATTTGGTACAGGAACAGATTACACAATGCCCTATGGAAAAAGAATCTATTCTAGAGACACAATGTAACACCTGAGACATTAATGTTATATGAATCATCAAAGGAATCTTTTTCTACACAACACTTGCTTGGCTTTCTTTACACGCAATCGCGACCTTTCTCGATAGCTTGCATCGTACGCAATACCGAGTTTCACTAAACAACAATATGCTATTAAAACTAGCCGTTATGAATAGTAATAACCACTTTTTGAAATTTTATAAATTTTATTTTTTCAAAATGGACTTCATTTTTGGACTCAGAATATCGAAATTAGCCTAGGGTGAAATTTGGGTATTTTTCTGAAAACTTTTAATTTTTGATGAATAGTGAAACCACTAAGTGGTAGGTTAAAAACTGAATTTTTCATAAAAATTAATTTTACCGCTTCTGTGAATGGAATTTCAAAAATCCGATAGACACGGTTGATATAAGTAAGTAAAATGTGGTTCAATGAGATAAAAATAAAATTTTTGTGAATAGTAACTTTTTACTTTTTTTACCGCGGTTAATAGTAAATAGGGTAACTAAGGGTAAATATGATATTACTATTACCCTAACACATGTCCTAATTCTATTGGACAAGTGTAATTCGACCAAAAACAAACATAGGAATAATATATGACCATTTAGGTCCACTTGGATTAGATTAGGACATTTATTATTAATTTATTTAAAGAAGGGTTAAAATAGTTAAAATCAAAGTTTAATAAGTAAATCATTTTTAATATGGGGTTATACATAAGATACATTCGACTATAAATATTCATTTGAAAGATAAAAATATTTCCTACATAATGGTATTTTATTTGTAATTTTCAGACATTAAATAATTTAGTTTATTTATGACACAATGATGATGGAGTAATTATCTTATTAATGAAATATTGACATAATTGATGGTATAAACACCAAAATAAATGTAATTTGAGACTTTTTATGAATTCCACTAATTTTCTAGGTTACTATGATATATTAATGTTGATTTAATCAACTTGGTTCGAAAATATAATTCTGTTATGACTTTCAAAAAAATCATATATCAAATAGTTTCAAAATTGACACAAAATAGTTTTTAAATCAAATATTATATTATTAATTGTTATTTTATTCCTAAAAATCTAAGGATCGGACAAATGACTTAGATAAGTATATATATATTAATAATAAACAATTTGGGGTTCGTTAGGCATGTTATAGTAAGTGTATTAACCATATAGTGAAAGAAAACAAAAAGACACGGTAAAAGTTAAATTATTTAACTTAGAGTTAAATCTAATTGATAAGGTTAAAATAATACCCTAAACTTGTCTAAATCCTATTGGTTGATAGGATTTCAACCCATCCACACTTTATCTTCGAAATAAGACCATTTGGAACCATTATAAACCGATTTTGACTTTAATATAAAATAATATTTTGAGATATTCCTAAGGTGCCCCTCTCCTCCATTAGAAAAGGGAACCTCCTCCCCCTCCTCCTCACACCAATTTGAGCACTCATGCTCGGCCAAACCCTGCCATTTTCTCCTCTCCACTTCCCTAGAATAATCCTAGAGGTCCTGGTCTTCTTCAAAGACCAATCATAGTTCCCTAAGTGGATGATTCAAAGAGGCGTTCCAAAGAAGAGGAGCTTCAGACACGTACAAAGCAAATCGGACCTAAAGTAAGGGAAATATCACAATCTTATTTTTATAAGAGATTGTTTATTCATAAGTATTTACTGGGGTGTATTTTATCATCCACATCCATGTTTCCTTAATATGTAATATTATTTCCATTCACATACAATTGTTTAAATCCTATTTTACCCTTCTGTGAGTTTTTAGTAAAAGATATGAAAGGAATCTTTTGTCGTTTTTCGTACGAGGTACTTTTTTGAATTTTTCGACAAAAGTACGAAGAATGTTTTTTTAACTTATACGGCATGAATGGATTTTTAAAAAATTATTCCCAAGAAACTTCCTTTACAAGTTTTCAAGTTTATTTTTAATCAACTTCTTTTAGTTTATAATTGTATGACATGTTAAGAAAAGAAAGGTTTTTTTGAAGAAGAAAGGATATTTTCCTCAAGAATGGAGTTCAAGTGTTTTATCAAAATTGTTTTCCATCTATGATAATAAAGGGTTCTGTTTGTATCCCTATTATGACATTGATTTGATCATGTTGTGATGGAATTATTTTTATGAATTCCTTTATCTTATATGAATTTATTTATGATGTCATGATGTTTCAAAAATCCCATTTTTGTTACATGTGTTATGCGATGATGTATGTTTTATGAATATGTGGCACACATAAGAAAGGATTCATTATAAGATGGGTGGGACCTATATCTCCCTCCAATGCATTGGGTAAAGATTTTATATCTCATGAGATAGACATGGCTGGAACGGTAGGTTATACCGGTTCAGTGAAACTGGACTGGAACGAGGGTGACTCGGTTCAGAAAGGGACTTTTTCCACTAAGATTGTCTTGAAAATGAGTCATGACTAACAAGAAAAGATTTTCCATGATTTTGTGTGCATGCCACAAAGTTTCAAGTTTCATGTTATGATTATGGGGATCTCATTTTCACTTCTATGATTTATTCCATGTTAAGATATTATGATCTCTTTTGCAGGTTATGATTTTCAAAAAGATATGATATGATTTTTATTTCCTTTATTTGCCCTTACTGAGCATTTTAGCTCACCCTTTTATGTTTTCTTTTCCCCAGGTTAGGAAGATGGATATTAAGTAGAATTTGCTAAAAGGGGCCCTAGATATGATGAAATAAATGGGAGACACTATAGAAGATTTATGAACCAGTTGTTTATGTTTCCCAGTTTATAAAGAAACTATACCTATACGGTCCTTTGTGGTTTTGTCATATGTTGTAATAATTGTGCTTCAATTTTGAAGTATTAACAATGTATGTAAAGTATGGGTCGTTATAGTTGGTATCAGAGGAAAGGTATAGTCAACCTTTGGAAACTAGGATGCGAAAGCCTTTGTAAGAACCCTAAGGATAAGTCTAAGCATAGAACACAATCATAGTGTTTTAGAAATCGCCATTAATAACCTAGGATAAAACCTTAAGCGTGAAAATTTTATTCTTGAATTGTGTGGTTTTCCTATTATAATTACTATTGCTCACACTATTCTTCTTGGTTTTAGTCAATGGCTGGAACCCGAAGAAACCGTGTTAATGCGGAATGCGATGGGCAATGCAATGATTGTCCCCCTGAGCAACCAAACGATATGGGATCTGGAATGCGAAATCTTGTAGCCATGCTCACACAACACTCTCAAGCTATGAATCATGCAGGACTTCCAAATGAGCAAAGGAAGGAGCAACATTCTGTTGAATCCTTCATGAGGCAGCGTCCACCTTCTTTCAGCGGGTCTACTAATCCATTAGTTTCTGAACAATGGATTAGTACTACTGAAAAGATATTTTAAGTTCTTCAATGTTCTGAGCATGATAAAGTCATCCTAGCAGTGTATTTTTTGGAAGGAGATGCTGATCAATGGTGGAATCTTATTAAGAATATGAGGCAAAGGGATGAAATTGAGTCTATGGAATGGGACGAGTTCAAGAACCAATTTGTCAATAAGTACTTCCCTCGTATTCTCCGAACAAAGATGGAGAAAGAGTTCCTTGAACTGAAGCAAAGGGATGATGAATCTGTTGGTACCTATGAAGCAAATTTTACAAGACTTGCAAGGTACGCTTCTGGTATTATTATCCAACCTGAGAGTAAGATCGATCGATTCTTTAGTGGCTTAAAACCAAGTCTTCGAAGGGAGTTAGCCATAAGGGACTTCAATAGCTACGAGGAAATCGTTTGATGTGCTATCAAAGTCGAGATGGAGATTGGAGTAACCCATCAGTCACATGGGTTTGATAAGAAGAGGAAGATGGAATTCAAAGGAAAATCTAAAGAGTACACTGAAAAGAAGATGAGCTTTCCCTTATGCTCAATGTGTGGAAAGAAACATGGAGGGAGTTGACTTAAAGGGACAAGTAAATGTTTTAAATGTGTAAAGGAAGGTCATCGGGCATTTGAATGCCGTGATAATGGGAAGAAGATGTCTAATGACGCAAAAAAAGGAAGGGATACACAGAATGAACCTACTACACTTCAATGTTTCAAGTGCAAGGAGATGTGGCATTATGCCAATAAATGCCCAAATCCAAGGGTTGATGATGATGGTCGACGTCAACAAAATTTTAAGGCTAAAGAAAAAGGAAAGTCACATGCAATTTCTATCACCGATGTGGAGTACGATAACGAAGTGGTGAAAGGTACACTTACCATCCACTCTAAAGTAGAAAATTTTTTATTTGATTCTGGATCCACCCACTCTTTTATTTCTAAAGAATTTTCTAAGGGTATCACCGTATTACCTCAACAATTAGATGTTGAGTTAGCTGTGACAACACCAAATGGAACAACAGTCGCATCAAAAGTTTATAATTCTTCTCCGATCGATGTTTGTGGGAAAGTGCTTCCTGAAAATCTTGTGATCCTTCCTTTAGTGGAATTTGATGTGATTCTTGGCATGGATTGGCTTTCTCTACATGGAGCTCATATCAATTGCCAAAGTAGGGAAGTCACATTTCGTATTCCAGATCAATCTACGATCGTCTATCGATGCAAGGATGAATATAACCTTCCAGTGGAAATTCCTTCCATCTTATGGGTGTTGATTCCACTAAATGAAGGTTATTTATCTCTAATGGTTGGTGAGAAACTTACGATTAAGAATATGCCCATCGTACGGGAGTTTGATGATGTCTTTCCGGAGGAATTACCAGGTCTTCCACAAAATCGTGAAGTTGAGTTTTCAATAGAACTCGTACCGGGCGCTTTGCCAATTTCAAAGACACCTTATAGGATGGCCCCAATTGAGTTGCAGGAATTGAAGAAGCAACTCCATGAGAATCTTGATAAGGGATTCATACGCCCTAGTGCGTCACCTTGGGGAGCACCAGTTCTATTTGTTAAGAAGAAAGATGGATCAATGAGACTCTGCATTGATTTTCGAGAACTTAACAAGATCACTATCAAGAAAAAATATCCTCTCCCATGCATTGATGACTTATTTGACCAACTACGCGGAGCTCAATACTTTTCCAAGATTGATCTTCGTTCAGGGTATCATCAATTAAGGGTCAAAAGGGAGGATATACCAAAGACAGCTTTCCGTACAAGTTATGGACACTATGAATTTATAGTGATGCCGTTTGGTCTTACTAATTCCCCTGCTATCTTCATGGATCTAATGAGTAGAGTCTTTAGAGAATATCTTGATCAATTTGTGGTAGTCTTTATAGATGATATTCTTGTCTATTCAAAGAGAAAGGAAGAGCATGAAGATCACTTGAGAATTATATTGAAGACCCTAAGAAAGGAGAAGCTTTATGCCAAATTTACCAAGTGTGAATTTTGGCTTCAAAAAGTTTCATTTTTGGGTCACATAATCTCAAAAGAGGGGATATCTATGGATCTAGCAAAAACAGAGGTTATCGAATGATGGTCAAGACCAACAACAGTAACTGAGATCCGAAGTTTTCTTGGTTTTGATGGATATTATCGATGTTTTGTAAAGGATTTTTCACGATTATCTAATCCACTCACCAAGTTGACTTGGAAAGGAGTTAAGTTTGTTTGGACAAAGGAATGTGAAGAGAATTTCAAGGAGTTGAAAAGAAGGTTATACAGTGCACCTGTGCTCACATCTGCCTTGTAGTGGAGAAATTTTTGTGATCTACAGTGATGCATCCAAGAAGGGATTGGGGTGTGTTCTTATGAAAAATGATAAGGTGATAGCTTATGCCTCGAGATAGTTGAAAATCCATGAGCAAAATTACCCAACACATGATTTGGAGTTGGCTGCGGTAATCTTTGCATTAAAGATTTGGAGGCATTACCTTTACGGTGAAAGGTGTGATATTTATACTGATCATAAGAGTTTAAAGTATATTTTCACACAAAGGAACTTAATATGCGTCAAAGAAGATGGTTGGAGCTGATTAAGGATTATGACTGCTCAATCCATTACCACCCTGGGAAAGCAAACAAGGTGGCAGATGCATTAAGTCGACAAGAACATGCTAGTTTATCCATGATGAGGATCACAAAAGATCCAATATTTATGGATTTACAAAAGATGGATCTTGGAATTATTATGGAAGGGGAAAATCTTATCTTTCTCAAATGAATGTTCAACTATCTATACATGTGAAGATTAAAGAGGCATAGAAAGAATATGTCGAGTTACAAAAGAAGGTGAGAAATGTTCCTGAATTCAACCTTGATTATGATGGGATAATAAAGTTCAATAATCGGGTTTGTGTTCCTCCCATCCCCAAATTAAAGAAGGAGCTGCTGGATGAGGCTCATAGTTCATCATTCTCTATTCATCCTGGAAGCACGAAGATGTATAGGGACCTGAAAGAGTACTTCTGGTGGGATGGCATGAAAAGAGATGTTGCTGAATATGTCTCTCGATGCTTGGTTTGTCAACAAGTTAAAGGTGAGAGACAGAAGCCTAAGGGGATGTTACAACCATTACCCATACCCGAATGGAAATGGGAAAACATCACTATGGACTTTGTCACCGGACTTACTAAAACATTCAAAGGCAATAATGCTATTTGGGTCATAGTTGATCATCTTACAAAGTCTGCACACTTCATTGCTATTAGAGAGGATTTCTCTCTAGATCAGCTTTCCAGGATATATGTAAAGGAAGTGGTAAGATCGCATGGAGTACCACTTTCTATTATATCTGATCGGGATCCGAGATTTACCTCGAAGTTCTGGAGAAGTCTTCAGCATACTCTGGATACAGAGTTGAGTTTCAGCACTGCTTATCATCCCCAGACATACGGTCAGTCTGAGAGAACAATTCAAACCCTAGAAGATATGTTGAGAGCTTGCTCTATGGATTTCAAAGGATGTTGGGATCAACACCTACCTTTGGTGGAATTTTCTTATAATAATAGCTTTCACTCCAGTATTCAGATGGCTCCTTATGAAGCTCTCTATGGAAAGAAATGCAGGACTCCAACTTGCTGGGATGAAGTTGGGGAAAGAAAGCTATTAGGACCTGATCTTGTTGATGAAATGGCAGGAAAGGTCAGATCTATTCAACAACACATAAGAGCATCTCAGAGTCGACAAAAAAGTTATGCCGACAACCGAAGAAAAGACCTAGATTTTGAAGTGGGTGATAAAGCGTTCTTATGAATATCTCCCTGGAAGAGGGTTATGAGATTTTGAAAGAAGGGGAAGTTGAGCCCCATATGTATCGGTCCTTTCGAAATACTGGATCGTGTTGGGAAGGAAGCTTAACGATTGGCGCTTCCACCGAATCTCTCTCAAGTTCACGATGTGTTCCTTGTATCTCTCCTGAGAAAGTACATACCAGATCCTTCACATGTACTCAGCTCAGAAGTTGTACCGCTGGAGCAAGATCTTTCTTATGAAGAACAACCGATAGAGATTCTGGATCGTAGCGAAAAAGTCCTACGAAACAAGACCACTCGATTGGTGAAAGTTTTATGGAGTAACCACCAACTTGAAGAAGCTACATGGGAGCTTGAGGATATGATAAGGGAGAAGTATCCTCATCTGTTTGTTACAAAGTGACGAATTTCGAGGGCAAAATTATTTTTAAGGGGGGTAGAATGTAACACCCGAGACTTTAATGTTATATGAATCATCAAAGAAATATTTTTCTACACAACACTTGATTGGCTTGCTTTACACTCAATCGCGACCTTCCTCGATAGCTTGCGTCGTACGCAATACCGAGTTTCACTAAACAACAATATGCTATTAAAACTAGCCGATATGAATAGTAATAACCACTTTTTGAAATTTTATAAATTTTATTTTATCGAAATGGACTTCATTTTTGGACTCAGAATATCGAAATTATCCTAGGGTGAAATTTTGGTATTTTTCTGAAAACTTTCAATTTTTGATGAATAGTGAAACCACTAAGTGGTAGGTTAAAAACTGAATTTTGCATAAAACATAATTTTACCGCTTCTGTGAATGGAATTTCAAAAATCCTACAGGCACGGTTGATATCAGTAAGTAAAATATGGTTCAATGAGATAAAAATAATTTTTTGGTGAATAGTAACTTTTTACTTTTTTTACCGCGGTTAATAGTAAATAGGGTAACTAAGGGTAAATATGATATTACTTTTACCCTAACACATGTCCTAATTCTATTGGACAAGTTTAATTCGAAAAAAAACAAACTTAGGAATAAAATATGACCATTTAGGTCCACTTGGATTATATTAGGACATTTATTATTAATTTATTTAAAGAAGGGTTAAAATAGTTAAAATCAAAGTTTAATAAGTAAATCATTTTTAATATGGGGTTATACATAATATAAATTCGACTAAAAATATTCATTAGAAAGCTAAAACGATTTCCTACATAATGGTATTTTATTTGTAATTTTTAGACATTAAATAATTTAATTTATTTATGACACAATGATGATGCAGTAATTATATTATTAATGAAATATTGACATAATGGATGTTATAAACACCAAAATAAATGTAATTTGAGACTTTTTATGAATTCCACTAATTTTCTAGGTTACTATGATATATTAATGTTGATTTAATCAACATTTTTCGAACATATAATTATGTTATGACTTTCACAAAAATCATATATCAAATTGTGTCAAAATTGACACAAAATAGTTTTTAAATCAAATATTATATTATTAATTGTTACTTTATTCCTAAAAATCTAAGGATCGGCCAAATGACTTAGATAAAGATATATATATTAATAATAAACAATTTGGGGTTCGTTTGGCATGTTATAGTAAGTGTATTAAACATATAGTGAAAGAAAACAAAAAGACACGGTAAAAGTAAAATTATTTAACATAGAGTTAAATCTAATTGATAAGGTTAAAATAATACCCTAAACTTGTCTAAATCCTATTGGTTGATAGGATTTCGACCCATACCCACTTTAGCTTTGAAATAAGACCCTTTGGAACCATTATAAACCGATTTTGACTTTAATATAAAATAATATTTTGAGATATTCCTAAGGTGCCCCTCTCCTCCCTTATAAAAGGGAACCCCCTCCCCCTCCTCCTCACACCAATTTGAGCACTCAAGGTCGGCCAACCCCTGCCATTTTCTCCTCTCCACTTCCCTAGAATAATCCTAGAGGTCCTGGTCTTCTTCAAAGACCAATCTTAGTTTCCTAAGTAGAGGATTCAAAGAGGCGTTCCAAAGAAGAGGAGCTTCGGACACGTACAAAGCAAATCAGACCTAAGGTAAGGGAAATATCACAATCTCATTTTTATCCGAGATTGTTTATTCGTAAGTATTTACTGGGGTGTATTTTATCATCCACATCCATGTTTCCTCAATATGTAATATTATTTCCATTCACCTACAATTGTTTAAATCCTATTTTACCCTTCTGTGAGTTTTTAGTAAAAGATATGAAACGAAGCTTTTGTCGTTTTTCGTACGAGGTACTTTTTTGAATTTTCCGACAAAAGATCGAAGAATGTTTTTTTTAACTTATACGGCATGAATGGATTTTTAAAAAATTATTCCCAAGAAGCTTCCTTTACAAGTTTTCAAGTTTATTTTTAATCAACTTCTTTTAGTTTATAATTGTATGACATGTTAAGAAAAGAAAAGTGTTTTTGAAGAAGAAATGATATTTTCCTCAAGAATGGAGTTCAAGTGTTTTATCAAAATTATTTTCCATCTAAGATAATAAAGGGTTCTGTTTTTATCCCTATTCTTACATTGATTTGATCATGTTGTGATGGAATTATTTTTATGAATTCCTTTATCTTATATGAATTTATTTATGATGTCGGGATGTTTCAAAAATCCCATTTTTGTTACATGTGTTATGCGATGATGTATGTTTTATGATTATGTGGCACACATAAGAATGGATTCATTATAAGATGGGTGGGACCTATATCTCCCTCCAATGCATTGGGTAAAGATTTTATATCTCATGAGATAGACATGGCTGGAACGGTAGGTTATACCGGTTCAGTGAAACAGGACTGGAACGAGGGTGACTCGGTTCAGAAAGGGACATTGTCCACTAAGATAGTCTTGGCAATGAGTCATGACTAACAAGAAAGGATTTTCCATGATTATGTGTGCATTCCACAATGTTTCAAGTTTCATGTTATGATTATGTGGATCTCATTTTCACTTCTATGATTTATTCCATGTTAAGATATTATGATCTCATTTGCAGGTTATGATTTTCAAAAAGATATGATATGATTTTTATTTCCTTTATTTTCCCTTGCTAATCATTTTAGCTCACCCTTTTATGTTTTCTTTTCCCCAGGTCAAGAAGATGGATATTAAGTAGAATATGTTAAAAGGGACCCTAGATATGATGAAATAAATGGGAGACACTGTAGAAGATTTATGAACCAGTTGTTTATGTTTCCCAGTTTCTAAAGACACTATACCTATACAGTCCTTTGTGGTTTTGTCATATGTTTTAATAAGTGTGCTTCAATTTTTGAAGTATTAACAATGTATGTAATGTATGGGTCGTTATACACAAGTACTACCTAGGAGTACAAGAGAGGTTAGAGAACCGAAATGTTACAGTTTTCTAATTACAATGGATGGTGAATCATTATTAGTTGATAATAATGATCCTCTAACTTATAAGGAAGCAGTGAGTGGCACAAATGTTATAAAGTTGCAAGAAGCCCTGAATTCTTAAATGGATTCAATGTATCAAATCCATGTCTAGATTTTGATAGATCCTCTAGTTGATGTAAAGCCTATTGGTTGTAAATTATATTCAAGAAGAAACTGGACATGGATGGACATGTCAGTACCTATAAAGAATGACAGGTTGCAAAAGGGTTTAAACAACATCATGGAATTGACTATGATGAAACCTTTTCACCAGTTGAAATGCTGAAATATATCATAATTTTACATGCCATTGTGGTTTACCGTGACTATGAGATTTAAGAAATGGATGTCAAAACAACCTTCATTAATGGAAACATTTTGGAAGATGTCTACATGACATAACCTGAAGTGTTTTTGACTCCAGATGATTCAAATAAGGTATGAAAGTTGCAAAAATCTATTTATAGATTAAAGAAAGCATCTAGGCCATGGAACATTCGTTTTGATGAAGCCATAACAGATGTTGGTTTTAAGAAGAATAAATGTGAGCCTTGGGTCTATAAAGGTTTTAGTGGGAGTGAATTCATTTTTTCTAATATTATATGTTGATGACATATTACTTATTGGAAACGAGATACTAGTATTATAGTCTAATAAGGCATTGTTGAATCAATGCTTCTCCATGAGGGACATGATCAAGGAAGAATATAATCTCAGGATCAAGATTCATCGTGATTGATCCAAGAGATTGTTGGGCCTAATTCAAAGTACATGCATTGACAAGATACTGAACAGATTCAGTATGGAACAATACAAGAGGGGATTGTTTCCAGCATCACATGGAATTTATCTTTCCAAGAAAATATTTCCTCAGAAACACGAAGAAATAATGATATTTAAAAGACTCCATAATCATCTGCAATTGGTTAATTCATGTATGTCATGCTATATACTAGGCTGGATGTTGCCTATGCATTATATATGGTAAGCAGATATCAAGCTGACCCAGGTGACCACCATTGGATGGCAGTAAATACTATCCGAATGTATCTGAGACATACTAAGGATATGTTCCTATTTTATGGAGGATATTGTCACAACACATCCCTCGGGGCCAGTGTTGTAACTATCCCAAGCCCACCTTCCATAGGCCAAGGGCTGGAGACTAGCACCAAAGGTATAAACCCATAAAACCGGGAAGCCATATCCTTTATAAACTGAAACACACAACAGAGTATGAGTTGGAAGTAAACACTAAGTAAATTTTCATACAAAAGAAATGATGTAAAGTAAAAGGGGCTGGAAATAGAAGCCCAAATGTAAGTACAAGTTCAATTGAAAAGGGAAAAAACTAGTGAAAGGTAAAGAGAAGCTCCCAGATCATCCTCCAGGGTCCTACCTAAAGGCTAGTTACAAATGGACTCCTCATCGCTCCATGTCCATCAGAATCCTCTGTGCACTGACTCGTCATATGGTCCACCTCTGGGTACTGTTCAGTCCTGGCGCTCTCAGCCTCGATTAGCATTGTCCGTCGTCTACATCCAACACAATGAGGTGCGGGCACAACCCATGCAGGGGTGTGTATATCAATACTTAGTTGGGACCCCGAGACCCTCAAGTTCTCACAAAATCCAACAAGGATAAACCAAAAGCATGTAATCAATAGATAACCCCAATTAGGTTTATTCCCATACATATACCTAAGTTATAAGACAAATCCATCTCAATAATGAGGTACACTCAATTTTTACTAACTCAGCTCAAACCTGGATTTTATTCTAGGGGTAGTATCAAGTAACATCCCTAGTCACACTGTTAGAACCTCGGCTGATTGATTACTCCTCCTCTATCAAGTACGGTGGGTCTGCCGTGTGACACAGAGGCGCTTCCCACTATCCTTGGACTATTGAGGTACTCCTCCTATCGAGTGTCGTGGGTCTGCGGCATCACTCAAAGGCGCTCCCCCTATTAGTATGTGGAGGTACTCCTCCTATCAAGTATTGTGGGTCTATTGTGCTCACACATAGGTGCTTCCCAATATGGATAGTCGAATCACTCTGAGTCGAATCGGTCAGGCATCGTATTGTCTCATCCATATACTAGGTCTCTATACTCTGCTCGCTCGTCTCTGGGAGGGTCCTCTCCATGAGCTATAGGTCTATACTCCATGTATCATGATGTCCCATTTAGATGTATCTTAAGGGACCGCCACATCATAGGGGTCTCAACGCAATAGATAGTGTGTCAAGCGGACGCTTGATCTGTGAGTAATTAGCCATTTTGTCGTAGGGAACCCATTGGATTCATGTACGAACCAACCTGACTGTATCTCAACTATACCCCAAACTCCAATGGGGTATACTCAAAGAGATCATATCTCATCGAAATTACATGTGCTGCTGATGGTTCTTCAAACGGACGTCTGGTGCCAAAGTTATGGCCAAGGTAGGTAAAGGTTCGGTAGTAGTCCCAGGTGCGGTCTAACCCGGTCGGACCGAATCGTCCCAACACAGTCAGGGATGACCTATTCTAGGTAAACACGGACAGACACATTGGATCTGAACTGGCTTGTTGGGTGGCTCAGCCCACTAATTTTGGCCCGGTCCGCAGGGCCCGGACCAGTGGACAGCGGGGCAGTTTGGCCCGGGCTCAGGGCTAGTTTCGGTCAAAGTGTTGAGAGGGTCCGACTCAACGCAGCTCCTCCCAGATTGTACGAGGGAGATGATAATCCGGATTGACTGGGAGCGCACGGGTTTCACTGAGGCCAAATCAGGGGGGGCCGGGCAGGTCGCGGTAGGGGTCGGGCATGCCGTAGGGGTGCCGTGCAAGATACAGGGGCACCAGACAGGCCACGATAGGGGTCGGGCAAGCCACTGGGGTGCCGAGCAGGGGGTGGGGGCACCGAGCAGGTTGCGGGTCGCCGGGCAGGGCATGGGGTTGCGCAAGGTGTGCCCTCAGGGCACACGGGTAGGGAGTTAGCGGGATCGGGCAGGTCACAGGGGCGTGCGGGTAGGGAGCAGGGGTGCGCGGGCAGTGCGTGGGGCTGCATGCGGGGGTGCGGGTAGTGTGAGGGGCACCGGGCAGGGCATCTATAGGGACTGGCAGCCCTTGGGGGCACGCGGTGTGTCATGCAGCACGTCGGTGGGGCCGGGTAGGCCGAGGGGGAGGCCATGGGTTCGACCGGGGTGCACGGAGCACCGTATTGGCGGCACAGTTCATGGAGGTCATGGGTAGTGCGGCCTTTGTCATTGTCTCCCTCATCGCCTCATCGATGATCACCAAAATCATGTACGGTAGAGGGGGGTTGGGCCATGTTGGTTTTTCCCGCTCCCTCCGCATTTATGGTGGTAGAGTGTGGTTCTTCAAAATTTTTAAGAATGTTAAAGAACAACTCACTCACAATGAATCCTTTCTATCCGATGAAGAATATTCAAGGAAAACATCAACATTAAATATACCCCTACCTCTTTTTTGTCTTTCGTCGTTCGTTGACGGGGTCGTGGAAGGAAGATGATGAAGACCGTCGTTCATCGCGTCAGTCACACGTCTCTAAACCCGAGTTTTTTCGGCTCGTTGATGACGTTGCAGAGGGTAGGACAGTAGGTGAATGGGGTAGTGGACCGAGGAAGAAGTCGAAGAAGAATCATCATTGGCATTTTACGTTTGAAGAATGCATTCTTTGTTCTTCATTATTCTTTGGGAGCTTTTCTCCCTTCTCCCAATTTCCACCAAAAGGGAATGGGAACCCAAATAAAAATAATATATTTACTATTATTTTAATGTTGGAACATAAATAAAATGGAGATTTAAATTATGCATGGCTCCCATTAATTAAACCACAAGAGTTGGCATAATTAATTTAAAGGGGACGGTAGCACCAATTAATGGTAGAAGAGGTCAAGGGGCTCCCCCTCATTAATGAGGGGAGTTGGGAGATTCTCCACCCTCCCATTAATTTGGGGGTTTTAGTCTCGTGTGGTCTCTACGTCGTAACCTCACGCGTGAGGTTATTTTCAGGTGGGCCCCACTACCATAACCTCTCAGGGGAGGTTAGGGTTTGGCGGTCCGACCTCCAAATCCCAAGTGGAGGTTTTAACCAACAACACTCACATGGCGGCTTAAATAAAATAAAGTGTTGCAAAATTTATTTTATTATTATTATTTTTCCATGACAACCTAAAATCTAACTTCAACTCTCGACTCACTGTCATCAAAGTGAAAGTTTTCATAGGAAAATATTGGCATTGTGAGTTCAATGGTGCCTTCATATTTTAGTTCTGACCACTAGTTATAAAGTTAAAAGAACCCACTCGCATGTTTATTGAACCTACCTGAACAAAAATCAGAAATTGATTCCGGGAACACCGAGCCTCAGAAACAAGGGATGTAAATTTTTGCAGACTCATAAAATTCATACGTATTTAAGAAAAAATATTCCTATGAAATTTCCGGGTCTTTAAAGTGTCCCCACCTCAGGGCTTTAAATCCTCGTAAGCTACAACTCAAACTATGGGAATAAAAGGGGGTACTGAGTAGGTATCTGATCTTCCCGCTCCCATGTGATTTCCTGGATGTTCTCGTACAACCAGAGAACGTGCACCAGAGGTATCGACCGTCCATGTAGAACCTACTCTTGTCAATTATCAATCTCTATTGGAACTATCGTAATAGTCTCCCCATCATTGAAGTCCATCTCTCCATGGTCAATGATGTGGGAAGGGTCGTCTACATATCTCCTCAGCTAAGATATGTGGAAGACGTCATGCACCCAGTGCAACTGAGGTGGAAGAGCTAAGCAGTATTCCACCCCTCCAACTTTGCTGAGGACCTAAAAAGTTCAGATGGATCTCGGAGATAGCTTACCGCCTCAGAGAAAACTCTGTAGACCTCGTTGAGGTGAGACCCATAGGAAGACATGGTCTCCATCCTCAAACTCCAGAGGTCTCTGTCTCCTATCAACATACGACTTTTTCCAACTCTGGGCAGTCTTCATCTTCTCCTGGATGATCTACAGTTTCTCAATTATAGCCCATACAATCTCTGGTCCCACTAGTTTTGACTCCCCAGGGTCTGTCCACCACAAGGTTGATATGATTGATCGCCCGTACAACACCTCTAAAGGAGCCATCCCTATGTTGGAGTGATAGCTTTTGTTGTAGGAAAACTCCACTAAAGGTAAGTGATCTTTCCAGAAGTGACCGAAGTCGAGGTCACAAGAATATAGCATGTCCTCGAGGTTCTGAATGGTCTGCTCAGTCTGAATATCCATCTACGAATGGAAGGCGGTGCTCAAACAAAGTTGTGTCCCGAAAGCTTCCTGCAACCCCTTCAACAGCCGTGAAGTAAAGCATGTGTCACGATCGGAGACAATCTTCAAGGGTATAAAATGTAGACTCAAAATCTCTTGCACATAGAGGCGTCTCAAGATACCTATACAACTGTTCTCTCTGATCGGTAGGAAGTGGCAGACTTGGTGAGTCGGTCGATGATCACCCAAATCGAGTCATGACCCCTGGAAGTAAGTGTGGTTATCGAGTGTCCTCCCAAAGGTATCTCCAGACATGATGGTCATGTCAATGGTTTAACTAGAAACTCTAGTTCCTGGAAAAGATTCATGGATTGAAATAATGTTTGGTACCTATGTCTATTGATACAGCATCTAGTAGTAAACACATACCATTACTAAAATCATTCCTATAGCCATTGGGTCGCACTCTTTGACCGCATGTAGCTAATCCCTCCCCCTGCAAGTCCTCCAGCTATACCCGCAGCTCACGAAACTCAGTGGGAGGCATCATATATGCTGGCATAGAAATTGGTGCCATATTGTGGTACAATTAAAGGTAGAAGTACACCTCTCTGCGAGGAGGTACACCTGGGACATCACAAGGGAAAACATCTTCGTACTGGTCAACCACTATAGGATAAGTCAGACTCTCCACATCTACTACTCAGTCGGTAAGGCAGGTCAACTGATTAGTGATCGGCAACACCCTCCTCTATGTAAGTCCTTCCTGTGATAAAAAGGATCCCTTCTCACTGGTGAAGGTAAAACTGGTCCCATCCGTACGGACACACCACACATTGTGCCTAATACAGTATATCTAAGCATGGACTCTGGAAAACTAATCCATACCCAAGATGAGATCATAAGGCCTTGACGCCACTACTAGGATATCTCAGCCGATGCCCTCACCTACTAGAGTAATCGTGCACTGTCGGCACCAGTGCGTAATCATCAAATCAGTTCCATTAGAAGTATCTGGCCGTAAGGATCAAACTAACGGCTCCTTCGAAATCTCTGAGCTCTGAATGAGGGAAGTGTTAATGAAAGAGTGACTGGAACCTGTGTCTATAAAAACTGTTGCTAAGGTGGAATAGACACAGATCTTACTTCGAATCATCTCTGGAGCACCATGATTGTAGGCCTCAGCTACCTGATGTTGAGCTGTCTGTTGTCCACCCACTCCCTGCGGTCGGGGTGGACCTCCTAGTGGTGGTAGAGGAAACACCTCGAAACGTCGTCCACCTCTAGCTGCATGACCATCTCCTCTTTAATGTCCTCCACCTCCCTCTATACCGCATCGATTGAACCTCTTACTCTTCCTAAGAGGTCCCTCAACTGTCTATTGATCGTTAGTAAAGCGTGTTAGACAATCACGAGCCATGTGACCCTGCCCGCCGCATGAGGAACACTGCCTGCTACTGGCATGTATGTCACTACCCTGGGTGCCTTGTACATCTGATCCTGAGTCATGCGGTCGTCCACCCATGGGTCTGGTCCTCTTGGTCCTCTGCGTCATCTGTCTATTACCAGCTGCAAAAGACTCTGTTGCATGTCGACTAGTGGTGGGTCTGGATGCCAGAGACAACTCAGCAAGGAAACGCTTCACCAAGAGGTCTCTCTCTAGCACCCATGCCTGTGTCGGGATGCTGAGTTAGATCATCAATTCCTTGATCTCTCGTCTGAGCCCATGTTCGATGGTCTAGGCCCTGAAGAATGGGTCTCGCACCATATCTGTGGAGTAGCGTGAGAGGTCGGTGAACCTCACAAAGTACTATGCAACTATCATGCATCCCTACTGCAGATGCAGTAGCTCCTGTATCCACACCAAACATAGGTATCTGGGAAAAATTCTGCTTGGAACATGATCTCGATGTCTACCCAGTGTAGCGTCGCCTCATCACGCACCTGGAGCATTAGGCTCCACCATCTACCTACTGCAACCTGAAGGAGACTCGCGAAAAGGATCTCTATAAAGACTACTTGTGTCCCTACTAGCTTATAGACTCTCACCACAGCCTCCAGCTAATCCATAGATGCATGTGGGTCTGTGTCACCCCTAAACCTAGGTGGCCTCTGGTACTGGAACTCATGCAACGCGCTATAGCGGCGTGCATTGTCTATTGTTGGGACTCGTGGCATCGGTGGCCCAACGAGGTGTGGTAGTTCTTGTACCTCAACTGGAAGAGGTCCATGCACCAAGTACTTAACGCTCAACAGGCTGTCGGTGCATATAACTATCGGGACTCTCATTGGTCGTCCACGTGGTGGCATCCTAAAAGAAATAGATGTGACAAGGTCAAAAGTTTATTCCTTGTGAGTTGACCTGGTTGAGATGACATCAATTATAGTTTTTAAAACACAGACACATTTAGTTATTTTGTGCACTGAGTCCGGAATCAGTAGTCAGTGACCTAGTGTATGGATACTTCGGCCGCCGCACCAACACCAGAACCCCTAAACTGGAAACCACACTCGGTACAGTTAACACTATTTCTTCATAGAAAATAATGACCAGAGTCTTATGTTCTACGGTAGAAATGTCTCCAATGATATCAATTTGTCACGACACGTCCCCCATGAACCGTTTCTTAACTACCCCAAGGTTGCCTTCCATATGAAAGGGGCTGGCGACTAGCACAGAAGGCATAAATCCCTAAAATGTGGATGGCATTAACTTTATAAACTGAAAAACACAACAGAGTTTGGGTAGTAAGTAAACACAATGTAAACATGTATACAAAAAAAGTCCTGGAATGTAAAAGGGGCCCAAAATATAAGCCCAACTGTAAGTACAAGTACAACTGAAAAGAGGAAAAATAGCTGAAAGGGAAAGAGCAGCTCCTGGATCATCCTCTGGGGTTTCTACCTGAAGGGTAGGTACAGATGGAATCTTTAGAACTCCATGTCCATTAGAATCCTCTGTGTATCGACTCGTCATATGTTCCACCTCCGGGTACCATCCAGTCTTGGCGCTCTTGGCCTCTGTCAGTGTTGTTCGTCGTCTACATCCAACAAATCGAGGTGCTGGCATATCCCGTGCAGGGGTGAGTATAATGATACTCGGTAGGGACCCCGAGACCCTCGAGGTCTCACCAAATCCAAAAAAGATAAACTAGAAGAATTTAATCAATAGATAACCCCACTTAGGTATATGACCATACATATACCTAAGTGATCATGTAATCCATCTCAATCATGAGGTAAACTCAAAAGATACTAACTCAGCTCAAACTAGGATTTTATTTTAGGTTTAGCTTGAAGTAACATCCCTAGTCACACTATCATAACCTATTCTAATGGATTACTCCTCCTTTATCGAGTATTGTGGTCCTGTCGCGTCACACAGAGGAACTTCCCACTATCCTAGGACTGCTGAGGTATTCCTCATATTGAGTACCATCTGTTGTGGCCTCTAACAGAGGAACTCCCCACTATAGGGCTGTAGAATCACATAGATGTGATCCCCCTAATACCATGTAGAGGTACTCCTCCTGTCGATTACTGTGGGACTGCTGCACTCACATAGAGGCGCTTCCCACTGTGGCTAGTCGAATCACTCCAAGTCAAATCTGTCAAGCAGTCGACAAGTCTCAGCCAGCTACTAGGTCTTCGTACTCCGCTCACTCGTCTCCATGAGGGTCCACTCCACGAGCTACTTTTCAATACTCCAAGTGTCACAATATCCCACGTAGATGTATCTCAAGGAACCTCCACTTCATTGGGGTCTCAACGCAACATACACCACGTCAATCAGATGCTCGGTTTGTGAGTTATTAGCCACTTTGTCACAGGGGGCCAGTTGAATTCGTGTACAAACCAACTTGAATGTATCTCAAATACACAACGAACAGCAATGTGGTATACTCAAAGGGACCGTCTCTCATTGAGATTACCAATGCCACTGAAGGTTTGTCCAATAGACGTCTGGTGCCAAAGTTATGTCCAAGATATGTAAAGGGTCTGTAGTGGGATCGGGTCCGGTCTGACCCGGTCGGACCGACTCGCCCCAACTTAGTTTGGACCGACCCGGTCTAGGTCAACCCGAAAAGGCCCGTTGGGTATGGCCCGACCCATTGGGCGGATCATCCGGCAACGTTTGGCTTGGCCCATTGGACTGTGGGGAGGTTCGGCCCAGGCTCAAGGCCTGTTCGGCCAGGAGTGTTGTGAGGGCACATCACGGCATGGTCGGCGTGAGGGAGCTGGGATTCCTGCTTGGCCAGGAGCGTGCAGTTCATAGGGAGGTCGGCTCGGGGGCGGCTGGGTAGGCCGTGGCAGAGGCCGGGTAGGCCGCGGGGGGGGGGGGGGGGAGGGAGGGGGGGCTAAGCAGGGAACTGAGGCACTGGGCAGTCCGCAACAGGGGCTAGGAAGGCCGCTAGAGGCACCGGGCTGGGCGAAGGGGTGCCGAGCAGCGCACGAGGGCATCGGGCAGCGCACAGGGGCGCTGACAGTACGTGCAGCAATGTGCAGGGGCGCGGGCAGCGTGTGGGCCATGCGGGCAGGACGTCGGTGGGGCCAGGCAGGCCATGGTAGCATGCCGACACTGCACGGGAGCACGCGTACAGCGTGCGGGGCTGCATGCGGGTGCGCGGGCTGCGCGTGTGGGTGATGGCAGCGCGCAGGGCACCTGGCAGTGTACCGTTAGGGCCAAGTAGGCCGTGGGGATGGACGTGCAGCGCGCGGGGGCACCATGCAGCGCATAGGGTGCCGAGCAGCGTGCCAGTGGGGCTGGGAAGGCTGTGGGGCAGGCCGCAGGTTCGGTTGGGGCACGCGAAGCACCGCGGGGACGATGCGGTTCACAGAGGCCAGAGGTAGCGCGGACATCGTCATTGCCTCCTTTGTCGCCACGTCGATGATCACCAAAAACAAGTACAATAGAGGGGGGTCCGGCCATGTTGGTTTGGCCCTCTCCCTACATGTTTAGGGTGGTATCATGCGGTTCATCATGATTTTTATGAAAGATTAACAACAAGTCACCTGAAAAAAATCCTTTCGATCAGAAGAAGAAGAATCAAGTAAAACATCAACATGAAATAAACCCCCTACGTCTTGTTCTTCGTTCTTTGTTCATTGACAGAGTCGTGGAAAGAGGACAATGAAGACCATCGTTCGTCGTGTCTGTCACAAGTCTCTAAAATTGATTTGTGTCGGCTCATTGATGACATTGCGAAGGGTCGGTCAGTAGGTGACTGGGGTAGAGGACCGAGGAAGAAGTTGAAGAAGAATCCTCGTCGGTGTTCTTTGTTAGAGAATGCATTCTTAGTTCTACATTGGGAGCTTTTCTCCCTTCTCCCAAATTCCACCAAAAGAGAATTCCAACTGAAATAATAATAATATATTTACTATTATTTTAATTTTGGCATGTAATTCAAATAAGGAATTAAATTACCCAGGTTCCCCTTAATTTAACCACGAGAGATAGCACAATTAATTTAAAGGGTATGTTGGCACCAATTAATGGTATATGAGGTCAAGGGACTCCCCACTCATTAATTAGGTGAGTTGGGAGATTTTCCACCATCCCATTAATTGGGGGGTTTTAATCTCATGTGGTACCCCCATTGTAACCTATCACAGCTGGTTATTTTGTTGTGGCCCTGCCACCATAACCTCCCATGGGAGGTTATGGTGTGGTGGTCCCACCTCCATCTCCCAAGTTAACGTTTTAACCAACAACACTCACATGGGAGCCTAAATAAAATAAATTGTTGCACATTTTATTTTATTATTATTTTTTCCAATGAAAACCAAAAATCAATCATCAACTCTCAACTCACTGCCATCGAAGTGAATGTGTTTTTAGGAAAATATCGGTGTTGCGAGTTCAATGGTGCCTGAAATTTTATGTTTCGAGCACCGGTTCAAATGTTATAAAACCACACTAATATGTTTACTGAACGTCCCCGAAAAAAACATCAGAAATTGATTCCAGGAACACCGTGCTTCAGAATCAAGTTCCAGATATTTTCGCAGATTCGTAAAATTCCCATGTATTTAAGAAAACAAATCATGGAATTTCTAGGATATTACAGAGATGGGGAACTATTTATCATATGATATGTAGATGCTAGTTTCCAAACTTATCATGATTACATGAAGTCTTAAACTAGATATATCATCACATTAAATGGAGGTGTAGTGAGCTGGAAGAGCTCAAAGTAGATTGTGGTCGCAGATTCTATAGCAGAGTCTGAGTATATCACAGCTTATGGGGTATCTGAGGAAGTATTTTGGATGCGAAGAGACATAAAAGAGCTGGATGTGATACCTAACAGTAAAGATCCCATCACATTGTAGTGTGATAATACTGCAGCAGTGGCTCTCGTAAAACAGCCAAGGCCACATTAGTGGATGAAGCACATACTTCAGAAGTATCATCGCTTGTGGTATTTTTCTTAGTTATGTGAAGATGCAGTGAGTACTATTTCCACAAAAGACAACATGGAGGACCCATTGATTAAAGCCTTGAATCTGCAGAAACATGATCCCCATGTGAGCTTTTGTGGACTAAAAGTTGTAGGGAGTTGGTTCTAGTCCATGTATGAGTTTGTAAGAGTTGTTGTCCTAGAACCAACTGGTTGTGCTTTGATTACATGTATATTTAACGTAATTAAATATTAAACATTTTATTATATATTTTTCATATTTTTTCATGGTTGTGATGTAATAATTTCCTAGAGTATGTTTTGCATTGATAAGGTCATTTTAGGTCCCCACTATGATGAGAACATTGAAATGGTATAACAATATTCTTAAATAACATTCTACGGTTGGATGAAATAATATAAAGGGATACATGGGATGTACACCATCATGTGTGAGTACTCATAAGTAGATGAGACTTCCTCTCATGATGTTCTCACTTGGTAATCTCCAAGATATAACATTATGAGAACAGACCCACCAGTAAGAAATATGAATGTTTTGGTGTCATTGGATATTTCCATTTGTGAGTTTGTGTAATGATCCTTAGACTTTAATATTGTGATTAATACGTGTCACGACTCACAAACATTGATTTAATGACGAAAACTGTCATGCATACAGTTTGTGGGAAGTAGGGTATATTGGGTACATCACGAGTGACATGATATTAATTGATAAGTAAAAGAAGTATTTTCCCATTCCATTTATAGAAGTTGATATATCAGCCTTTTGATTGACATAGAACCATCGTGTGAAACTCTAAGGCCATGGTGTAACAAAGATTTAATTTCCGGTATTAAAAGAATGATGTATCAAGTATAAAGGTTGATGACATTATCATGAAGCATTCTTGATTAGATATTGAGACAAAGGGATTATATTACATAGTGAACATTCATATGAGGATGTCATTGTTGTGAATTTTCATTCATTATCATGGGTTCCATGACCCATTGCTAGAATGTACATCGGGACTTTAGGCAAGCCTGACTAATTCCAATGTGAATGAATCTTAGAGGGTCACACACTATGTGTATTTGATTATCTCTTCTAAATTCTATTTGAATTTAATTAATGAAATAAAGATTATTCTCAAGACCGTGGAATAATTTTATTCAAGTTATGATTATCGCATTAATTAAATAAAATATATTTATTTATTTTATTGAACATTTAATAAATACTTATTTACTAGTTTTAAAATAAAATATTTATTTATGATAATAATTTATTTATTTTTTTATTCAGGTGCTCAATAAATGGAAGTGGAGTTCGAGCAGACCAAGACTGGTCTGGTAGTAATAGTATTATATGAAAGACAAAAAATAAATATTTGTTGGCACAAGTTAAAATAATAATGATGCTACAATTATTTTGTGATGTGGAATTTTATTCTTTTTCATCAATGTTAGAGCACCATAAATAATGATGCAGTATTAATATTATAAGCTTGGGTTTTCTCTCTGTTAATTAATTTATTTAATTTATTTTATGAAATTAAATATTGTAACTGAAGTTCCTTGCATAAAAATATACATTTATGTCTATTGTTCCTTGGGGAACACACCACACACTTTGTGAATTGAGAATTGATGAGATAAACAATTTCTCTCTCAAATCCTCTCTATGCCCCTCTCAAGAATGAGAGACGATCATTAAGGCTAAAGAACAAGTGATCAAGAACGACAGACACAAGACACTCACTTCACTGTGCTGGAACACGGAGAATGAGTGGTGTCAATCAGAGGAAATTTGAGCACAAATGGATCACCACTAGATGGATTCTTGTATGGATGCTCGCAATCACAATGAAATAATCCATAAGGTTCATTTCGAAAAATCAACATCATCAATGAAAAAAAATACCAATGCCCCAAGTATTATTTTTCTTTAAGAAATTATATAAATTAATTATAAACATCATGTGCAAGATCCTCTATAATGGTTTCAGGCATCAGCCTTCCTTATCTAAATCTTTAATTCTATTCCTTGGAGACTGGCTTTAATCACTGTATTGATCCCAGAATAATCATTGATCATGGTAAAAATCAAAGCTGAGATTAATCCTAACCATGCATCCACTGCACCCAGAACCTACAATAATGACTATGATTTGTATCTATCAACACCCACCCATGCCCATGTAGTGAGGGCTACAGTGTTCAATATATAAAATAGAAAGATACATAATAGACAACATTCAATAGGCTATATGAGATTGTTGATTAACATAGCCCATACGCTGATCACTATGCTCGTAAAGACTCCGAATTTCCATGTAGAATTTGTTTTATATATGGGAATATTATGAGTTCGCAAAATCTGACAGTGCCTGATTCCGAGGCGCAGAGTGCCCGGAATGATCTATCAAAGTTTTTTTAAGCTTATGTTAACCCACGTAAGTAGTTTTCCAGATAAATTTGAATAAATCTTAAATGATTACTCAGATTAGAAATCTAAGGGTACTATTGCACTCAGGATGGCGGGTTTACCCTAGGTGTGACTTAATATTAGTCGACACGGGCCTCCTAAGAGAGAACCATAAAATGGCAGAATCATAAATAAAAATTAAATAAATTGTTTTTTTTTCAAATTATCATAACTCACAAGTGATAAATTGGATTAAGAATCTGAGACCACCACTGAACTCATGAGGGTATGATTTCCGTAAGCAGACACTAACTTTGGATAGTGCGAGCCACTAGAAATAGGTAGTTTTTTGCCGTAAATAAAATTACTAAGAGTCAATTATTTTATTGAAAAATTAATAACTTTTAAACGTTAACATGGATTGAAAATCCGAGAGTACCATTGGGTTCGTTGGGGAATGTTTCACCTCGGAAGAGCCTAACCTTGACTGGTTTGGGTTGAGGGTGACTAATCATAATTTTACAAACTTTTTTTTCCTGTGCGTTCAGTAAACATGTGTGTGAGTTTTTATAATGATTGAACAAGTTCCCAAAATTTAAATTTGAGGGCATCGTTTAACTCGCAATGCTGGTATTTGCATAAAGATACATTTACCTTGACCGTAGTTGGTCGAGGGGGAATGCGAGTTTTTGGGTTTTACGTGAATGAATAAAATAAAATTAAAAGTGTGTGACATTTTTTTTATTTGAAAATACCCAAGTGGGTGTTGTAAAGTGTGGTCCATCGAAACTAAGCCTTCATCTGGAAGTTGAAAAGTGGGGACCACTAGACCTTAACCTCCCATGAGAGGATATAGTGGTGGGGACCACATGAGTTCCCAAAACCTCCCAAATTGAATTTAGGGGTGGGGACCACCCAACCCCAATTAATGGGGTGAGAGGAAACCACTCAACCCCCCTCTTTAATTTGGAGGAACCTCTTGAGCTTCCTTTACATTAACTATGCCCATGCACCACATTAATTGTGCCAACCAAGATAATTAATTAAGCTAATTTGAATTTGTGCCAACGATTAAAGTTGGGGGAAACACATCAGTTGGCCATTTTCATTTTGGGAGAGAAGGAGCCTTGGGATAAAAGCTCTCCAATGAAGAACGCGTTCTTTCACGAAGAACACTCTACCAAAGAAGAACATTCTACCTACTAATAACGCTGAGCTTGACTTTGATCTTCTTTCTTGGGACTTCATCCAACGTGGGATGTCATCATCTACAATGAATTGGGGTCCATAATTCCTTCTCGTGACTTTGTCAATGAACAACCCGAGGTTGGGGATTAAGGCTATTTGTATAACACTTTCTATATAATCCCTTATTTTCTTGTGAGGGTTGGCAACAAACATTGCATAAGATTATGGTTTCACGTTAATGCTTCATTATTGTGAACTACTTTTTACCACTCTAAATGTGGAGGGGGCATACCAAACAATCATGGCCCAACCCCTCCGTCATTCTTCATTGTAGTGTTCTTTGGAATGAAGGAAGGCGACGAAAGTGACGAGGGATAAGGCGCCAACACCCATGGCCTCCACCGCTCCATGCCCCTGCCAAACCTAGACCACACCCCATGATGATTTCCCACTTTCATCTATCGTGGTGAGCGACCATGCCACCGTACCAAGCCACCGCCGTCATCTGCCGTGCCGAGCCAACTCACCGCCGTGCCGAACTGCTGCTCACTCCACCGTGACGAGCCCCGACGCCCCAACTGAAACAGCCTGTGCCCCTCGTTGTGCCCCACCCAAATATGCCCACTCCCTTCATGGTGCCCCGACTGAACAGACCTGCACCCCCTCACGGCGCCCCTGTCAAACCGGCGCATGCCCCTCATGATTCCTTGGCAGAACCAGGCGTGCCTCCCGCAGTGCCCCGCCCAACCCCCCCCCCCCCCCCGTGGCACTCTATGGCCCTTCGTGGCCCTCGCAGCCTCCTAGACTATGAAACGGACCGGGCCGCATCACGGGCCGGGCCGGGTTGGTCTGTCCGGGTCGGCACAGACCCGGGCCCACTACGACCCATTTAATTCCTTTGTCAATAACATTGGTACCGGACGTCTGTTTGATGATCCATCAGCGGCACTGGAAATCGTGGAATGTGAAGTTCCCTTTGAGTATTCCCCACTAGAGTTTTGTGGTATAGTTGAGAATAATCTGGTTGGATCGATCACGAATCCATCCGGGCCCCCGGGACTGAAAGGATAATAACTTATAGACCGGGCGTCCAATTGACGCGACGTCGATTGTGTTGAGACCCCTATGGCATGGAGGAACATTGATGTAATTATTCATGGGACTTAATGATAGTTGGAGTATTGACAAGTTGCTTGTAGATCAGATCCTCCGGGAGGTGGGTGAGATTAGTGCGGAGACCTAGTAGCTGGTTGTGACTTGACGACTGGTGACCTTTTCGACTCAGAGTGACTGGATGGGCCCAATGGGGAGGACCTTGGTGATGCAGACGACCAATGGTGGGGAGCTCCTCTCTGTGACGTGGTAGACTCAGGCTACTGGATAGGAGGAGTACCTCAGCAGACTACGATGGGTGCGCCTCTGTGTGACACGGCAGACCAACAACACTCAACAGGAGGAGTACCTCACCAGTTAAAGACTTTTTGGGCCCGGTGGGGAGCACCTCTGTGTGGCATAGTAGACCCATGATAATCGACAGGAATAGTACCTCCATAGTCTAAGATTAGTGGGAAGCGCATTTGTGTGACGCGGTAGGCCCACTATACCTGATAGAGGAAGAGTCCTCTATAATGCGAAGTATTCAACGATGTGACATGGGATTTTACTTGTTACTATCGTCTATAATAAATCTTGGTGTGAGCTGAGATAGTACCTCTGTGTTTTCCCTCATGATTGAGATGGATTACTTGTTAACTTTGGTATATGTATTGGAATATACCTAAGTATGGTTATCTGTTTTTTTCTTACTTTGTGGTTTATCACTAGCTGGATTTTTGTGAGACCTTGAGGGTCACAGGATACCTAATGTCTATCGTTATACTAACTCCTGCATGGGCTATGCCCACACCTTGTTGTGTTTGGTGCAGATGAAGAACAACGCTGACTGTGGCTGAGAGTACCAGGACTGGACAGAGCCAGGAGGTGGACCATACGGCGTGTCAGTATGTGGAGGAGACAGAACGACATGGTTTGTTGAGGAGGCTAGCTATACCTACCCTTCAGGTAGAATTCGTGGTGTAATGTCCCAGAGCTGCTTTTCACCTTTCAGTTGTTTTGTCCTTTGCAGTTGTACTTGTACTTTTCCAGTAGGGCTTGCATTCTGGCCCCTTTTACTTACTGTGGTCACAATGTTTACTATTAAGTTTACTTGAGTTTGTATCTTGATGTGTGATTGGTTGTGTGTGTTACTGGTTATAAAGGAAATGACTTCCCTGTATTTAGGGAATACGCCTTTGGTGCTAGTTTCCAGCCCCTAGCCTATGGAAGGCGGGCTTGTGGTAGGCATGACACAGGCCCCAGCGGATGGGTCGTGAAAGAGCTACCTATTCCAATTTATGAGGAAGATATTAATATTCTTGAACAAGATGTTGGAACATTCATCACATTGATATAACATTTTTTTAAAAACATTTGGGTTTTCATTTCCAATTTATTTTACAAGCTAAACCTTTAACAATTAATGACAAATGGTATGAACTAATGAATGTTATTATAGAGATACAAATAGATGGGGTGAAATGAAAGACCAACTCAAAACAATCTAAATGATCCACCAACTAATCAAAAAGATATATCGAAATAACCATTATCCCTATCGTTCTATATATGCATTTAGTATCATTAAAGGTTTATGTGGATACAAAGATAATACATGGTATTAGTCACATAGTTTATTTTGATGAAAATATATATGAAGAGGAAGTTCAAGTTTTAATTGATGTTGAGAATATATGTGACATTATCAACTTTAATAGTCTAGGCGCCTTATCTGTATATTTATACATGTTGTATGTTTTCATGATTTGATTTTCCAAAAGATGATATATTATGTTAAATTTCACAAAATACATTTCATATTTATTGTAGGTGTATATATCAAAAACAATTAAAGAGATTTCCCCATGAATAATTTTTCGACTCATTAGTCCTCACACCACCTCTACAGAACAACAAAAAATATAATAAAAAAAGAGGTTATAATAGTGGAAAACTAAGTTGAATCATTTGAAAGAAAAATTACGGATGAAAAACTCTTCTTAATACCAACGATGTTAGGATAAAACTCTACAATTTAATCATATCAAATATATTTTCATTTCATCCATCAATTATTATTATTTTTTGTGTCTAGGTAATATTGGATGCTCATTGTGGTTAAATTGGATAGTCCAAAGATTTATTTTCAAGATTCAATGCATGGATACCCAAAAAACCGACCACACATGATGATGTTTCGCAATTTTTAGTATACTACATCTATCATTTTAGAAGCAAACATCAAGATTTATTATTTATATTATATTTTAAAAAGGATTTTGTTATGATAGGTCGGTGAATCAATATTTTCAAAAATAAGGAATGAGGGTAGGGTCAATCCATGAGAACCCAGATAATTTCAATGAATAGACAGGTATCATGGTATATATAATAAGATTTCACTATCCAAACACATATCAAAACAAATTACTCATTTATCTCAATGTTTCTACAGTGTCTAAAATAAAAAAATGGAAAAGATTGTGCTTAGTATGTTTGTAAATTTATGGGAGAGATCATATTCTATGAACAAACTAGAATCCATAAATATGTATTTTCATAGATAATTGCTATTTCATTTAATATATTTTTTAATCCATTGTGTTTTTATATTTTTTTAATATTACTATGACTATAGAAATGACTAATATTCACAAGATGGTGTAGATTTGTTTAGAAATGAATGGACAACATACCTGACCAAAAAATGTACACAAATTTCATAAATATGAGACTTACATAGATATAGTGGATTATTTTATATTTATGTTTAATTTAATTCATTTTAGTATTACTCACATAATAATTGTTTTCTTATACAGGTGGATTCCATAGTAAGAGTTGGGGTGGTTTTTTCTAAGGCACTCATGCTCATGAGAGATAGGACTTTAAGACTGCAACTCAGAATTCTATGATAAGGTAAAGTTATTTTTTAATAAACTATGGTTTTTCTCTTAATACTATCTATTCTATAATGTATTAACATAATATAAGTTAAATGTTTGACTACCCATGCAGATAGTGTTTTCCATAGTCCTATTCAACCTCAAAAACTTTTCACCCCTACAGTGTCTTCATTTATCATTTTCCTTCAAAGTTACTAGAGAGAACTTGAGGGAAAGTGATAAATGTTGAATCTACATTTTTTCAGGTCGATAAATAAATCTAATGGAATGTGTGGTAACATTGGTAGTTGGGATTGTTTTGATACTTTGGGACGTGTAGGAATCAACCATAACTCAATTATATGTGATGTGTAGTAATTATTCTCATTTCAAACTAATAGACAATGTGATGTGTATGACTCAAAGTGTCTTTTTATTTGAAATTGAAATTAGTTTAAGTAAAAAAGGAAAATTGACATATTGAAAACTGATCAAATAAATTAATATTGATTTGATATATTATGACAACAATATATTAGTCATTTGTGATGTGTAGTAATCAACTTCACCTCAATATGATGCACGGTGTGACCAGTATAACTCAAAGTGTCTCTTTTTATTTAAAATGGACATTAATTTAAATAAAAAGAACAAGTGACATACTAGAAATAGAGAAAACACATTAATATTGTTTGGAAAATTTAGGAAAATGATCCATGAGTCATTTTTAACATGTAGGGTTCAATGACACCTCAATCTAGCACATGCTGTGAACAGTATGGCTAAAATTGTCTATTATCTATTTAAAATTGAAATTTTAGATCAAAATGTTTCCCTCATTGAAAACAAAGAAAACGTTCTCTTATTAACTTTATATTTTTTTAAAATTACTTAGAATTCATTTGGGATGTGACTGAAGCAATCTTACATTAAACTGATGCACTATGTGACCTGTATTAATCCAAATGCGTGTTTCCAGTTTGAAATGACACTTTAGTAAAAAAAATGTGACAAAATGAACACTAAATAAACATATTTAAATTGTTTTGATACATTAGGAAAATGATATATAAGTCATTTTTAATGTGTAGGAATCATACAAACATAAATATGATGCAAGGTGTGACTATTAGAACTCAAAGTGGATCTTTTTATTTAAAATTGGCATTAACATTAGTAAAAGGTACTAGTGTCTTACTGAAAACCATGAAAATGAATTTTTATTATTTTTATAATATATAAAAATGATCCATAAGTCATTTTTTACATGTAGAGTCAACCACACATCAGTACGATGCAGGGTGTGGCTGGTATGACTCAAACTGTCTCTTTTTATTTAAAATTGGCATTAATTTAAGTAAAAACAACAAGTGACATAATGAAAAATAATAAAACAAATTTATATCATCTTGATACTTTTGTAAAATGATCCATGAGTCATTTTTGATGTGTATCAATCAACCGTAGATCAATCTAACAAACAGTGTGAACGACATGACTAAAAAGTGATCGTTATCAGTTTTAAATCGACATTTTTTCTCAAACCATTTCACTCATTTAAAACTAATAAAACATGCTCAAATTGTCTTGATAATTTAGTACAAGTGATTCATAAGACATTTGTGACTTTTATAATTCATACTCACATCAATCATATACACAATGTGACTGATATGACTCAAAATGTGTGTATCCAGTTTGAAATGACATTTTAGTAAAAAAAACTGGCATACTTAAAACTGAGCAAACAATTTAGATTATTTGGATACTTTATAAAATGAAATATAATTCATTTGTGACATTTAGGAATCATCCAAACCTCGTTATGATTCATGGTGTTGTTGGTATAACTCGCAGTGTCTCTTTTTATTTAAAATTGACATTAATTTTAGAAAAAAGAACATGTGACGTACTAATAACCATGAAAATGAATCCGGTTTGTTTCAATAATTTATAAAAAAAATATACAAGTCATTTTTTACATGTAGGAATCAATTCCACTTCAATATGATGCATAGTGTGGGTGATATATCTCCGAAATGTGTCTTTTTATTGAAAATTGAGATTAATTTAGGTAAAAAAATAACAAGTGGCATACTAAAAACAAAGGAAACACGTTTTTAATGTTTTAATACTTTAAGAAAATGATCCATATGTAATTTGTGATGTGAATGAATCAACCAAACCTCAATCTGATGCACGGTGTGACTGGTATGACTAAAAGTATCTGTTATGAGTTAAAAATTGACATTTTATCTCAAAATATGTCACTCACTAAAAACCATGAAAACACACTCTGATTGTCTTGAGAATTTTGGAAAATAATTTCAAAGTCATTTATGATGTGCATGAAGATGTCTCATGTCACAGAGACACATGTTTCGAACGATATGATTCAAAATGCAAGTTTCCAGTTTGAAATTACATTTTAGAAAAAAACAAAAGTGGCATACTAAAAACCATGAAAACACATTAATATTGTTTTGATACTATAGGAAAATCATCCATATGTAATTTGTGAGAGGAAGGAATAAACCAAACCTCAATCTGACACATGGTGTGACCGTTATATCTCCAAATGTGTCCTTATTTAAAATTTATATTAATTTTACTATTAGAACAAGTGACATACTCAAAACCAAGAAAACACATTCAGATTGCTTTTTTATTTTAGCACAACATTCCATAACTCATTTATGATGTCTAGGAATCAACTCCACCACAACATGATGCATGGTGTGACCGATATAACATAAAATGTGTATTTTTTATTAAAAATTGGCATTTAATTAATGTATTCTTTCACATTAATGTTTAATATATTATTGTATAGTATTACTAACACAATATTTCTTTTCATATAATGGTGGGATATTTTTCTTGATGTGGGATGATTTTTTGGAAATTGATACCATGAGTGGGCATTTATAGAATGGATCACATGAGTCAAAAGATAAATCATTAATATTTTTATCAATTTGTTGGATAATTGTAATTTTAATTATATAGAACATTGTTTGAAATGTATATAGTACTGTTTTTTTATATACCATAGATGTATATTTTTATATTGATGATTTAAATTTAATGTATATAGAATTTTTTGAAATTACATGTTTTTTTGGGTGTGCGGTTATATTAATAGCACATTGCAGTAAGATAGGTCTTTACCAGTTCTATTTCAGGCACTATTGAAGGTTAGCCTTATACATGCTAAAATAGTGATGATAAAGGGGGTATTTAACAGTGCTTTTTTTATGTGTAGTAGTGAATGATAGTATATATTCATACTCTTTCATATTATTATTATTTACGTCATAATATTAATATAAATAATAGACACCCATCTATATATAGTTTTTAAAATATTCAATATATATTTATATAAACAGATGTATACTTAAATATGATTTTTTAATGTAAATAAACTTTTTATTTCACTCAAAATGGGCATTGAGATGGAACCACTGTTTGACACATATGTTTCAAAAAAACTATTTAATATAAATAACAGGTGAGAATATGGTTACCTTCATTATCAATATATTCATAAATTATCTTATTTACCACCATATAAATTTGAGGATAGTAAATTATATGGTATGCATGGTGAATTATACATTTTATTAGAAGTATAAAATAAACACATCCTCGCATATTTAACATCAAAAAGTTGTGTTGCATTTGATATTGTAAAATATTTTATATTTTTATTATTCAAATATGCATTAGAAAATATGTTAATAAAAGTTTAAAAAGTTGAGGGAAAACAATAAATTAGACTAAATATATTTCCTAATAAATTTATTTTAAAAATATAATATAGAAGATGTTTTATTCCAAAAAAATATATAAATTTCACATTTATCATTTGAAAAACGTTTTCCATTTATACAATTCAAAAAAAATTATATACATTTTAAAAAAATGAAAACATAAAATATTTTATAAAACAAGATATAAATTAAGTTTTTTTTGAAGCATATGACCAATAATATAAAATCTAATCAACAATAACCTCATCTTTGACAAATACTTTATCATTCACAATATACCGACGATTTGGGTCATAGAGTTCAGATAAAGGAATAAAAGAAGTGAAACACCAATCACGCACTCTTGCATTAAATTGATGTTGGGTGTCATTTCTTATCGCATTTTCTGACTTTAATAAACTGCGGGATTCCACTGAGAAAATCCTTGTGAGTCACAAACGGCTAAAACCCTAACCCAAATGCAATGCCCCAAAATCACCCACTTATACGTATGATATTTTCCAGAAAAATGTGGTGTGTTGGATTTTGAGTTTCTCAATCATATATTAAATCAAAAGAGATGATGGTGGAGAAATGAGAAATCGTTTATAGATTTTCATTCATCTCATAATTGGGATCCTTTGGATAGAAATGATAGTGGAGAAGTATATTATAATTTAATTAATTTTATTTTATTTTAAAAATGTTAACAACAAGTTGAAAGATAAATTAAATACATTTTCATTTATTTTAAAAAAAATTCCATGATTTGATTCATGATCTAATTCTTATAGTTTTATGTTGCATATTTATAATAATTTCCATCATACATTAACCAAGAAGCATTTCTTCTTCAAAAATATATGCAGAAAAGTTATAGAAATTGTGAAATTTCTAACTATGGAAAAAGAAATTGTTGTTATATTATGTGAATTGTAAATGTTCTTCCCTCCAACATTATTTTATACGATGTTTCGTTTGATGGTTCGGTTGGTGAGAGAGATTCAACTATGTTTTCCTATATTATATAGATGGATATACCTCATTGAATAGTATATAATGATTTTGAAAGGGTATATCAATAATATAAGTCAGCCAAAGGGTTTTATTGTGAAGTGATATATTGTTGATAAATCCATTGAATTATGTACTGAATACATTTTAGGTGTTTAAAATGTTAATTTACCAAAATATCATCACATTTGGTGGCTTGTGGGAGAATGAATTTCTAGAAGATATGTTCTCACAAACAATATTGAAGATTATGAGAATACCCGACTTTATGTTTTTCATAAGACTTTAGAGGTTTCCCCATATGTTGAAACCCACAACGAAATTATTAGGAATTTGAATCCATCAATGGATGAACTTTGGATATCAAAGACACATAATAAATACATTATAGGATGGTTTTAGGATCATATTTTAATGAAATCCAATGAAAATATAGATTCAATTTTAGAATGACTTCAATGGCTAGCTGAAGGACCAAGTATATTTGTATTATCTTACAATGGTTATGTAATTAATGGATATATGTTATATAAAACATAACATGATGAATATAGTACAATGAAATAAAGTGGAGTTACACTTGTGGATGAAGTGATGCATGTTTCTATAACTATGTGTTGAAATCCAATTTTTGTGAATAGGTCATACTTTGGCATCATCAAAAAAAATATGATTGTTGGATTATACAATATTACACGTGCCGATTTTTCAATACAAGTGGAGTGATAACATGAGTGATGTTAAAATAGATGAATTGGGATTTGTGAATGTTGATTTCAGTAAGTAAGGGTAGAAATACGAACCATTTATAGTTGCATCATAGGAAATGAAAATGTTTTCTGTTTTAGATCATGCAAACAAAAGTTGGTCAATTGTTCAGTTATCAACCAAAACCACTGAAGGGTCAGATGAAACATTAACTGAGGATGACCCTTTTATTGGTAAGTTTATATTATTTCACAGTGTTTACAATGTGGACAATGTCTTTTATTTTATAGGAGACCACTATAAAGGGATTTGGATAGTCGATAGTGGGGTAAAATCCCTTCAAACATTAAAAATGTATTTCAATAATCAGGTTATATTTTTTTGTAATATAAATTGTGTTATATTCTGATATTATCCGTTCACTTCTACATTTTTTTTGTCTAAATTAAATGGTAAAACACTTCTATAGATAATGAATTCTGCATAGGTGGGTACTCCCAATCGTAAGGAATAATAGGTCTCTAAACCTGTTGATACTCGTAGTCAAGAGGAACAATGACATTTTACATGTGATGGTTCTCCCAATCCCAAGGAACAACAGGTTAATCTACATGTTACTACTCCCAATGTAGAGGTATAATGACCATATTCACAAGATAATTCTACTTATCTAGTGGAAAATCATATTGATGTTGTTAACTCTGAGGAAATAGTAGGCGATGAAGGAATGATGACACATATAAAACAGTAGCTCTGTAGTTTTACAGTGTTAGAAAAAATCATTAAGGGGAAAATAAAAGGCATCAAATACGTGGTCCGATGGAATTTTTAGGGATGTAATGATAACTAAAATAAGGCCTTGTTCATTAGTTACATTGGATTTATCACTTGATAATCCATGCTGATTGATGTATATTGGTGGCACGATGATGTGTCTTAAACTAAGACAGTAATGTGGGAAGTTAATATGGAAATAGTATGATATAATTTCATTATTTTACTAAACAACAAACTAATGAAACACTGAATTACTCTTCATCGTCCCTTATAGAGTTCATTTATAGTAGATGGATCCCACAAGAAATGTGTATTAATGCTTTTTGGATGGATTCAGAGAGGATTTTACCCAATTCTAATGATACATCATGTTAACGATGTTGAATGGAAAATAAACCCACAACCACCACTTTATTATTCACACATTATAACATAAGAAGCATCAAATGTGTTTATTGGCCATCGTCTAGATGTGTCTTATCAGGTACATTGTGTCTAGTAATACATTTTTTATGATACATTTATTCATGACATTGATTTATAATTTTTTATTTATGAAACCAAAAATGAGTGTTGAAAATAAATAAAGGGAAGAAAAACCCATGTACCCCTACCATAAAGCAAGGATGGGGTACTATTCTCTTGGAAACAATTGTACACAATTTAAATATACCGTATTATTTTTATGTGACATGAAATAAAAGCATAATTATGTTCATATATTTATATTTTTTTTGACTCCAAATCCAAAGACCCATTCATCCCCCGCCATGTGCTATAGAAAAAGGTATGTGTAAATAAAGATTAGATACTAATAAATGAAAAGCACAAAAAGTGTGGGAAATATCTGTACGTATGACGTAAAAAAAATTTCTCTATAACTATAACCTAAAAATGATAACTTATTTTCCTATATTTTCTATCTGACATAGTCTCAAGAATCATCAACACCTATACCTAATGAACACATACTGTTGGTGGACTTAAAGAGTCCAGAATAGTATGTTCATGTCAGAGTTATAGATTTTGGGGTGAGACCCCGATCATATTTTGAGAAAAGAACAAGAGTATCAAGTTGAAAAAATGAAACAGATGAGAGAAAGAAAATATACCCTTGAAGAAAGATTCCAATGGTAGATAGAGGTGCTAAAAACTTTTATAGGGGGAATCAAAGAGAAGAAACAACTCAATGAAAACCATTTCGTGATGATCCCCCAACCCCACCCCACCCCCACCAACTTTTAGGCAAGACATTCCCCTCAAAGATATGTCTTGGCAGAGGTAATCAATGTTCTAATAATTGTTTCTGTGAAATATGAATCAGACATACACTAATACCTTTCCTATACTGATATCGTACAGGGTGATAATGACTATGATTTATATCTATCAACACCATCCCATGGCCTTGTAGCGAGGGATACAATTATCAATATCCAAAATAGCATACTACACCACAGACTATTTCCAATAGGTCAGGTGAGAGTATCGATTAACATAGACCATAAGCCAACCACTGAGCTATGTATTCTAATTTATGAGTAATATATTCATATGCTTGAAAAAACTATTGGAACATTCATCACATGGTTGTAACAAAATGTAAAAAAACATGTTGATATTTATTTCCAATTTAATTTTCAAGGTAAACCATTAACTATTAATGCAAAATGGTCTAAACTGATGAATGTTATTATAGAAATATGAATTGAAGGGGTGAAATGAAAGACCCACTAAAAACCATATAAAGGACCGATAATCTAATAAAAAATGATCTACTTAAAGAACCTTTTCCTCACTGATTCTATATATTCATTTACTATCATTAAAGGTTCTTGTGGATATAATGTTAAAAAATGGTTGTAATCACATAGTTTATTTTGAAAAAATTATGTATGGTGAGGATGTTCCAGACATCATTTGTATTGAGAATTTAAGTGAAATCCTCAACTCTAACTGGCTAGGCTCCTTAGTTTTAAATGTATACATGAAGAATATTTTCATGATTTCATTTTCCAAAATATTATATACTCTGTTAATTATGACTAAATACATTTCATGTTTTTGGAAGGCATATATATCAAAAACAATTTAAGGGATTTCCCCATGATTATTTTGGACTTGTAATCCCTCACACCACCACTAAATAACAACCAAATATAGAATAAAAAAGAAGATGGAATAGTGGAAAACCTGGTTGAATCATTTGAAAGAAAACTTATGGATGACAGAATCTTCTAAATACCAACAATTCAGGGGTAAAACTCTTCAATTTAATCATATCAAATATATTTTAATTTCACTAATTACTTGTTACTTTTTTTGTTTTGATGCAAAATTGGATGCTCATTGTGGTCAATTTGGATAGTCCAAAGAAAAATTTCCTAGATTCAATGCATGGACACCCAACAAGTTGACAACACATGATGGAATTTGTAAATTTTTAATACACTACATCCAAAATTTTAGAATTAAACATCAAGCTATATAATTTATATTATCTTTTAATGAGGATTCTGTTATGATAGTTTGGTGCATCAATTACTTTAAAAACAAGGAATGAGGCTAGGGGAAAAACATGACCACCCTGATAAGTTCTTAGACTGGACAAGTATCAGGGTATATATAATAAGATATCACTATCCAATACCTATGATTAATTTACGTTATTTTAGTATTACTCACATAAGAATTTTTTTCTTATATAGGTGGATTCCTTTATTCATGTTGAGGTGGTTTTTTGAAGGCAGTCATTCTCATGAGAGATATGACTTTAAGAATGAATCTCAGAATTCAGTGATAAGATAATGTTAATTTTTAATACATTTTGTTTTTCTCTTAATATTATATATTCTCTACTTCATTAACATAATATAAATAAAATGTTTGACTACTCATGCAGAAAATGTATTCCATAGACATGTTCACCTTCAAAACCCTATCCTCCTACGATGTCATCATTTATAAATTACCTTCAAATGTAGTGGAGAGAATGTGAAGGAATGTGAAAAATGCCGAAACTACATTTTTTCATATTGATAAATAAATATAATGGAAGTTGTGGTAACATTGGTAGTTTATATTGTTTTGAGACTTAGGACGTGTATGAATCAGCCAGACCTCAACCATTTGTGATGTGTAACAGTTAGACACATTTCAAAATGATACACGATGTGAAGTGTATAACTCAAAGTGTCTATTTTTATTTAAAATTGACATTAAATTAAGTAAAAAAGAACAAGTGAAAAATTGAAAATTGGTCAAATTAATTCATGTTATTTTGATTCTTTAGGAAAACAATATATACGTCATTTATGACGTGTAATAATCCACTACGCCTCAATATGATGCACAATGTGACCAGTATAACTCAAAGTGTCTATTTTTTTAAAATTTGAGATTAATTTATGTAAAAAGAAGAAGTTACATATTAAAAACCGAGAAAACACATTCATATTGTTTTGAAATATTAGGAAAATGATCCATGAGTCATTTGTGACATGTAGTATTCAATCAAACCTTAATCTGACACATGGTGTGACCAGTATGACTAAAAGAGTTTGTTGTCTATTTAAAATTGACCTTTTAGTTCAAAACATGTCACTCATTGAAAACCAAGAAAACATGCTCTGATTATCTTGATAATTTAGGAAAATGATTCAAATGTCATTTGGGATGTGTATGAAGTATTCATAGATAAAACTGATGCACGATCTGACCGGTATTACTAAAAATACCTATCTCAAATTTGAAATGACACATTATTTAAACAAATAAGTGACATACTAAAAACTAAGAAAACACATTCGGATTGTTTTGATACTTTAATACAATGATCTATAAGTCATTTTTGATGTTTAGGTATTAACCAAACATCAATATAATGTATGGTGTGAACGATATAACTCAAAGTGGCTCTTATTATTTAAAATTGACATTAGCTTTCGTAAAACGGACAAGTGACATAATGAAAACTAGGAAAACACATTCATATTGTATTAATAATTTATAAAAACGATCCATGAGTAATTTTTGACATGTAGGAGTCAACCACACCTTAATACAACACATGGTGTGGACGATATGACTCGATGTGTCTCTTTTTATTTAAAATTGAAATTAATTTAAGTAAAAAAGAACAAGTGACATACTAATAACTATGAAAATACATTTATATTATTTTTATACTTTAGTAATATGATCCATGAGTCATTTTTGATGGGTAGGAATCAACCACACCTCAATCCAACACACGATGTGACCGGCATGACTAAAAGCAACTGTAATCAGTCTTAAATTTACATTTTTGCTCAAAAAGTGTCACTCATTAATACCATGCAAACACACTTTTATTGTCTTGATAATTTAGGACAGATATTCATAATAAATTTTCTTCACGTATAATTTAGACTCATGTCAACCTGATGCACGATGCGACCGGTATGATAGAAAATGTGTGTTTCCAATTTGAAATGACATTTTTGTAAAAAAACAGAACTGGCATACGGAAAATTGAGAAAAACTATTTTGATTATTTTGATACCTTATAAAATGTTATATAATTCATTTGTGATGGTTAGGAATCAACTACACCTCATTATGATGCACAGTGTTGCCGATATAACTCAAAGTGTATCTTTTTATTTAAAATTGGCATTAATTTCAGAAAAAAGGACAAGTGACATACTAAAAACCAAGATAATGTGTCTAGTTTGTTTTGATAATTTAATAAAATAATCTACGCATTATTTTTTACGTGTATGAATCAACGCCATCTCAATACGATGAACAGTGTGGAAAATATATCTCCAAAATGCGTCTTTTTATTGAAAATTGACATTAATTTAAGTAAAAAGAATAAGTGACACACTGAAAACAAAGAAAAAACATTTCAATTGTTTAAATACTTTAAGAAAATGTTTTATATGTCATTTTTTATGTTAATGAATCAACCACACCACAATCCGATGCACGGTGTGAGCGATATGACTAAATGAGTCTGTTATCAGTTTAAAATTGACATTTTAGCTCAAAATGTGTCACTCAATGAAAACCAAGAAAACATACTCTGATTGTCTTGATAATTTAGGACAATGATTCATAAGTCACATGTGTTGTGTGTGAAGAAGTTTCACATTAAAGAGACACACGATGTGACCGATATGACTCAAAAAGCATGTTTACTATTTGAAATACAATTTTAGAAAATAACTAACATATTGAAATCCAAGAAAACACATTCAGGTTGTTTTGATACATTAGAAAAATTATCCATCAATAATATTTGATAAGTATGAATCAACCAAACCTTAATCTGATGCACTGTGTGACCAGTATAACTCCAAATGTGTCATTATTTAAAATTGATATTAATTTTAGTAATAAAACATGTGACAAACTCAAAACCAAACAAACACATTTAGATTGTTTTGTTATTTTATGAAAATTATCCAAAACTCATTTATAACGTGTAAGAATCAACTCCACCTCAATAGGATGCATGGTGTGACCCATATATCTCAAAATACAACTTTTTTATTAAAAATTAACATTTTATTAATGTATTCGTTCACATTAATATTTAATTTAGTAGATTAAATTATTACTAATAGAATATTAGTTTTCATATATAGGTGGAATCTTTTTCTCATGGTGGGTTGATTTTATTGGAAATTGATAACATGAGCGGACATTTTTGAGAGGATATCACATGCGTCAAAAGATGAAACATTAATGATTCAAACTGTTTGTTGGGTAATTGAAATTTTAATTATACAAAACATTGTTTGAAATGTATATAGCAGTGTTTTTTTATACATACCATGGAATAATATTATTGTATTGATGATTACAATTAAATGTATATAGCATTGTTTGTAATAACATGTTTTTTAGGGTGTGCTGTTATGAACAACACTTTGTAGCCAACTAGGACTTTATCACCGCTATTTCGAGCTCTGGTAAATGTTGGCCTTTATCAGTGCTAAAAAAGTGATGATAAAGGGGATATTTATCAGAAATTTGTTATGTGTAGCTCTGCATGAAAAAATATTTTCATCCACATTCATACGATTATTGTTAACTTTTTAATATTAATATAAACAATAGACACCCATTTATATGTGGTTGTTTAAATATTCAATATATATTCGTATAAAAATATGGATACTTAAATATGATTTTTTTTTAATATAAATAAACATTTTTTCTTTAAAAATGACCATTGAGATTGAACCATTGTTTGAAACATTCCAGAAGAAACTGTCTAATTTAAACTACATGTGTGAAGATGGATATCGTCATTATCAATATATTCTTATTTTTTTTATTTACCACCATTTACATTTTGAGGGAGTAAATGATATGGGATGCACGGTGAAATATACATTTTAGCTGGATAAAATAAACAAGTCCTCACATATTTATCACGGAAAAGTTAAGTTTCATTTGATATTGTAAAATATTATAAATTTTTTATTTTTAAAATATGCATTAAAAGTATGTTATAAAATGTTTAAAAATGTTGAGGGAAAACAATAAATTGTAAACAATATATGTCATAATAAATTCATTTTATAAAAAATATAAATGAAGTTTTTTTTCCAAAAAAACTATCATTTTTATTTTTATCATTTGAAAAACATTTTCCATTTATATAATAAAACACATTTGAAATACATTTAAAAAAAATAAAAAAATAAAAAAATTTATCAAACCATATATAAATTTAGTTTCTTTTTAATCACAGGACCAATAATCTAAAATCCTTTGAACAACAACCTCAGGTTCGACAAATACATTATCGTTCATAAGATACTCGAGATTAGGGTCGTAGAGTTCAGATAAAGGCATAAAATATGTGAAACCCTCGTCCCTCTCTCTTTCAGTAAATTGATTCTTGGTGTCTTTTCTTATTTCCTTTTCCAACTTTAATCCAGCACAGAATGCCACCAAGAAATGCATTGTGAGTCGGAAAAAGTTGAAACCCTAACCCAAATCCAACGCCCAAAAATCACCCAATTATATTAATGATATTTTCCAAAAAAATGTGTTGTGTTGGATTCTGATTTTTTCAATCATAAATTAAGTCAATAGAGATGATGGTGGATAAATGATAAATCGTTTATACATTTTGAATCATCTTATAATTAGGCTGATTTGGATAGAAATGATGGTGGAGAAGTATATTATAAATTAATTATTTTTCTTCTTTTTAAAAATTTTTATCAACAAGATGGAAGATAAATCAAAACAATTTATTTTATTTGAAAAAATAATTGTATCCAAACGAAACTAGAGAAATCAAAATAATGGAATATGTGAGGGAAAATGTGTATTTTAGTTAAAATAAAGAGTGTATATGCATGGTTCAGCACACCTAGAATCACATTGTGCAGTAAAAAAAGAAAACGCATTCAGGATGATTTGATATTTCTGTAAAATGATCCATCAGTGATATGTGAAAGGTAGGAATCAACCGCACCTCAATCTGATGCACGGTGTGACCAATATAACTCTAATTGCACCATTATTTAAAATTGATATTAATTTTAGTAATTGATCAAGTTACATACTAAAAAGAAAAAAACAGATTTGTATTGTTTTGATATTTAAGGACAACGATCCATAACTCATTTACAACAGGTAGGAATCAACTCAACCTCAATAAGACTCATGGTGTAATCTATATAACTCAAAATGCATCTTTTATTAACAATTGACATTTTATTAATGTATTCTTTAATATTAATGTTAATTTATTTATTTATAGTATTACTAACAAAATATTTGTTTTCATATATAGGAGGAAGCTTTTACTCAAGTTGGGATGATTTTTTCGCAAACTGATACCATGAGTGGACATTTTTTAGAGTGGATCATGGGTGTTAAAAGATAAAACATTAATATTTTTAACTCATTGTTGGATAATTATTAATGTAATTATATTAAACATTTTTTTGAAATGTATATAGCATAGTTTTATTGTATATACCAATCGTGGATATTTTTTTATTCATGATGTCAATTAAATGAATATATCATTGTTTGAAATTAAAGGTTTTTCCTAGGTGGATGATGTTATATTAACATAACATTGCCGCAACATAGGAATTTATCAATGTTATTTTGAGCATGGATAAAGGGTGACCTTTATCCATGCTAAAATAGTGTCGATAAAGGAGGGTCATTATCAGCGATTTTTTAGTGCAGATAAAGGACCCCCTTTATCAACGTTGCGATTAACATAGCTTTTTTAGCAATGTTAAAAGGCCTTTTGTAAAGTGTTAAAAAGCATATGTGCAGTAGTGCATGCAGATATATATTCATAAACTTTCATATGATTATTATCAATATCTTAATATTAATATAATTGCTATACACCCATATATCTATGTAGTTGTTTAAATATTCAACATATATTTATATAAATAGATGTATAAATAAATACTATTTTTTAAAAGTAAATATTCTTTTTATATCACTAAAAATGGGATTAGAGATGGAACCATTGTTTGAAACATATTTTTCTAATAAACAAATGTCTAATATAAACTAAATGTGAGAAGAAGGATATCGTCATTATCAATATATTCTTATTTGATCTTATTTACCACTATCTCCATTTGGGGGAGTAAATAATATGGGATGCATGGTGAAATATACATTTTAGCAGTAGGATAAAATAAAATTGTCCTCGCATGTTTAGCATCAAAAGATTATGTTTCCTTTGATATTGTAAAATATTTTATATTTTTATTTTTCAAATATTCATTAGAATGTTTGTTAAAAAAATTTCTACAACGTTGAGGGAAAATAATAAATTATACAAAATATATGTCCCAATAAATTCATTTTTAAAATATAATATAAAGGAAGTTTTTTCCCAAAAAATCGATAAATTTCATTTTTATCATTGGAAAAATGTTTTTCCATTTATATAATTCCACACATTTTAAATAAATTTTTAAAAAATTAAAACATAAAATATTTTACCAAACCATATATAAATTTAGTTGTTTTTAATCATAGGACCAATATTCTAAAATCCTACGAAAAATGACCTCAGTTTCCACAAATATTATATTGTTCACAAGATACCCAAGATTAGTGTCGTAGTGTTCAGATAAAGGCATCGATGATATGAAACCGCAGTCACTCTCTTTTTCCTTAAAATATTGTTGGGTGTCTATTATTATCATGTTTCACAACTTTAATCCAATGTGGGATGCCACAGAGAAACACCTTGTGAGTCTGAAAAGGTTGAAACCCTAACCCAAATGCAATGCCCCAAAATCACCAACTTATAATGTTGAAATTTTCTAGAAAAATGTTGCGTGTTGGGTTTTTGGTTTTCCAATCATAAATTAAATCGAAAAAGATAATGTTAGAGAAATGAGAAATCGTTTATAGATTTTGAATCATCTCATAATTGGGCTCATTTTGATAGAAATGATGGTGGAGGAGTATATTTTAAAGTAATTACTTTTCATTTATCTTAAAAATGTTAACAACTATATGGAAGATAAATTAAATCATTTCCTTTTATTTTACTATATTATTGTATCCAAACAAAACTATAGAAATCAAAATAATGTGGAAGACGGAGTGGATCCATGACATGAAAGAGTGAGATGTGTGTGATCACACCAGTAGCGAACGTCCTCGTGGAGCTGGGTTGTCCAGGAACAGCGTGTACAAGCACAACTTGAGGATGGAGAGTGGAAAGGAGAGCGGTGTGGCCATGAGTTGTGGTATGAATAAAACCACCAGGGCTCTGACTGAAATTTCCTTCAAGGCTCCGATGTAGAGGGAGGAGTGCTGTAAATGATGGATGAAGAGCATGGTCACCTAGATTTATTACCACACTCACTCTGCAAATTTTCCTTGAAGGCAATATCTATCAGAGTCGTGGTGGTTTTTTTGACACCGGAGGTCATTGTCGTGCCAATTTCCTTTGTCCGTAGCTTCCTACTGCTCCTCCTACTATGTTTCAAACACACTTATATAGTCTTCTGATTCTATACATATTTTATAATTGTTCCCAGGCTGAAGTTCTCCTTCTTGAACCTTTTCCACGTTCTGGTAGGGCTTCTTCAGGTCAAGCATCAGGGGCAGATGGTGTCCCCTTTTTAATCCCAACCCACATCAATGAATCTCCTCCTCCTCTACATTTTATTTCCCTCAATTCTATGCATTTTCAAATTTTATTACCACGCTCCTAACTCTACACCCGAGCCCTAAACATTACTAATCTTTTATTTCTTTCACAACCCTTGGCATTTTGGGGTGTTACAATAGTAATAAAAAAATGTAAAAACATTAATATGAATGGTTCTCTTAAGTGTTTTTAATATACACCATACATACGTAGAATAATTCAATTAAATTGATGCAGATGAAAAAAACATTTATTTGAAAAAAAAGCACAAAACAATGGCGGTGATATTTATAGTGGACTTTGGGGGTGTTACACATATTAAAAATTGGAAAACCAGTGTATTGAATATTTAACATTAGAAGGCATAAAAAATAAAAAATAGTAATGGGAATGAACGAAATAGAAAAAAAATGAAAAGATGGTTTATATGAAAAAACATTTGGAAGAAAACATTGATGGGAATAGGAAAAAATTATAAAGAATGAAAAACCATTCAATGGAAACATATATAGTATACATTTGAATATATATATCTATATAATGGATAATTAAATAAATAATATGTTTATATATGAAGATAATTAAAATTCTAAAATAAATTGAATTTATAAATAATAATAAAAAAGAAATATATAGTTAATACAATTGGAAGCTCCTAGTTCTTTTCATCAATGTTTGATTCATCATTTTAACTATGTCAGGCATTCCATGAACCGTTTTTTCATATTGTACTCATTTGTGTCTCTCGTACAACCCGAAATTCCCAACCAGAAAAGACAGGTTTAATAGTGATTTTTAGTGGTGATTTAAACCACTGATAAATGTTGTGTGGTGATTTCTAATACTGTCATGTGTTTGGGTGCTTGGAATCATTTCAAAAACGATATTTAACAACAACTTAAACCATCGTAAAATATTTACTGATTGTTATATATTTATTTCTTTTTTTCTTAATTTCATTATTAATTATATATATATATATATATATATATTAATGTATATAAATATTCATAAATACATATAAATACACACACACACATGCACACACACACACAGATATATATATATATAATTAAAGATAATTATATATAAATATAAATATAAATATAAATTTCACATAAAGGTACATTAATACATACACACACATAGAGATATATATGTATTCCCATATAATATATATAAATATATACAGATAAATAATAAATAATAAATAATATATAATATATAACATATAATATATAAATATGCACACAGACATATATATACATATAACTATATATATATACCCGCATAACATTTATAAATATATATAAATATAATTAAATATAAATAAATAAATTTAAATTTTATTTAAAATTAATAATTAATGAGAAATTATTAGAAAATAATAAAAATTTAAAATTTAAAATTTTAAAATATTATCTAATCATTATGAATTATTTCAAATTTTATATAAATAATAATATGTTATTATTAAATATTTAATAATAAAAAAATCATACATAATGTATAATAATAATAATAATAACAACATAACAAATATAATAACACTAATAATAATGATAATAAATATATAATAAAAAATATATAATGTTAAATTTACAAAGTAAAAAAAATTAAAAAAAATAAATGATGGCACTTATTATTTAATGATGGTTTAAATCGATGAAAAATCAAAAACCACTAAATAAAAACTATCGTGAATTAGCTATGGTTCTCTAAAACTTCTGCTAAATAAATAATAACTATAAATTTAGCATTGGTTTTGAAAACTACCACCAAATAGAACACCAATAAACTCCATTTCTTTTTGTAGTGTCCTTATAGCATACTCACCGCCATTTCTGATCTCAGACACTTCACCGTATACCTTTTTTCCCAAACCACCAATGTTTTTCCTTGAATGAAAACTACAAACACTTCTATCATGTGTTTCAGGAAGTATACCCACATCTTTACAACATATTCATGCACATTAAGCACTACCTTTTATCAGTACTAAAAGAATATCACTCATAAAGGTGGGACATTTATCCACACTAACTAAAAGAACTTATAAACATGGTCTTTATAAATGCTATAAAAGCAATGATAAAATCTGGTTTTTGTTAGTGTTTTTTAGTGTTAATAAAGATCACCTTTATAAGTGTTTTCTTAGCCTTTATCTATGCTTTGTTTAGCAGTGATAAAGGATCCCTTTATCATCAAATTTCAATGTGCTATTAAAATGTACCTTTATAGAAAATATTAATTATAAAAAATCACATATTAGTATATAAATATATTTTTATTGATATATATGAAATATATTTTTCTAAATATGATTTATATGATACTAAATATGAGTTGAAAATTAATATGTAATTTATTTAGTGAAAATGGTTTAGAAATAATTAGAGATTAATAATAATTATTAATTTGTAATTTAGAATTATTTAATAGTTATTTAATATCAATTGGTGGTTGAAAAAATTAATGAATTAATTGATATTTAAGATATGTTGAAAATGTGAGTTGAACATCAAACAACCATAACTTTTGATTCAGATGTCCACTTAGGATATATGAGATATTAAATCGAATATATAGATGATCTCTTCATTTTCATGATCCAAGGGAATATCAATCTATGTATTGTCTAAGTAAAAAAAGGAATAGAAGGCCTCCAAAAATGAGTTTTTTGTTGGGATACTCATATTTTTCAAAATTTGATGAAATTTATTCTTTTTTAAGAGGTTTTTCTTATCCCTTTTTATATATATGTAATTTATATCGAAGGATTAGTTTCATATATATATTATGGTGTTCAAATGATAACATTTTTCATATTTCAGTACTACAAAATATGGTTTGTTCAGCACAAAAAAAATCTTTTATCAGTGCTAAAAATGCATTGATAAAGAAGGCGATATTAAAAGGGGATTCCTGATCAATGGTCAAAAAAGAGTATATAAATACCCATTTTATCAGTACTAAAAAAGGATGATAAAAGGTCCATTTTATTATCACTAAAAAAAGAACTAATAAAAGGCCTGAAAGGCCTCTTTTGGATCCTAAATGGACATCTAGATCGAAATTTGTAATCGTTTGATGTTCGAGTCACATTTTCATCTTATCTTAAGATATTAATTAATTCTTTGATCCAGATGTTCGTTTAGGATCCATGAGATATGATGTCAAATCTATGGAAGACCTCTTTATTTTCAAGACCCAAGGGAACCCCAATCTATATATTTTCTAAGTAAAAAAAGGGCATGAAGGCCTCCAAAACCATGTTTTTATTTGGGATACCTAGATTTTTCATCATTAGATGAAATTAAATCTTTATTAGAGGGTCTTCAGAACCTTTTTCTATGGAGACAAAATTTTTATTCAGTTATTAGTTTCATATATATAATATGGTGTTCAAAAATTAATATTTTTCAAATTTCACTACTACAAAATAGGGTTTTATCTGTGATAAAAACATTTTATTAGCACTAAAAAAGAGCTGATAATCGAGGCACTATTAAAAGGGGATCCCTTTTATCAGCTCTCAAAATAAATTTTATAAGAGTCAAAAATAATAATAAAAATATATAAATCGGAGGGTATACCCACCCCCTTTTATCAATGCTTGGCCCCCTTTCAATAGTACTAGGAATCCCCACCCATGCGCTCCAAAACCACCCATTTAATTGTGCTAGACACACAGCCCCCAACCCTTTAAAAACACGATCACTCATGCACTTGCCCGCACACCCCTACCTCTTCTTGGATTTGGACCTGAGACCACTCCCTTATGCAACTGCACCTTTACCACTCGTCTATCTTGTTTTGTTATCACTTTAAGGATATATCTATTTATATATATATATATATATATTTGGTTATATTAATTCATATATTAATATAGATTTATATTAAAATAAATATATTTAGTTATATTAGTATATATATATTTATTCATATATTTATATATATATATATTAATATATATATAGTTAGCTAGTTATATTTATATATTTATATTTATATTTAATTATTTATATATATATTTAGTTATATTTTCTTATGAATATATTTGTTCGTATATTAATATATATTTATAAGATTAGTTTCAAATACATTTATAAAATATGTATTATTTGTGTTTTTATTAATAAATAAATACATACATATATACAACATACATACACATGTATATATATATATATAATATGTGTATATGTAAATATAAATATACATATTTATATATATTTAATTATATTTACATATATTATATATTCATATTCATATTCATATGATAGAATATATAGATAATATATATCAGTTTTTTAAAACATACACACACTAATATATATATATAGACACACACAAACACACATATTTATATAGGAATGTAAATATTTATATATTTTTATTTTAAATAAAATAAATATTAGTTTTTCTTTAGATAAGGCTTATATATTGTGAAATAAATTATATTTATAAATATGATTAATTATTTATCTATAAAATAAAATTTTTATGTGTGAATATATAATATATATATATATATATATTATATTTGATTATAAATAATAGTACATTATGAAAAAAGATAAAATTTATAAGCCATAATATCAATATGAAGCAATCCCTAGGAATAAATTTAGTCTCCACTGAAAAAGGGCAAAAGACCCCCTTAAACGTGTTTGAAATTCCATCTAATGATAAAAAATTTGGGTATCTCGACTAAAACCTCTATTTTGGAGGCCTTTTGTGCCTTTTTCATCTTAATAAATGCAACAGAGTGCTCTACATATTCATTAGTGCGTAGAGCTCATCGCAAGAATTTATTTGATATGTGGTAGAGCTCAAACGAACACCCAAATAAAAAGTTATGTCTGTTTGATGTTTGTGTTACTTTTTCAACTTATTTTAGATATTTTATTGATTTTTTTATTTTTTGTGTCTTTAAATAGTCATTAAATGATTATTACTGGATAATAATAACTTCATTATCAATTAATAATATTTTATTAAAATATTTTATAATCCATTTTCACTAAATATCTTATATATTATTTGTGAATGTATATTTATACTAATATAAAACATATTTCAATAATATATATAATATTTATATCAATATAAATATATTTATATATTTATATTTTAATATATTAATTTTCATCATTTTTTTAAATTATACCCTTTATATTCACTAGTAAAAAAAGTGATGCAAATACCACCCTTTATCTGCGCTAAAAAAAGCACTAATAATGGAATATGTTTAACAAAAAAAAATTAGAATTGTTAAAGGGTGGCACTACAAAATTCTTTTTTGTGGTAGTGTTTTTTTGTTATTTAAAAATAAATATATACATATATATTGTGGAAATAATATGGTAACCAAATTATCATTAATGCTTTAGATAAAGATGAAGGGGCTCTTTATGTTTTTGTATCTACTATGGAAAACCCTGATACATTGAATTGAAGCCATAATATTGTGTGTTTCCCTATATTGGTAATAAAGGTACCACATTACCCATTTTCTTGCCTCTTTATGGGTTAGTCGGGATCCCTTTTATTGGTTTTCCTGGTTTTCCTCTCAACTTGTGTAATGATTCTTTGGCTAATCTTTTAATATTTCCCTATATATATATATATTCATATATAAATATATACAATTTTTTATAATTTGATATATAAATTTAATTGTATAAATAAAAATTTAAACATATTTTAATCATAAATATATTTTTAAATATATATGTATTATATAAATGAATATTAATTATCAATTTTATTAAAAATAAATTTATCAATTTTATGTACCATATAAAAAATATGAATATGTATATACCTACAAAAATGTATATATGTGTGTTTGAGTAATGATCCTCATAAAATTTACATGAAAAAAGTAAATTTAAATAATTATTTTATTGATTTTTGATTTATTTGATCAATTGATGAATGGTTTTATCAAATTGTGGTTAATTTACATTTGAAGAGTGAATATCAACAAAAATAGATGAAAATGTCAAATTCAATGTTTGATTTTGTTTATGAATTTTTGTTTGAAAATTTATTAAGCGGTTGACACATGGATAGTCCTCAACCTTAATAAAATGTCACTTAGCATTCCAGAGTGCTGAGAGAGGAGTTCCATCATGGGAAGTGAATAGAAGGATAATCCCACTAATCGAGCGTAGGTAGGGAACCGAAGACCGATTCGACATGCATGCTGCCATGACATGTCACTCTGATGTGTTATGGGGACAAGAGACAATGATGTTCTAAAATTTCCACACATGGTGTGCTACTGTCAAGCTCTACCACCATACACTGCCACTGTCCCCTCCGACCGTTGTCTCTTACCGTTGATTTCTATGATGAAGATTGTTTTCCAAATGTTTCCCACTATTACTGTCAAAGGTGGATGATGCACCATCCCCACCTAATATCATGGTAAGAGTAATCCATGGGAGAAGTCCATGGTAGCTAGCATCCATGAGAGAAGTCCATAGGTAGGCGGGGGATTTAAGATTTGGTGTCCTAGAATCAACTGGTTTTATTTTGATTACATGGATATTTAATGTATTATTACATATTGTTCATTGTTCTGCATGACTATGATGTAATAATTTCCTAGTGTATTTGTTACCCTGATAAGGTCACTCGAGTTCTCCGCTATGATGAGAACCGATAAATGCTATAACAATATTCTGAAATATAGTTTTGTGGTTAGATGACATACTATGATGGGACACATAGCATGTAGACGGTCATGTGTGAGTACTCGTAAGTAGATGGGATTTCCTCTCATGACGTTCACACTTGGTATTCTCCATGATATGAGATTATGAGAACAGAACCGCTAGTAGGAATTCTACATGTTTTGGTTTTATTGGATATTTATATCTACTAGTGTGTGTAATGATCCTTATACTTTAAGAATATCATTAATACATGTCATGACATATGCACTTTGATTTACTGATGAAAACCTTCACAAAGACAGTTGGTGGAGAGTAGGGTATGTTGTGTGCATCACGAGTTCCAAGTTATTAATGGATAAGTCGAGGAAGGATTTGTCCCTTCCATTTATGGAAGTTGATATCTCATCCCATTGATTGAAAAAGAACAGTCACGTAAAATTTCATGGCCATGGTGTAACAATTATTTTATTTAAGGTAGTCATAGAATGACATATCAAACATAAAAGTTGATGACACAATCATGAAACCTGCTTGATGGGATATTATGACAAAGGGATTATATTTCATAGTGAGTGTTCATATGTGGATGTCGTTGCTGTGACTTTACTTTCTTTCTCTTGGGTGCCTTGACCCGTTGCTAGACATTACTCTTCGACTTTAGGCCCGCCCGCCTAATATTAATGAGAAATAATCCTACTGGGTCACACACAAAGTGTTTAGAGTGGTCTCGATTAAATTCAATTTGAATTTAATTAATGAAATAAATATTATTCTCAAGACCATGGAAGAATTTTATTAATGTTAAAATGATTTCATAAATTAAATAAAATATATATTTGGTTTTTATTGAAAAATTAATAAATATTTCTTCATTAGTTTGTAAATAAAGTATTTATTTATTTATTCAGGTATTTAATAAATGGAAGTGGAGTTCGAGCATACCAAGGTCATTTTGGTAGTAAAATAATTATTTCTAGATGGTAAATAATTATATTACTAGTTGGCACAAATTAAAATATTGCTACTATTATTTTGTGACGCAAAATTTTATTTATAATTTCGTTTTGCGCAGGTTGGCGCACCATAAATAAAGATGTGGTATTATTATTAAATGATTGGTTTTTCTCTATGTTCATGAAAGTATTTAATTGCTTCTATGCAATTAAATATTACAACTTAAATTCCATGTATATAAATAGATAAGTATTCCAATTGTGCCATACACCACACCACATGCCTGGTGAATTCAGAATTGTCGAGCCAAACAATTTCTCTCTTGAATCCTCTTCTCTCCCCTATCAAGAATGAGAGACGTTTTTCAAGACTAAAGGAAAAATGATCAAGAACAATAGACACAAGACACTTGTTTCAACACACTATCACCCAAAGAATGAGCATTGTCGATCGGAGGCCATCGAAGCATGTGTAGATCATCACTAGATGGATTCTAGTTTGGATCCTTACAAGCACAATGAGATAATCTGAAAGGGTTGTTCTAGACAATCAACATCTTCAATGATGAAAATTCCAATGTTCCATGTATTATTTTCATTATTAAATTAAATAATTTATTTATAAACATGATGTGAAATATCCTCTCTATGTTTTTGATCCCCTTTATTCGTTATCTAAATATTTGATTATAATACGTGGAGACTGGAATTCATCATCGTATTGGTTCCATAATAATCATTGATCATTGTAAAATTCAATGTTGGGTGTCATCCCTACCATGCTTTCACTATGCCCAGAACCTTCAAGTGGAATTAGAGTGGTAAATCATAGTTTATAATTATTTAAATATTTTTTTGATGACTTATGAATTTAATTATTTAGTTGTTTCAATTCAAGTTAATCATTATACATATCTGAATCTTGAGATCTTTTCATCCTCTTTCATTCCTCATTCACCATATAAAAATGATCTTTTTTTTTAATTGTGATTAAAATAAAATATAAGATCTCATCTGGAGGTACCAATTCTTCTTGGACGTACAACACCAGAACACACGGCGTGTATTCGGCAGTACACTCAGTGTTGTCAAGATTCAATGCATTGGACCGGTCCACCAGACCAAGACATGTGTTGGAGTCTTTCTATGTCTTAAACGACTCCCTGTGTTGACCAGGAATAGGTGCCACACAGTTTCTAGAATACACGCCATGTGGCCCAATGGACATGGCGTGTAGTCCCTTCTGGTTAAGATTGGACTCTGTCCCCCAATCACGGATTGCCGACCTGGAGACTGTGTAATGAAGAAATACACTGCGTGTGTCCCTCTAGACACGTTGTGTACTCTAATGATTTATAATGTACACTCAGATGTCGTTTCCCTGGGCGTATACTTCAGATAGACGGTGAAAAATAGTACCCACTATGTAGTTGCAACTACATGTCTTGTACTCATCCAAATTACATAGATTTATTAAAATTTATTATTATATTATAAAAACCATTCAGATATGTACCATCATGCGAGCGAAAAGCTGAGTCACAACATGTGATAGGTGTTTTATTTATATGTGTTTAATTTAAGATCTGTGTAATGTTCATTTCTACTCATTGGGTAATTATGAATACGAATTCACCAGGTTGCCTCCAAGGTACAAGTAAATTACAAAGATAATTTTAAATGAATTTATTTGTTTAAAATTATGATGTATGAGAGTTTCAAGGAAATTCAGAAAAGGATTCAGGATAAAAGGATTGATTAAAGAAAGATTATAATTTATTGATTCGGGTGCGATTTATTATAAATGAGAATGATTAAAGAATTGAATTCAAGTATTATTTATGCGTTAATACTGTTGTATATATGGATGATCGTGATCTAGACCAAGAACTTTTTATATGGATGGTTTCGTTTAATTAATTTATTTGAATTAAATTTGTTGGCATGTGAGCCTTCTCCTCATTAATATATAGGACCAGCGTGTCTGATGTTTCTTTTATGTAAAACCCCCTTTTATGCCTCACCTACATGTGAGTTAAAAATGGGTGCATATGTAATGGATGGAACTCCCATTCTAGTGGAATAATTTCGAGCTAGAGCCAAGACAAAACCATTCCCAATAGATACAGAGGTGGACCGGTGGAAGCTGTAAACACGAACCCAAAAGGTTCAAGGTTTTTCCCCCTAGGCCAGAGTTAGTTTATCAACAACTAGATAAACTAACCATTAGAAAATATCTTGATCATTCCATTTACATTATTTTATTTCTATCATTTTCATGTTTTATCATTATTTATGTGTTGTTACGATCACATAATTAATTAATTAAACAAAGCACTCAAGATGGAACTAAAATAAACTAGATTTATGCATAAATATTATCCAGACATGGTTAATCAATTATATATGTTCCACTTAATATTAACAAGCATGAGATAATAAGAAATTTACGCAAAAGGGATAAAAATCCCTTAAATAAAATATTAAGTCATACCAAGACTTCCATTACATGATTAATGAAAAAATTCAATAAAACTATGTGTTTGAACAACCCTTGTTGGGACACTTAATTTTATACAGGAAGACCTTATGAAATTTTTGTGGTTGACATAACCATATTACATCAAGATGAGTAGCCCTTGCTAGACATGGTGTAATATTGGAGGCAAGTGTTGAAGAAATTCAAAGTATTTATTTCAGGATTGGGTAGTCCACTCAATAGATCATGAAATTTCGAGCTCGCAGTTGGCAAAGACCTTCTGACCTAAATACCTTCTAATTACTGGACCAACCCTTGTTGGCATTATGTGAAGGGGAATATGGATCCTCTCCACTCGAATGTCATGGAAACTAGACATTCTGAGTTCAATGGTGAGGGCATTTAGGACTTGATAAAATAGTGGGAGACTTAATAAAATTTATTCTTTCTCATAAAATGTAATCAAGAAAGTACTAAATATCTGTTCTATTAATTTTAGAATAAAAATGACAAGCTCATCAACCACATTATCCATGCGATCAATTATATATAAAGACAACGTACTCACTGTAAGTAACTGATAAGAATGGTTTAGAAGCCATTGGGTTATCCAATTCTATGAATAGAAGTCTTACGTAATGGAGTCATCCTTACCTGATCCACCCACCAAGGAGGTAAGTGACGAGGATTTCCTAGTCTATGAGAAACATATGAATGATGTGGTTGATGTCCGATTTTTGATGTTATGATCAATTTCTAGTAATCTCCTAAAGTCCCATGAAAACATGGATGCTTATAGAATGCTTGAGAACCTCCACGGTCCTTACCAATAGAGAGCAACACATCAAAGGTTTGAGATCTCTAAGGCACTCTTTCGGAGTAATCCGGGAGAAGGTGTCCCATATGGGCCTCATGTATTCATGCTCATTGACTACATTGAGTTTTTGGAGGTTATAGGGTTTAAAATCAATGAAGAACTAGGCACCATTCTTATTCTCGCTTCACTCCCTCAGAGCTTCTCCATGATTTTTTTCAATTTCAATTTGAACTACATTTAGAAGTCTCTATCTGATCTTCTTATCCTCATTATCTATGTAGACAAAGATATAAAGCGTGAATAGCCTTATTTCCTTATGGTGAATAATAGGAAAGGGAAGGTGACGATCTTTAAGCCCAAATCAGGTTCATGACCTTCAATGAAAAAGAAGATAAAAGGGGAGGAAAGGGAAGAGGAGGTTGTTTGTTTCACATGTGGCAAGAAGGCCCACAGGAAGAAGAACTACACCCAACCTAATAAGAAAAGAGAAGCTCTATGTGCATTTGTTATCTAATTCAATCTATCTATTTCTACAAATTGGTTATTATATATATATTGCGGTGATCAAATATGTATCCAAATATATGAACCATGTATATTCAATAAAATTGATCATGGGGAGGTAGATCTACAAGTATCCAATGGAGCGAGACTTACTTCTTTAGCTATTGGGGATTCAGACCTCACATTGCCAACTGTGATGATCTTGGAGTTAAATGGTTTTTCTTATGGGCCTTCTCTAACCAAAAATATAATTTCTCTTTCCGAACTAGATATAGATGGATTTTTTTTCATGTTTGAAAATTAATGATTCTTCTTTTATAAAGATATCATTTGTTTTGGTAGGGAAAATTTATTCAATGGTCTTTATGTGTTGGATTACACAAACCATGTAATGGAAATCGATGAAAAAGATACTTCACATGAATCATACCACAACCAAATTTGGAATCATCATATAGGTCACGTAAATGAGAAACGCTTGACAAAGTTACATCAAGATGGATATCTAGATTATTTTGAACTAATACCACTTGGTGTATGTCATACTTGTTTAGAAGGCAAAATGACCAAACCCTCATTTGGTGGGAAAGGTGAAAAGGCGAAATATATTCTTGAATTTGTTTATACCAATGTATTTTGAATATTTCCAGTTGAATCAAGGGGTGGGTACTCATACTTAATAAATTTTACTAATTATGTTAGTATATATGGATATATCTACTTAATGAGGTGTTCGTCAGATCCCTTTGATAAGTTCAAGGAATACAATAATGAAGTTGAGAACCATCTTGGTATGAATATTAAGAAACTTAACTCAAACCAAGGTGGGTAATATCTTAATCAAGACTTCATTGATTACCTATGAGTGTTTGAGATCCCATCCCAGCTCACTTGTCCTTTCACACCTCAATAGAATGGTGTAAGTGAAAAGAGGAACCAGACCTTGTTGGACATGGTGAGATCAATGATGAGTCATGCATGACTTATATTATCCTTTTGGGGGTATGTGTTACCAACAACGGTACACATACTTAACCAAGTACCAACTAAATCAATAAATGGTTTTCCATATGAGTTATGGAGGGAAAGAAAAGTCATGTTATCAAATTTACATGTGTGGGGTAGCAAAGATTTTTTTAAGGCCTCTTCAGGTAACATACTCACACCCTGAGGAAAAAAGTGTAACTTTATAGGATAGCCCAAGGAAACAATGAAATATTACATATACAACCTCTCAAAAAAAGGTTATAGTGGTAAGGCATGCCATATTCCTTGAGATGGAGCACATATCCAAAAGAGATAGTGGGTCAATGATAGACATATATGAAGTCGAGGCTCACAGTACACAAGAGTTGGTATAGGAACAAATTCCACAAACCCCATCAAGGAAGAATCTATTCTAGATACACAAGTACTACGTAGGAGTACATGATAGGTAAGATAACCGAAACGGTATGGTTTTCAAGTTACCAAGGATAGTGACTCATTATTAGTCGATAATAATGATCCTCTAACCTACAATGGAATCAGTAAGTGGAAAATACATTTCCATGTGGCAAGGAGTCATGAATTCTGAAATGGATCCCATGTACTAAAACCGAGTCCGGATTTTTATAGATCCTCTAGTCGATGTAAATCAAATTTTTTGAAAATGGGTACTCAAGAAGACACTAGGAATGGAAGGGAAGGTCAGTACCTATAAGGAATGACTAGTTTCAAATGCGTTGAAACAACATCAAGTAATTAACTAAGATGAACCATTATCACCAGTTTCAATGCTGAAATCCATCAGAATTATACTTGATATTGTGGCATACCATGATTATGAGATTTGGAAAATCGATTTCAAAATAGAATTCCTTAAGGGGAACCTTCAGGAAGATGTCTACATGACACAACATGAAGGGTTTGTGACGCCAATTGATGCCAATAAGGTATGAAAGTTTTAGAAATTCATTTATGGACGAAATAAAGCATCCAGGTCATGGAACATTCATTTTAATGAGGCCATAAAAGAATGTGGTTGTTTCAAGAATAAATGTGAGCCTTGTGTCTACAAACGGTTTAGTGGGAGTGCAGTCATTTTCCTAATAGTACATGTTGATGACATATTACTTATTGGAAATTAGATACCAGTTTTACAGTCTATTAAGGCATGGTTTAATCAATGATTCACTATGAATGACTTCGGTGAGACAACATATATTCTTGGGATGAAGATCCATCGTGATAGATCCAAGATATTTCTAGGCCTATGTCAAAGCATAGACATTGATAAAATTGTGTAGAGATTCAGTATAAAACATTCTAAGAAGGGATTGTTTCCAGTGTCACATGGAATTCATGTTTCCAATAAAATGTGTACCTAAACACATGATGAATGAAAGATAATGGCAAGGACTCCACACACATAAGAAATTGGATCAGTCAAGTATGTCATGCTATATACTGGTCTGGATTTTTCCTATGCATTGAGTGTGGTAGGTATATATAAAGATTACCTAAGTGTCCACCATTGGATGGAAGTCAAGACTATCCTAAATTATATGAGGCATACTAAAGATATGATCCTAGTTTATAGAGGAGATAAGGAACTAGTCATTAGAGGATTTTCATATTATATGTTCCAAATTGATCATGATGACATGAATTCGCAAATGGGATACATACTCAATTTCAATAGAGGTGTAGTGAGCTATAAGAACTCAAGGAAGAGTGTGGTCATAGATTCTACAATAGAGTCTGAGTATATCATAGCTTCTGAGGTAGCTAAAATAGTAGTTTGGACGCAAATCTTCATCCAGGAGCTAGATGTGTTACCTAGCAGTAATGATCCCTTCTCACTGTACTGTGATAATATTGGAGTCATGGCTCTTGGAAAAGAGACATGGTCACATCAACGGATGAAGCACATACATTGGAAGCATCATCTCTTTAGATATTTTTCTCAGAGAGGCGAAGTTATAGTTATCAATATTTCCACAGAAGACAATGTGGAGGTCCCCTTGACTAAATCCTTGACTCAACAAAAACATGATCATCATGTGAGGTCTAGAGGACTGAATGTTTTTGGCAATTGGCTATAGTCCAAGTGATAGTATTTCAGAGTTGTATCCTAGAACCAATTCTTTTTACTTTTATTACATGGATACTTAATGTATTATTACATATTGTTAATTGTTCTACATGACTATAATTTAATAATTTCCTAAATTATTTGTAACATTGATAAGGTCATGGAAGTTCCCTTCTATGAAGAGAACCTTAAAACACTATAACAATATTCTTAAATATAGTTATGTGGTTGGATGACATACTATAATGGGACACATATCATGTATACCATCAGGTGTGAGTACTTGTAAAAAAATGAGACTTCCTCTCATGAATTTCTCACTTGGTACTCTAAAAGATAAGAGATTTTGAGAACAAACCCACTAATAGGAATTCCACATTTTTTTGTGTCATCAGATATTTCTATATGTGAGCATGTGTAATGATCCTTAGGATATAATATTATCATTAATACATGTCATGACTCATGCACTTTAATTTAATGACAAAAAACATCATGAAGACAGTTGGCGGGAATTATGGTACATTGGATGTGTCACGAGTGGCATGTTATTAATGGATAAGTCAAAGAAGGATCTGTCCCTTCCATTTATGGAAGTTGATATCTTGGTCCTTTGATTGAAATAACATCGTCTCACAATATTCCATGACCATGTTGTAACGAACATTTTATTTCAGGTAGTCAAAGAACTACATATCAATCATAAAATATTATGACAGAATCATGAAACCTTCTTGGTGAGATATTGCGACAAATGGTTTATATTACACAGTGAGCATTTGTATTTGGTTGTTCTTGTTGCGACTTTATGTTCTTTCTCTTGGGTTCCTTGACCAATTTCTAGATAGAACTCTTAGACTTTAGGAAATTCCACCTAATTACAAAAAGATATCATCTTAGAGGGTCACACACTAATTGTATTTGTTGTCTCGGTTAAATTCAATTTTAATTTAAATAATTAAATCAATATTATTCTCAAGACCATGGAATATTTTTATTGAAGTTAAAATCATCTCATAAATTTAATAAAATTTATTTATTTAATTTTTTGCACATTTATAAAATATTCATTCACTAGTTTGTAAATATAATATTTATTTATGTGAATAAATTAGTAATTTATTTATTTAGGTGTTAAATAAATGGAATTGGAGTTCGAGTAGACCAAGGTCAGTCTGGCAGTAAAATAATTATTTGCAAGACAGTAAATATTTATTTAACTAGTGGGAAAAAATTAAAATAACGCGTCTATTATTTTGTAATGTGGAATTTTATTTATAATACCATTTTGTTCATGTTCGTGCACCATAAATAATGATTTGGTTTTATTAATAAATGCATGGGTTTTCTCTAAGTTCATGAATGTATTTAATTGCTGCTATGAAAATTAAATATTTTACTGAAATTCCATGTTTATAAATAGACAAGTATGCCTATTGTTCCATACACCACACCACATGCCTAGTGAATTGAGAATTGTTGGGAAAAACAATTTGTCTCTTGAATCTTATTCTCTCCTCTCTCAAGAACGAGATACGTTCATCAAGACCAAAGAACAAGTGATCAAGAACGACCGACACAAGACACTTGCATCACCGTGCTAGCACCTAGAGAATGATCATGTTGATCAGAGCCGATCAAAGCATATGTGGATCACCGCTGGAAGGATTCTAGTTTGGATCCTTACAAGCACAACGTGATAATCCTGAAACGTCATTCAAGATGTTCAACATAATAAATGAAGAAAATACTGAATATCCAGGTATTATTTTCATTATGAAAATAGTTAAATTAATTATAAACATCATGTTCATGATCCTCTCAATGTTTTATTGAATCTCTCTTCTTTATCTAAATCATTGATTATATTCCATGGAGACTGGCGTTCATTGTCGTATTGATCCCGGAATAATCTTTGATCATGGTAAAAATCATATTTTGGTGCCATACAAACCACGCTTCCACTCTGCCAAAACCTACAGGGGATTATTGGGAGTTTTTTAAAACATGACACCTCCCACCATTCATATTTAAGGAGGTACTCGGGATCTTATTTCACCATTACTGTATCCAAGAGATATCCGCCATCCAAGAGAGGCATAAGAGTTCCATGTGTGAGGATGAAAGGGAGGTGTAGAAGGGGTAGATTGTAACATTTATTTTTGGGCAATATGATGAATTATTTCTCCCTTAATTCATCTCTCTTAGTGGTTAGTGACCCATAACAAGTGGTATTAGAGGGATTTCTGATGAAACGATGGTGAGCAGTTGAGTTTTTCTAGTGACTAGAAAATTCAAGTTTTTCAGAATCCTGTTTAGTAGGTTGATTTTGAATGTTCGCGTTGAACAAATTTCAATGGAACAAACGGTGTCTCAAACAGAGATAAAATCAGCTACCTAGTATTGGTTAAACTTTAGTCAAACATTGGGTGGTACAACACCCCCTTACCAGAGAAGAAGGTACTATACCGGTGCCAGAAAATTTTTTGTAAAAATTTCGGTGAAATTCTTGTAGTTTCTCTAGAATGTCATATTAGCACCACGTCATCACCACATTATCAGATGATCTAGGCTGTTGATAATATTTTGAATATATCTTGATCAATAGGTGTCCAATTTTTATGATCCATGAGTCGATTCCACAATTTTGTATCGTTACAGACACAACGATGAGATTCATTTTTCCAGATTCAACAACAATATTTTTATAATTGAAAGTACATAGAGGTACCATCCATAGGAGGTGGTCAAGGGGCTGAAAACATATGCGAAAGACAAATAAGGTCTATAGATGGAAATAGACCATCATACAAATTCTATCATTGTGGAAAGATGGGTCACATAAAGAAGAACCTTCGAAGGATGCTACAAGAATAGGGTCAAAGTATCAACTGACTAAAAGGAAATGGATGTGCACACGTGACGGTCTTCTGATAAATCACACTTTTCTCCAAATATGAAGAAGAGACATACCATCATACATCAGGCCCAGACACAGAATAGGTGGTTGATATTGTATCATCGTATGTATTTCTCAATTTATCATGCTGGTGAATTTGGTGCAATCAAGATGGGAAATTTTAGTTCAAAGTAGATTGTTAGAATGAGTGATATCCAAGTCAATATAAACATTGAATACATAATCAACCTAAAAGATGTTCAGTATGTTTCAAGCCTTTTACTCAACCTATTATCAGGTATATACTTTGATCGACAAGGGAATGATAAAATCTTCAGAAATGGAGCATGGATGATGTTAAAAGGGTCCATCATCATTGCTCGAGAACACATATGTGGTATGTTGTATAAAACTCATGTGAAGATATGTGCACACAACCTCAACATAGTGGAAGGAGAGATGTCATCCAATATTTGGCATAGGAGACTCTACCACATGAGTGAAGTAGTGTTATCTACCCTGAAGAAGAAGAAGTACATCAGTATTAACAATGATGCATTAATTGATCCTAGTAAAAGGTACTTTCATGGGAATAAGCATAGATTCCCCTTCAATACTGCTTCATCAAGGATATTAGAGTAATTGGATCTCATGCACTCGAATGTATACAACCCCATAGAGGTGGATTTACTGGGAAGTAACAAATGTTTCCTATCCTTTATTGATTATTCATATCTAAGGGTGTGGGTATTCTTCATGTGGATGAAGGACCTTGTACTGGACTACATCAAGATGTTCCACGCCATGGTGGAGTGTGGAACTAGAAAAAAGCTAAAGTGTCTTCATTCATGAAATGAAAGAGAGTATACATCTAGATAATTTGATTCATATTACAGAAGGCAGGACATTTGACATGAGCAGACAGTCCCACGCACCCCACAACACAACAGAGTTACAGAAAGGATGAACAAAACCACCATGGAAAAGTTTATAAGTATGATGAGTTTGGAAAAGATCCCTAATCAAATATGGGGATAAGTTTTTTATTTTTCATGATACCTCACCAATAGATCACTATTAGTCTCGCTTAATTTTTAGTTCACACATAAGAGATGTTCTATTAAACATCACTCTTACTCTCATTCATTAGTATTTGCATGTTTGGAAGTTTCACATGTATCCAAGGAGCTCATGCAGAAGCTAGAAGCGAGATATACTCCATGAATCTTCATCTACTATGGAGATGACGAGTTTGGAAAAAAGCATTAGGAACCAAAGGAGAAATAGGCGATTAAAAAAAATTTCGTGTTCCATGAGAACTAGATGATTGAGGACATTCAAAAGCCTATAATGTCTCGAAGGGAGAGTATAGAGGACTCAACTCATGATCCAACACTCGTACCAGCACCACCGAGAAATGAATAGGTGAAGGTGCAAGAAGTCTCATTGGCAGTAGATTAGGAGGCAGTGGAAGAGGATATTGAGTAGGGGGAGACTCAATCCTTTTCATAAGAAGTTGCAGAACCATCATAGGAGCTTGGTGATGTTGTTCATCCCAAACCTAAAATTTCACAGGTTCGAAGATATTCATGAGGATGGATTCCTTCAACAAAATATTCATAGTCAGATAACCTGTTTTTGACTAATTAGGGGGATCTATAAGGATACCAAGAAGCAGTGTCTCATCCTGAAAACAATCAACTGGCTTTATGAAATGGAGGATGAGATGAAGTATTTGATGAATAACCAAGCGTATGATTTGGTGGAATTACCCAAATGTAAAAAGGATCTAATGAACAAATGGGTGTTTGGGATGAATAAGAATGGTAGAAAAAAGGTGTTCAATGAACCACATCATGCTATCAGTCTTTCTATATCTATGGGTGCACTATTTTAATCTGCTATAACCAAGTAATATCATCATGTTCCTCTAGAACCAACTACTTTCGATCCCTCCCACCATCGCATGCTACCTCTTTGGGTGCCTCACTGCACTTGGATAAATTATCCACTATTTATTTTTTCTACCAGTTCATTCCCTTATTATGTCTAGTCTCTATTCCCATCTATTGTTGGAGTTGGTATCGACAACCGCAACTATTGCCTTTTACCACCAATTACCAACCGAAACTATCACCTTTTACCACCAATTACAACCATTCTCTCATACTACCAAGAATATGTCTACTACCGCATGGAAAATGTTTACCACCACTGTCACCCTTACCACTACATGAAAGGATCACAGAATGAATGAATCATCACTGCAACACAAGATCCTTTAAAAGTACATACTCTCCATCGATGGGGCTCAATCAGACCAATATGAAGACCTGATAAAGATGATAATGGAAACTACCACTAAAACCACCACTAAAACAACCATGGAAAATGATTTGAAATAGAATAACCTTTAACCCCCTGTTGTGTTTGAACCATGGCTGTTCTATGCAGGAATTAGAGTTTGGTTTGTATTTGTTTTCAATCCTCAGTGGAAGTTCCCAATGTGTGCTAGCAAAGTAATCATACAGTTCAAGCAAACAACAGTATTGAAGGTGGCGTTGTTTCCCAGTGTTTGCCCAATTTTTGGGCCTCAAAATCGGAAAATGAAGACATGGATTGTCTACAAAAGGAGGTTCGCACAATAAGTAAGTGGTGTGAGAAATATTAGAGGCTTGCGCGAAATACTTATGTTGGGCGTCAAAAACTGCGGGATGCACGAAATAGTTTTTCGCGCAAATAGTGTTTCGAAATCGGTTTGGTGAAAAATGGCAAATGCATGAGCTTCGCGGAAAATAAGGGTTGTGCTGGAAATTCTTGAGATGGGCACGAAAAACAGCGTGGTGCGCGAAATAACGGAGCAATGATTTTCATGCAAATAGTGTTTTGGATTCACACCGTTGAAAAATGTAAAAGGCATGGGTTGCGCGAAATATCTGGAGAGGTGCGCGAAAAATGATACATGCGCGAAATATTACGTGCCTGATGAGAGGTTTTCCACGCCGAAGGGGTTTTGCGTATGGGGGTCTCAGACGCCTATAAATATGAGGTGACCCCCTTCGTTTCAAAGGGTTGAAGATTTAGAGAAGATCCGTGGTCTGATTCGCGAAAAAGGATCGCGTAAAGTGGCTTGCGCGAAATATTGGGAGTTGCGCAAAAATGGGATTTTTGTGAAAAAAAAATTTCCACGCAATAAGTGAATTTTGCGCGCAATAAAATGTTTTGCGCGCAATAAAATGTTTTGCGCACAAAGGGGTTGGTGTTGCATTCAATTGTCAGGGAAGTTTTTCTGCAGGTTCTGGTTATCCGATTTAGTGGCCCTGTGCGTTCTAGTGCATCTATTCCGGACTTTGATGCAAGCAGAGTTTCATGCTGAGTAGAGGCAAAGACATCAATGCAAATCTATTGAAGAGACCTTCACGTCTATAAACTGAGTGATACATCACCAATGGTAGTGACCCAGGGGGAGTCAATGGGAGTGACCCGAGGGAAGCAGTGAGCTATCCCTGAACCTTTGTAAAGGCAGTGTGCCTGGGACAGAGAGACTGTACCCGAACAATTGTAATCCTCAGTTAGTGAAGCATAGTGGTTTTTGGTATGACTGACAACTTGTCGGCGTATGCTCCTTGGACGTAGCCCTTAGGGGTGAACCAAGTAAAATGGGTTATGTCTTCTCTGTGTATGTGCATGTTTTCTTTCTGACCTTTTTCTTCATACAGGTTCAACAAGTTCCTACTAGCGTGGGAACAAGATCTACAACTTCAAGAAGAAAAAGTTGTCACCCTGATTCACTCCTCCCCTCTCAGGGTGTCCCAGGGTCCTTCATGTTGAAATCACATAGATGAAATTAATGCATGAACAAGGGGTAGATCAAATGAGAAACTACCAATATGTAACTCCCCGACCCCAGTTACCGAGAGTCGGTGATTTATTACATAGTATTGGCATGATATAAGGAATCATGTCCTAAAATACCGATCTGTTATGTATTATTAGATAAAAGATACATATGTAAGTTCAAAATTAATAATTGAGATGAAATACAACACTAATTATTTCCATTAGAAACATCCAAGCCTCCTATATTATTCTTACTAGTAACTCATAATCAACTTGTTCATATCCTGTGAAAATGAAACATAAGAAAGGGGTGAGCTCAAATGCTCAGTAAGAGTAAGAAATACAGCGTAAGATAACAAAAACATTAGGAATGGGGAATAATTAGGTACACATGCCTTTTCAAATAATAAACATGAGTACTTTATGGCTGGAATATGAGAAGATTAAATAATTCCATAATAAAACATAGTCATGGGTATTCTACTAGTCTAATAACCACATTAACCATCATTATTATTTTCATAACTAGGGAACGTATAATTCTGAACATTCTAAAACATCTTGTCTAGGCCTCAGCCAAGATGTCTAAAAATTATTTAGGCCTCGACTAAAACCATATATAAAATTGGGAAAGGCCTTTTCCAATTCCACGTCTAATTGCCTCATGAGACCTACCGATTCACCGATGAGCTATAGCGGGCTCCACCCATCACTTACTAAGTCTAATACATTTCTCATATGAAATGGTTGAAATATATCATAAATATTCGTATTCAAACTAGAATACGAAATGTTAATACTTTAACCATAAACCATGAATGGTATAAAAATAACTCATCCATAGTTAAAATTATCAAAAAAACATAAATACAATATGGTAGATTTGTATCACAATAAATAAACTTCATACAAGTGTAAAATTTGTTAGAATATTTTGACATAGATGAAATCAAAAATATTTGAGAGAAATATCTCATTCTATTTTGAAATAATTTAAAAGTAAAATAATTATAAAATAAAAAATTTATTTTAAACATGTTATTATATGATTTTAAGGGATGCATCGACGACGTTATGATGGATAAAAATAGCCGCACCCGTTGTAAAATTTAAAAAAACATTCTTACCATAATTTGGTTGAAAAGGTCATAAAGTAACTTGTTTGGAAAATTTAGAAAAGATTCCTTCAAAAAAATAAGTTCATATAAAGGTATAAATTACTATAAACCATTGTCTATTAAATAGTAAAAATGTTTTGAAATATATATTTACGATAACACGGATGTGGATGATAAGAGGTCCCAGTAGATACTTACGTAAAAACAACCTCGTATAATTAAGATATTGTGAAATTAACCCTTACCTTGTACTTTTCCTTGGTATAGGGTACATTAACCTCCATTATAATAGTTAAATCATTATTATTAAATTATAAAAGAACCATATACATAAATATGATATCATATCTGATCTTATAATCTTTCTTTGTTAATAATATTGTAGTATTATCGTCGTTTCATATGTTAAATGATTCGTTTCCCTTTATATGTTTTTCTACATAAGCCATTTTTATTATGGATAGGATGTATTTGATTCAAATACATAATTATATTAAGTTCATAAACATTATTTTTAATCATCAAATTAAATTTATTCTTGAATGGTTAGGATGTGGAAATGAATCTCATCATGTTCATAGAGAAGGTAATCCATACGTAAGCACGAGCGACAATGTCATTCATTTGATATTAAAATAGTCTGTCTATAGATGGTATAACATATATATATAATCATTAACATGTTATATTTTTTTATTTACATCAATTATACATCATTATTATACCCATCCAAAAAAATAATGTATTGAATAACAACTACACCATGACGTGGAGACAGTAATTCGTACGTACGAATGTAAGGTGACTTTTTTCATTCATATGATGGATAGAATAATGAATATGGTTGTACAATTTTTATAATGAAATAATTTTATATAGAAATTACTATATTTAATATTTTTTAAAATAAAAAACAAAGAAATAAGATGTGGAAGAAGAAAATAACTAGAAATAGGTGGAGAAATGTTTACCTATTCTTCGGGTTTTGCATTTTGATTTTATTAAAAGGGATCCTTAAGATGGATTTCTAACTAATGTAGGGAAACTAGAATGAAGGGAGGATAGGGGAGAGGATATTTGTTTAGGGTTTGGTCAAGGAAAATGGCTTTGGAGATGAGAATTTTAGAGAAGAGGAAGTTCCCTTTTATAAGAGAGGTGAGGGGCAACTTAGAAGAAGATTGATATATTATTTTATAATAAAATAATTTTTAGTTTCTAACGGCTCAAAATTGATTTATTTCTAGTATGAGGTAGGGATGGGTCGAAAAAAATTCAAACAATAGGTTTTTGACTGGTTATGGTCACCATATAAACCTTATCATTTAGATTTTTCCCTTAGTTAAATTGTTTGACATTTACCATGTCTCTTTGTATTTTTATATTATATGGCTAATAAACATACGATAAACATCCAAGAGAATCCCAAGTAGTTCATTATTAGTATATATAACCTTATCTAAGCCATCTGGACAAACCTTATATTTTTAGGAATTTATATCAATTAGTAATATAGTATTAGTTTTAAAAACTCTATTATGACAATTTTGACACTATTTAGTAATTGATTTTTTTTAATGTCCTAAAAAAATTATTTCGTCAAACATAAATTCATCTAATCAACCCTTAAAAGTCACGTTAACCTATAATACTAATTTAATTCATTAAAAGTCTCATATTAGATTTATTTGGATATTTATATTATCAATTATTTTAATCTTTCGTTAATATGGTAATTACAGTTTCATCGGTGTGTCATAAATAAATTAAATTATTTAATGTCTAAAAATTATAAATTAAATAAAATTATTTAGGAAATCTTTTTATAATTCTAATGAAAATTTATAGTTGAATTTATCATATGTTTAACCCTATACAAATTTTTTTTGTTATTAAACACTAAATTTAACAATCTTAACTCTTATTTAAATAAAATAATAATAAATGTCCTAATTTAATACAAATGGATCTAAAGGATATTATTTTATTCCTAAGGTTTTTTTGGTTAAAAGACACTAATATAATAGACTAAGTACATGTGTTAGGGTAATAATAATACAATTATTATTATTAAATGCCCTATTTACTTTTAACCGTGGTAAATAAAAGTCAAAAGATACTATTAACCAATAATTATTTTTATCTTTTTGAACAACATTTTAGTTACTGATATCTACTATGTCTCATTAATTTTCAAAATTCAACTCACAGAAGCATTAAAATTAATTTTTATGCAAATTTTCAAAAGCTCTTAGAAAGGGGTTAAAAGACGGTAAAAAATTCAATAAAATTTTTTATATTTAATTTTATTATAAAATGAATCCAATGAATTACATTGAACTAATATATGTATTATGTATCTATTTTGACTTAAAATAAATTTACATAAAATAAATAATTATTTAAATAAAAAGATTGTTTTAAACAACAACGCAATGTTTTTTACTATTAATCAAATGTTGAAAGTTTTCAGAAAAATACAAAAAAATCACCATAATCTAATTTTGATATTACAAATCAAAAAATGAAGTCCATTTTGAAAATTAAAATTTATAAAATTTTAATGAGTGGGTATTACTATTCATAACAGCTAGATTGATTGGTCGTAGTGTGTTAGAATCTCAATGTTGCATACAATGTAGGCTATTTCATTATTCAAAGTGAATCGTTCCGTGGAAGGTTGGGGTATAACATTATTCCCTCAAAATAATTTTATCCTCAAAATTTAGAGAATACTACTGCACAAAATGATTCAGGTTGTTCTTCATCATATGTTCATCAGAATCCCACGTTGCCTCTTCAATCATATGGTTTCTCCATAGTACTATTACGAAGCGAGTCATCCAGTTTCTCAACACTTGTTCTCTAGTATCAAGAATCTTGACAGGCTCTTCACAATTAGACAGATCTAGTTCCAGTTAAATTTCCTCATAACTGAGTACATTTGTTGGGTCCGGCATGTATTTTATCAACAGTGATATGTGGAACACATCATGAACTTTGGAGAGACTTGGAGGAATTTCCAAATGGTAAGCTACAACCCCAATTCAATCTAGAAGTTTTAAATGTTTTATGTACCTTGGTCTTAATTTACCCATCTTACCTAATCGTACAACTCCCTCCATGGAGATACCTTCAAGAAAACATGATCTCCTTCCTAAAATTCCAAATCCTTCCTTCGGTTATCGGCATAGCTCTTTTGCCTAATTTTGAGCTGCTTTGATGTGGTTTGGATATTTTTTTCCTTTTCAATTATTTTCTCGAAAAGTTCTAGTCCTAAAAGTTTTCATTCACCAACAACATCCCAAAAAGTTGGTGTGTGACATATATTTCCATATAACTCTTCATATGGTTACATTTGAATTTTTGAATGAAAGCTATTATTTTAGGAAAATTCTACCAGATGTAAATACTGATCTCATATACCTTGAAATTAAAGTGAGCATGATCTCAACATGTCTTCTAAGGGTTGAATAGTCCATTCTTCTTATCCATCAGTTTGAGGGTGGTAAGAAATGTTCAAATGAAGCTTAGTATCCAAGGCCTTCAGAAGAATTTTCCAGAATATTGATGTAAAATAGGGATCATCATCTGAAACAACCGATAGGGGTACACCATGAGGTCTTACAACTTCATTAATATATAGTATTTCTAGAAATTCAAGTTGTTAATCCTCTATTATAGCAAGAAAATGTGATGACTTGGTAAGATGATCAATAATGACCCATATTACATCGTTCCTTCTAGGAGACTTTGGTAGCCTCATGAAAAAATCCATCATAATATCATCCCATTTCCAATCATGTATGGGAAGACGTTGCATGACCCCTCTATGATTTTTCCTTCGAGCCGTCACCTATTGGAAAACCATACATCTTGACACATAATCAGCAATCTCTCTCTTCATGTTGTCCCACAAAAAATTATCCATTAAATCTCTATACATATTAGTGATACCGGGGTGTATAGAGAAATTGATTATATGAGCATCATCTAATAGTTCCGTTTTTAGATCAGGTAAGTTAGGAACATAAATTCTCTTCTTGAATTTAAAAATCCCATCATCATATAAGAATTCGATCATTCTCCAATCATTTACAGCTTTAATTTCCTTTTGAAACTCCTCACCATCAGCATGAGAACTTTTAATCCTTTCTCGTAAAGATGTTTTGAAAACCGTTTGAAAAAGTATCGATGATTCACCTTCCATGATTATTCCCATATCCATTTTTACTAGATCCACGTACAGAAGATCCCTTTCAACTCTTATATTATTCTGAACTCCATGACCCTTTATGCTCAAAGTAGTTGGCACCTTATATGCCTTCCCCAGGTGGTAGTGTATTGTGAAATCATAATCTTTGAGTAGTTCAAGCCATCGCCTTTACCTCATGTTATGTTCCATCTATGAGAAAATATACTTCAAACTCTTGTGATTGGTATATATCTCACATTATCCACCACAGATATAGTGTATCTTTATCTTTATATCAAAGATTACATCTTTTAACTCTAGATCATGAGAAGGATGGATTTGTTAATGATTTTTAGCAGTTGTGACGCATAGGCAATAACTCTATCATTCTGCATAAGGACACAACCAAGTCCTTTCTTTGAAGCAGGATTATAAATAAAAAACGCATCATTCCCCGATAGTAGAGTTAATATATGAGCATTGAATAATATTCTCTTATGTTCATGAAAACATTTTTCACACTATGTGTTCAAATCAAATTTAACCCATTTATGTGTGAGCTTGTTTAATGGGTTAGTCATTCAGGAAAAATTATGGACGAAATTCTAATAATAACCTGTTAAACAAATAAAACTATGTACCTCATTTATACTCATTTGTGTTGGCCTTTATTTTATTGCACTTGTCGTAGAAGGATCAACATAGATTCCTTCCTTAGTGATAATATGTCCAATTAATTAATATTCTAAAGCTATATTCAAACTGGCTAAACTTCCCATATAATTCATATCTCTTAAGAGTATTTAGAATAATTCACAAGAGATTTTCATGTTCTTCATATATTTTGGAGTATTCCAAGTTATCATCAATAAATACCACTATAATATCATCATGATATTCCTTGAAAACTCTGTTAATTAGATCCATGAAAATAGAGGTTGCATTAGTCAGCCTAAAATGCATTACTGTAAACTCTTGATGCTCGTATCTGGTTCAAAATGATATATTTGGAATGTCTTCCATCTTCACACACAACTAATGATATCCAGATCGAAGGCCAATCTTTGAAAAATATTATGCTCTATGATTTTGGTCGAATAAATCATCAATTAGAGGTAAGAGATTCTTGTTCTTTATTGTTATAGCGTTGATCTCCTTGTAGTCAATGCACTACCTCATAGATCCATCTTTCTTCTTAACAAAAAGAACATGGGATCCCCATGGAGAAATACTAGGGAGAATATAACCTTTATTATTAAATTCCTCTAGTTGTTTCTTTATACCCACTAATTCCAAAGTGGCCATTCTATAATGGGTCTTCGATATGGGCCTTGAACTAGGAATTAAATCGATGGAAAACTCAACTTCTCATTCTAGAGGATGTCCAGGAAAATCCTCTGGAAACACATCAACATATTCTTATAAGATAGTTACATCATATATTTGAACATTCCTTTCCCCACCCATAGTTATTTCATTCACTTCATCCACAATATTTAAATATAGTTGAGCTACTGGGAGAAGATCTAGATAATAATCAAGTGGTGGTGTTTATGATCTGAAGATATGGTACTCCTTTTCATAATAGAAAATTATAACCTCCTTCTTCTTACAATAAATATTCACATAATTGTCTGAAATCCAATCCATACATAAGATTATATCATATTCAATCATGGGTATGACGATGAGATCAGCAGATAAAGAACATTAATATGCCCTAATTGGAACTAATTGACAAAAATTGGTTGCAATGATAATTCCCTTAGAATTTTTGACTAAAACCTCTTTTGTTATATCAAATTGTAAATATCTAATTTTCTTAGAAAAATGGGAAGATATGAAACAATGTGATGATCCATAATCAAATAATGAATTGTCTAAACATGATGAAACCATTAAATTACCTTCCACTACGTCTTTCAGAGCTTCAACCTCAACATTAGTGATCACATAAGCTTAGTATTGATCTCTTGTACATTTCTGAGTTATGTTTCCCTCACGCTTAACAAATTCATTTTCATAATTTCCCATCTCCCTACAATTGTAGCCTTGAACATTGGAATCTTATTACATCCACTTACAATCACTAGTATGATAGAATTTCAGTCCAAATTAGTAGAATAACCATTTTTCTTTTAGACAGTCACCAAGGTTATTCCTTCCACAATTATCACAGGGTGGAAATTAAACTCTTCCCATCTTCCATGCTTCCTTATTCCCTTTCCTATAGTGTTCAGTAGATCTCTTCTTCTCTTTCTTTTCATTAATGTCATAAGACTTAGAGAATTCCTTTTCTGTCTTGATGGCACATGATACAATATATTTGTATGATGAGAAGTATTGTGATACTAATTCACATTGGAGAAATGGTTTTAACCCATCAAATAAATGATCATTCTTAATTCATGGGTCATATATATAATCTCCAGCATGGCTTTCTAACCTTGTAGAGTTAGCTTCATACATTGCAACATTATCAACTTCCTTTGGCCTCATACTCAGAAATTTACTTTCCATATCCACTTGATTGTCATGAGGAATGTATTTTTCTAATAAAATTTCTTTAGACTCCCTATATTTCATACTTGATACTTCTTCATCCTCTATTATGTTTTAATCAATGACCGCCATTTATTTGAATCTCCTATGAGGTGATAAACTTCCATGACAACATTTTCTCATTCACTACTCCCCAAAGTATTAAATATTTTCTCTATGGAACTTATACATTTCTCATATACAAATGGATTTGTAGTCCTATTGAATGTTGGTGGTTGTTTCCTCATGAAATGGTATAACATTGATCCTTCGTGTAGTGGCTCAGGGTGCTCCATACGGGTAACGTTATTATTCAAAACCTATGTGAGTTGTCCCAGCATGGTGATATTATTATCAGCACTAGTTGAATCACCAGCTCCACTATAATTATCTTGAGTAGGAGGGAAATCCCTATATTGATTACGTGTGTTGATATGATTTACATTTCTTCCACTAGGATCAATTTCTAAACAATTGAATAAACTATATTTGTTTATGAATCACGATACATAATTCCAAACTTGTAAAACACTTAACATAAATTGAACATTTTATGGATATAATCCATAATCATAAAAAAAATTTGATGAGGTATATAATCATAAATCCTTCATAATTGTTTGTAATGAAAATGTGGATTTTCATAATCATATCCCCCAGGAGTTTTGTAACCAAGAGTGCATCAAGTCCCGTTGTTGTGCACCGGTTCTCATTTAACTCTAGATCAAAGTGGTGTTTTTGTGTTTTACCCCTAGGTACACTTATGAAAAGGCATCCTCTACCTTCTTGTATCCAGACAGAGATGTATTTCTTGTAAAATACACAAAATCACTACAATACAAAAATTCTAGGAAGTTCTTCTATACTAATCCTGAAAGTATATCAATGGGTAATGTTCTATAATCATAGTTTTTTTTACTAAATCTAGTTTCCAAGATTTGTACTAAACTTACTCTGATACCAACTGTAATGCCCCAACCTCGATTAACAATCTTCAGTCCTTTATTACATATAATCGGCATGATACAAGGAATCATGTCCCAAAAGACTGATCAGTTTAGTATTATTGGAAACAAGATACATATATAAGTTAAAAATTATAACTTGAGATGAAATGAAACACTAATTTCTTCCATTAGAAACATCCAAGCCTACTAGATTGTGCCTTAAAATTACTCACAAATAACTTCTTCATATCTTGGTAAAATGAAACATAAGAAAGGGGTGAGCTCAAATGCTTTGTAAGAGTAAGAAATACAGTTGATGATAACATAAACATTAGGCATGGTGAATAATCGAGAACACATGTCTTTACAAATAATTAACATGAACACTTTATGGAATATATATGAGCTGAGTAAATAATACCATAATAAAACATAGTCACGAGTATTCTACATGTCAAATAACCACATGAACCATCATTATTATTTTCATAATTAGGGAATGTATAATGTCGGACATTCTGAAACATCTTGTCAAGGCCTCGGCCAAGACGTCTAAAAATTATTTAAGCCTCTTCCATTTCCATATATAAAATTGGGAAAAGCCTCATACAATTAAATGAATAATTTTCACATGAGACCTAATGATGCACCAAAGAGCTATAGCTAGCTCCACCCGTCACTTAATAAGTCCAATACAATCTTCATATGAAAAGGTTGAAAAATAACATAACCATTCGCATTAAATCTAGCATATGAAATGTCAATACATTGACCATAAAACATGAATGGTATAAAAATAACACATCCATAGTCCAAAATTTCACAAAAACATACATAAAATATAAGAGATTTGTATCATAATAAATCAACTTCAAACAGGTGTAAAACTTTTCAAAGGATGTTGACAAAGATGAAATCAAAACTATTTGAGAGAAATATCTCATTCTATTTTGAAATAATTTAAGAGTCACATAATTATAAAAGAAAACATTTATTTTTAAAATATTATTATAATCTTGTAAGGGAAGCTTCGATGATGTTATAGTGGCAGAAAATAGCCACACCCACCGTATAAGTTAAAAAACATTCTTTGCTTAATTTTGTTAAATAGGTAATAAAGTAACTTATTTTGAAAACAACAGAAAGATTCCTTTCAAAACATATAAGGTTAAATAAGGGTATAAATTACTTTAACCCATATTATAGTAAATATAAAAAATGATTTCAAATATATTTTTTGGAAAACATGGATGTGGATGATAAAGAGGTCCCAGTTGATACATACGTAAATACAACCTCGGATAATAAAGAGATCGTGAAATTAACCCTTAACTTGGACATTTCCTTGTTCGAGGGTAAGTAAAACTTCTATATAATAGTTAAATCATTGTTATTTAAATATAAATGATCCATATACATAAATATGATAGCATATATGATCTACTAATATAGCATTGTTAATAATATTTTAGTATTATTGTCATTTCGGGTGTTAATTGATTCGTTTTCCTTTATATGTTTTGTTACATAAGTCGCGTTTGTTATTGATAGGATGTACAAGATTCTTATACAGAATTATATTAAGATATTAGACATTATTTTTAATAATCAAATGAAAATTATTCTTCAATGGTTATGATGGGATAATTAATCTAATCGCATTCGTGGAGACAGTACTCCGTATGTACGCACGAGCGATCATATCATTCTTTTGATATTAAAATTTTATGTAAATAGATGATATATCAGATATAAAAATAATTAAACTGTTATATTTATTATTTACATCAATTATACATCATTGTAATACCCATCGAAAAAAATATTGTATCGAATAACAACTACACCACGACGTGGGGACGGTAAGCTGTACGTACGCACATATGTTGACTTTTTCATTCATATGATGGATAGAATAATGAATATGGTTGTAAAAGTTTTATAATAACATCACATTATCTAGGAGATACTTGATTTATTATTTTTTAAAGGAAACAACAATGAAAGAAGATGTTGAATAAGAAAATAACATGAAAGAGGTGATGAAATATTTACCACTTCTTCGGGTTCTTTCTTTTGATTTGATCAACAGGGCTCATTAGGTTAGCTTTATGACTAATGAATGGACTCTAGGTCGAAGGAAGGATAGTTTAGAGGATATTTTGGCAGGTTTTCGCAATGTCAAATGGATTTGGGGGATTTAATATGAGAGAAGGGGAAGTTCCCTTTTATAAGAGAGCTGAGGGGCACCTTTGGAAAAGATTGAAAAATTATTTTATAATAAAAAAATTTCAATTTATAATGGATCAAAAATGATTTATTTCAAATATAAATTGGGGATGGGTAGAAAAAATCTAAACAAAGATGTTTTGGATAGTTTTTGGTCACCATATTGAACTTATTATTATGATTTAACTCTTAGTTAAATAGTTTGGCATTTACCATGTCTCTTTATATTTTTATATTATATGGTTAATAAAATAACTATAGATTTCCAAGAAACACCAAGTGATTAATTTATGATATATATAACCTTATCTATGTCCTTTTGACGAACCTTATATTTTTAGGAATATTATATCAATTAATATTATAATATTGGTTTTAAAAACTCATTTTTGTAAATTTTAACACTATTTAGTAATTGATATTTATTAAAGTCCTAAAAAAATTATTAAATTGAACTAAAATTCCATTAATCAACCATAACATATCATATTAACCTATAAAATTTGTTTAATTCCTTAAAAGTCTCAAATTATTTTTATTTTGGATATTTATATTTTCAATTATTTTAATCATTCATCAATAAGGTAATTTCTGCATCATCATTGGGTCATAAATAAATTAATTTATTTAATGTATAATGTTTATAAATACAATTTCATTAGGTTTTAAATATATTTAGCTTTCTAATTAATATTTATAGTCAAATTGATCTTATGTGTAACATTATATTAAAAATAGTTTAGTTATTAGACATTGAAGTTTACAATTTTAACAGTTCTCTAAATAAAATAGTAATAAATTTCCTAATCTAATACAATTGGACCTAGAGGATCATATTTTATTCTTAAGGATTTTTCTGGTCGAAATAAACTTATCCAATACAATTAGGACATGTGTTAGGATAATAATATCATTTATACCTTTAATATCCCTTTTTACTTTTAACTGTGGTAAATAAAAGTCAAAAGTTACTATTCACTAAAAATTATTTTCATCCTGTTGAACAAAATTTTATATACTGATGTGAACCACGTCTATTTTATTTTTTAATTCAACTCAGAGAAGCGGTAATATTAGATTTTATGCAAATTTGCAAAAGCTCCTAGAAGGTGGGTAAAAGACGGTAAAAAGTTCAATAAAACATTATACATCTAATTTTATTATAAAATGACTCCAATGAATTACATTGGACTAATATAGGTATTATGTATCTATTTTGACTTAATATAAATTTAAATAAAATAAATAATTATTTAAATAAAAATTCGGTTTTAAACAATAATGTAGTTTTTTTCACTATTCATCAAAAATTAAAAGTTTTCAAAAAAATAAAATACATTCACCCTAAGATAAATTTGATATTCCGAATCCAAAAATGATGTCCATTTTGAAAAATAAAATTTATTAAATTTCAAAAATTGGTTATTAATATTCATAATGACTAATTTGATTGGTCGGAGTGTGTTAGAATCTAAAAGTTGTGTACAATGCAATCTATTGCATTATTAAAAGGGAAACATACTATGGATGCTTGGGGTGTTAAAAAATCCCTATGTGTGGTTGGAATATGGATTAAAATCCTAAAACATTAGAATTATTCATACAAAAAATGGGAATAAAACATGAGATGATAATTATTACATAGGATGTAATATTTATGAATTTAATATGCACATGATTTATATTAAACTGGTGGAACATTAAAAGAAAGCCCAAAAAATACTACAGGTTAGACTCCTTCCAAAGAGACACTTTTCGAGACCTAGATCATTCAACTGAGTGGTCATAGTAATACTGGGTGACTCTAGGTTATATTATGTAAGGTATAAAAGTAATGAGTGACACTCGATTATTCTGTGGGTGGGTCATGCTAATGTTGGGTGTCATTATTAGGATGAAATATATATATATATATATATATATATATATATATATTATATTATATTATATATAAAGTGTATATTAATTTACATGTTTTTCATGAATGTAATTCATGTATTAAGTATATTCAATATTTATATATAGATAAATATTTGTGGGTGTGTGTGATATATGTTTATTTCTCCCAAATGGTTTAATTATAAGTTATAATCCATTATGAACTGAAGGATTTGACTGACTGGTCATTGAATAGGATTTAAGGAATTATGAGAATAAATGTACATGGATACATTAATATGGAAAAAACATTTTCATTTAATGAAATGATTCATGTATGGATATGTAATGGGATGTGACGCCTCCTGTAAATATAAACAATTGCAAGAATGCTTCTCCTATCTCTCTTATTCAAACAATGTACTTCATAGTATTAGATGACGATGCTAAAACCCCTTCAACATTTTGGTATTCTCGTGACACGATCATGAATCCTTTGGTCATTTACCCCCCTTGGAGGTAGGGTTAGTTTGTTTACTGCTACATAATTTTTATCAACCGTTCTCCTTTGCTGGGAATGAAGAAAACTACAGTCATTAATGATTTCTAGGTATAATATTTATACAATTTATTTACATATTTATTCTCAAAGATATATATTTATGTGTTTGGGTTTTCTTCCACTAAACATGGACATGTGATGATCATTAAAAACCCAAATACTAGTATCAGAGGTGAAAAATTCATTGAAAAATCAATATGTTTATTAATTTATGAAAAATAAGTTTTAATAGTAAAACAATATTTTTCTCAAGCCTATAAATTAATTTGAAATGTTCAGATATATTACTCTTGTTTATTTAAAAACAAATGAAATATATATTTTAATCAGGAAGATTCAATTTGAATTTAATTATGTTATTTATAAATACTTTATAAATAATGAAAATGGTATCGCAAAATATTTTTTTATAAATTAATAAAAGTGTTTTATACATCAATTAACTATAAAATGTATTTGTTTAATTGTTAAATATTTTTTTTATAAAATCCTTTTTGAAAAAATAAAATGTATTAATTATGTTATAAAAAGAAATTTTTTTAGAAATAATTAAAAAAATTTATAAAGAGTTTATAAATTCCAACATATATTATATTTTGAATATATAAATATGTTTACAAAATATATATTGAATTATAAAATGTTTATAATTCATGAAATATAATATAAATTCCATTTAATATAAAATGTTAAGGGATCATATTGATTAGAATATAAGATATTTATAATCATGATAACTTATAAAATTATTATAATTACCATCTATTTATGAATAGTTCATAAATGTTTATATTTTGGAAAATAAATAAATTTTTCATTTAATAAATTTATATAATATTCATGTTTAGTTCATTATTAATTAATTTAAAATTTTTTAAATTAAGAACGCTTTATTTGGATATTATTTTTTCTACATCAAAAGGTGATTAAATATTTAATATAATAAAATAATAAATAATAATTATGTGTATGATATTAATATTATAAAAAATGTTTACATAATAGAAATTGAATTAAAAAAAGTTTAAATTCATATAATATTATATATTAAAAAATTTAATACCTTATTATGAAAATATGAAATAATTCATATTGGAAGGAATATAAAGAGTTTATATTCAGAATTATGGAATTTCCATAATGTTAAATGTAAAATTATAAAAAAGTTTATAAATAGATTTTTTTGATGAAATTATTCATAAAATTTTATCTCAGGATAAACTATTTGAATTGTTAATTTATTTTAATATCATTCCCTATTTTATTCATATATATAAATAATTTATATTACTAATAACTATAAGCCAAAATTTATACGATGAATTTCTTTAAATTTTGACCCTTTCATATAATGCTAGGTTTGATGTAATAAAATTTAGTTTCCATCTACATTGAACTTAGTTTTTAATTTTGGTTATGATCTTGAGAGTTGTTCTTGGGAATTGTTTGTACATATTTGGTGTTAGAGTTTTCATTAATTGAATTCTCTATAGAGTAAAGTATCCCCAGGTAGAAGGAATTGGTGTCAGATCATGTAGTTTATTAAAGGATCGCCTTGGTTAAGAAAGTGAATGAGGTTGGCTATCTATCACTCGTGGATAAATCTTGGGGAGTTTTACAATTTCATATAACATTATGCCTTTACATGAATTGTTCATGTAACTTATGCATTCGATGAATATGTATATGCCTGAATATACATAACTTCTATTTTTGTGTGATAATCACAAACTTCTGGGTTGTGTAAATAGTTACACAGTAATGTGGTGTGAAATAATTAATTTGGTTATTAGAGTAGAGATTCCAAAACTAAATCACTAAAATCATGCATAAAAAGAAAGGGAATAAGACATGAGAACATAATTATTACATATAATGTAGTAGTTATGAATTGAATATGGATATGATGTATAATAAAATTTTGAGGCCTTAAAATTTAAAACCCCACAAAAACTAAATGTTAGATTCTGTCCAAAGAAACACTTATTAGGACTTGAATCATCCAACTGGGTAGGTCATACTAAAGTTGAGTTCCATTGGGTTACCTTGTGTAAGGAATGAAAGTAATTCATGGCTCTATATTATTCTGTCTATGGGTCATTCTAAAGCTTGGTTCCCTTGGATCGTCTATTGTTAGTATGTTTTGGAGTATTCATTGGGTTACACTAGTTGGGAGACCCTAATAGGATTAGGATACTTGAGGAATAGGGTTAAGTGAATCCATATATGGATTAGGATAAAGGGTTATCCACTAAACAATCTAAGATCCACTAATTTATTCATTGGGATTATGACCAACCTTAATATCTATGTAATGGGATAAATTCTAAATCAACCTAGAGTTTAGTGAAATATGGATCATGGATCACTAAATGGATATGATTTATGGATTCATCAATTTGAGTGGGAAAACTATCATTAAAATCACTTAATGAAAAGATAGAAGACAAGATTTACATATGTTTAAAAGTTATATTTTAGATAATGCATCATCATCATCAATATAAACATCATATTAATTCTTGAAATATGGAGCTTAAAGTAAGAAACTCCAAAGACTGGTAATTAAAAAAATTTCTTTAGCAAGTGATATATTTTCTGTGTCCGAAAAATTCATTCCTGATTAACCAAGTGTTGAATTTGTTCAATAACTAAATTTAGTTTCTTATGGAATAATGAAACAATTCATTTAAGGTTTCAATGGAATTTAATTCATAATTGTCCTATGGAATTCATGTCTTCTATACTCAATATTATTTGGTAGGTCCATTATATTCAATAAGATAGAATATGCTTGGAATGATTTAATAATTCATAAAATTTCTTTTTATGGTTATGGAGTTCATAGTATCTTCATATATGGAAATGTTCTGACAATGTGAATGAATTCAAAAAGAATTTACCTAATATTCTAAAAGTGTTTAGAATAGATTGATTGTGCATATGATGTCTAGATTCTATTACTATATAGATAGTATAATTGGGTAAAATTTCAAACCAGAAGAAAGAAAGTTAGTTTAAAAGTTGATAAATGATTGTTAAAAAAGAAAACACATTTCATTGAAATCAAGGGCCTTCATGAAAGAATATTTAAAAATAAATACAATTAGATTATCAAAAATATACCTGAAAAATTATGGGAACTCCATATAATGTCCATGATAGGTACGAATGTTATATAAATTAATTCATTGATTTTAAATAGTATTTGATAATGAGTATATGATTTATTAGTGTGGAAAATATATTGGAATTAAAAATCAAGGGAATAATTGATTGAGCTTGTAGATTTCATTCAAATGATGAGGTAAAGAATTACTACATTGATATTTTTAGTGTAATTTAATGTATGATGGTTGGATGAATCTAATTAATAAATGTGTATCTTCTCCTCAATTAACTTATAGGATAGGAGATGAGGTTCAATAACAAGAAGTTTTTATGAGATGATTAAATGTATGCACATGGTTTATGATTCATCAATTTATAAAAACAATTTGTAGAAGAAGATTTGGATAAAAGTGTTTATCTAGGATAAAAGTTTTATCCAAATATTTGTTAAAATATATGGAAATGTGTTCCATACAATCATTGGAGAGATATTTTAATAACGTCCTCTTTTTAGAAAATAATTTTGTAAACACATAAAATTCCATATATGATATGGAAAAAATAATTTTTTTTTAATATTCCTACTAATATGAATAAAATTTTATTTCCAAATACACAAATTATTTTGTTTTGTCAAATATTTATATTCTTAAAATAATATAGTACCTAAGAAGCTAGTGGGAATATTTTTTAACCTAGAAAACATAAAAATTAACAAATAAAATATTACACCACATTTTGTTTATGAGATTATTTAAACTATATCCTAAAGAGTTAGGATATTTGAAAATAAATAGAAATTTAAATTGTTACATTTAGTTACTGTGAGAAAGTGAATATTACTATTAACTAAAAGATTATACTAGTCTAATATTGTAGTGATTCTTTCCTGAATGCACTAAAGAGTTTATGATATATTAAAATAAAAAAATGTAAATAGTTTTATTTACTTTCCATAACAAGTGAAAATCAATATTTTTTAAGGATTATACCAGATAATACTAAAATTATTACACATTATATCCCAAAAGAGGATATGGTATAATGTTAAACATAATTATAAATAGTCATATTAGTTACCCTAAAAAATTTGTTATCACTTTATCAAAAAAGAGTTTAAGATGTGCTAGTAAAGTGATAAAGTAACCACTTACATTATTTATAAAATATTTCAAGGAAAGAGTTTGATGGAATGGGTTTCTAGGATGATGATTGTATACATAGATATAGTTCTATTGAAAAAAATAAATATAATATTATAATATTTTATGTTATGAAGATAGGATGTTTCAATTAATGTTAAAAGAGTTGAAATTAAGGATTTTAATTCCTATTTCATACCATTATTAAATCTCAATTTCTTTGTAAATGATTCACCCTAAGATGTTAGTGGTGTTAATTTATCATGTGGTCACATAAGGATAGTACATGAACTGCATTTGGATTTAATAGGTAAAATTCATTACTACGACAACTGTATGAGGGTCATGTATATATCTCAATGATTTCAAAACTTTAGAGATTGGATGTAATGGTTGTAAATGTATCATGTTATTATAATAAAGAAAATAACAATTTATCATTCATTCATGTGTAGTTCAATTTATTTTACATGAACGGTAAAATGATAGATATCCCCTCAAACTACAAACTTTGAGTTGTCCCTAACTGATGGTCATCATGTAGTTTAATGTGTTGTGATGAAATATAATGTTTAGAATGAAAAGATTCTTATTTATGTCAAAAATGGATGTATATGAGATATTGAAGAATATATTCTTGGTGTAATAATTTGAGACTTATTACTCGGACTGGTCTACAAAATTATATCTCATGGAATGTCATACAGTCATAGATATACTTAGGGGTGCATGCTTATTACCAATCCTTCTAACCTAAGGTTAGTGAGACACATATCATGATAACATTAATACTTTGAATCCCTACTTATAGAAGTCACCATATGAACATAGCTAATTAGGGGTTGGTTGTGTATGTTCTTGATCATGTTGTCATTTATAGTGAAACCAATAAGGGGTTTCTCCACTTGTATGATAAGGAATAGAATGTATCCCTTAATTTAATTAGTATAAGGGAGTTACTATCCATTCTTAGTTTTTTCACATATGATGTTCTCATCTACATGGGTAAGGGATATGTAATTTTCTTATCATATATATGGATAACATGTGATATATTCATCTATTTGGTTAGTCATTTTTAGAGAATCATGAAAATTATGAGTCCTTTACTAGATTGGCATGTTCCTTGTCTACTGGTTGGCTGATGTCATATACAAATGAATTATATAAGATACATATGGTGTATATGATTAATATTTTGGTGGTAATTTTCATATAAAGATATGATTATGTTTGATGGATATCACACCCAACCCCTTAGTTGCTTGAGTAGCAATGATTATTTGCTAGTGTTCACTCTTTTCTTACATCTATAAAATAGAGATTTCATAGTTACTTTCAATACTGCTAAGTCCAAAATGGTCACACAATTAAGCCCTTGGATAAGGATAAAGTTTTAGAAAAAGTATTTTTTTCAAAATTAAGTAACATTGATGAAAAATTGTATCCAAACGAGTTTGGATGGATTTACAAAGAGTTGTGATGTTATGAATAAATTACTTAAGATATCTTCGTTTAAGTGAGAAATTATTAGATATGCACTAAATATATATAAAATATTTGATATTATATATATAGTGTATATTTAATTACATGAATTTGATGCATGTAATGGAAGTATTAAATTGATGTGATAATATATATATATAAAATATAAATTTTTTCCCCAAATGGTTTAATAATAAGTTAAAATTAGTTATAAACATATTAATTTGATTGAATACTCATTGAAAAATATTCAATGAATTATATGAATAAATTTATATTTATATAATAATATGGTTGAATCATTTTCAATTAAGGAAATTATTCATGGATAGATATATAAAGGGATGTGATCCCTCCATTAAATATAATCAATCATGAGTAAGCCTCTCATTTATCTATTCTTCCTACACTACTTTTCATCGTCTGATATGATAGTGTTAGCCGGACTTCATCATTAGTGTATCATTAAGATACGACTTTTGATCCATTAGTAGGTGTACCACACGGGGAGGTAGGGTGATTTTTTCCCTACTACATGATCTTTATCAAGCATTATCCTTCACCGAGTAAGAAGAAAACTTATGTCATTAATGATTTCTAACTACACTGTTTATACGATTTATTTACATGATGATTCTCAAAGATAGATCTGCCTGTGCTTGGGCTGTCTTCCTGTACACAAGTTCATGTGATGGTCATAAAAAACCAATCAAAATCCACCATGGAAAATTGAGATAAAATCAAATCATCATGAACCCTATGTTGATATCCTATGGCCTACATGAATGCATGAACAAGGAGGAGATAAAATGAGAAACTGCCAATCACTCTACATGGTTATGATCATGTTGTGCATACATGCATCAGGAAGAAAACAGAAGGGTTCACTCCCCCCTTTTGAGGCATAATAGGGCCATCAATGATAGAATAATTACAAATATGCATTCCTTGCCATGTAGTCAACTGTGAAGCCCAAAATCAATGCACCCACTGAAATAACTTTTTATTCAATGTTGAATCCCCAACAGAGGAAACAGTTTTCTTGGGGATCCTCATCCATTTCACATTTTATATAGGGTTTACAAATAGAGTATTATTTGGTTAGGACTCCCCATTCCATGCACATGTGATCTGAGGATAGTGATGACTCATATTCCACATGGGAAAATAAATTTATCTAAAATAGAGGATGAAGTCAAATTAAATCTTTACATAGACATGGGTGAAGATAAGGAAATATGGTCAAGTAAAAGCCATGTAATCTCTATCATGGATAAATAAAGTACCATTTAATAGTTATATTTTCATTGAATTAAAAGATGAAAAATTTACCAAACTCAAATATAAACAATTTTTTGGAATTTTAAGAGGAGATTTTGAGATTCGAAGACTAGATCATTCAGGTTTTGATGCCCATAAATACAATTATTCCATGCAGCTGAAGGGGGCTCAAAAGAATCGCTAAGAAATTAGGATAAATATATTGTTCTCTTTTATGCTATAGTTTTTAAATATAATTAATTTTCATGAAACCTCAGGTGCATATTCACATAAAGGGTTCTGCTATTATCTCTCTCTCTCTCTTATATTATCCACTATGAACTTTTATACTCATGATTATGATTAAGCGACATGAAGAATATCCTAGTGGAGTAATCTGGTTTTCAACTCAGGTCAATTATTTATATTTTCATTTTGATAATCCAAGGTTAATTTGTGGTGGGTGTAATCCTCGCTATGGTCATATAATGTTTAGCTTCGTATTCTACTCCCATTATCCATCAATTGAGGAGGTGGATGTATGATTTGCATGATGATTCTTCTGTGCAATGTACATTCCAAAAAGAGGTAGAAAGTTTTCACACATATGAAATAGTGTGTTAATTAAGTTTATATAAATCAAGATGATGAAGGTTATACATGGATGAATCTCTTGGGAGAATTTCCTTTCTACTCTAACATCATTCATTCTGTTTTCAATGGAATTTTCATGTTAATTTTATTTTTTTCATTATATTATTCTTCCCCCAATTTTAACATATTTTTATAAAAAAAGAAAAACATAAAAAAGAAATAATTGAACTAAGAATCGGTAAGTGATTGATCGTGAAGATCCTAATGTGAGAAAACCCTAGTCATCCACTATGCTGCACATGGAAAATAATTGTAGCATTTTGGAAACCCTATGATAGGTGTGTCATGTAATAATAAAACATATATTTATATATGAATATTATTTAATATATTTATATAAATATTAATATATATATATATATTAAAACAAGTATATATGTTTCAAAATATACATACATATATATATATGAATATATCAATATATGGAAAGTATAATAATTTTGTCTAGGGTTTACTATGATTGTATGTCTTTCTATAAATGTATTTATCTTTATAAATTGCAACAAATACATATTACAATAAATATAAAATTAAATATGTGGAGACACAAACATGTAAAATAAAAAAGAAACAAATTTAAACACACACACAATTAAATATACACACTCAGAAACATTAATGTTTTTTCAATAAAAAAAGATAGTGTGGTTATGAGTACCTTCTCTTTGAATGAGTGGGTTCAATGATTGAATATAAGTCTTTGTGGATAATTAGGGTTCATGAGGCATGATGATAGGTGGGGGATCAAGAACTCATAAAAGAGGGAATGGGTAGAAATCACAGGTAAATAGAAGAATGGGCATGGGGGCCTGACTATTGATAAAAGTGAGGCTCGAGCCCTGATAAAAGGGGGTTTGAGAAGTGAAAGAATAAGTTTTTCATTTTATTTAGTTTTTTGAGTGCTAAAAAGGGATAACAAATAAATCCATTATCAACACTAAAAATAACCAATAAAAGGATTCAGTTATCAATGCTAGAAAAAAAACTGATAAAAGGGTGCCATTATCAATGGTTTGTTTAGCTTTGATAAAGGGTGCTTTTCTCTGCACTTTTTTAGCACTGCTAAAGGTGACCACCTTTTATTAGTACTTTGAACACAAATTCTTTTTCATCACTGATAAATTTAATTTATAATACTGATAAATTTTAATTCTATAGTTGTTCACTTTCCTCATATTGATACGTAGATGTTTTGTTATATATTTGAATAATAAAGGAATATTGATTTGTGTTGTATTTTGTTGAGAATATATAAATCCATTGACAAATTTGATTATTATTTATAATGTTTTTGAACAAATTATATCATATTAGGAAATCTAGGATGAATGTGCTAAGGTGGTCTGAGGAAGTATATCGAACTAATAAAATCATATGGAGGAGAGAACCAAACCTTTGTTCCAAATAATTCATTTTTTTCATTGGATTGAGAACTTCATGACAAACTAAATTGGTTTATGAACTTTAGATATATTCTAGTTTACGAAGAACATTTGTTCGTTCCTCAGATAGAGGAAAGTTTGTGTGTTCACCAAAAATATGAGTTTTTATGAAAATGTTCACCAGATAAAGAATGAGAATAGAGATATCATATAAAGGATTTAGAGTGATTTCACCATGCATATGAATGGATGTTAGTTCATTTTATGAAAATTTGACATGCCCTCAAATAGAGGGATCCAATTAAAATAATCAAACATGTATTTCTAATACATGTCTATTGGGAAAATTAACTTCTAGTCATATGATAAAGGCAATCAATAGAACACTATAGGTCGGGGAAGTTCCTACAGTGGTGTATCAAAATAGAACCTTACCAGATGGAGCAGGTCCTACAGTGGAGTTTTTGATAAATGATTAAGGGTATTTTCAAAGTGTTTGTAACGAAATTATTATTGGAGATGCTGATATGGATGTTATGTGACTCAATAATCCTAAAAGAAAGATCATGATTCTTTCCATTGTTAATGGAGGTTTGAAGAATGATTGAAACCATGATTTGAGGAAAGTCTTGATGATGTTTTCTGAACCCAATATTTTTTTGATGTTTGAATGAATTCAAATGAATAATTTTTCATTGGGATATTAAAATTTTGAGTAATAAGTTTTTGTTTGAAGTTCATGTTCCCCCATTTATTCTTAGACATATGCTGCCTATATAAAGGGGAGTATGTGCACTGTGAATAGGTTTCAAAAGTTGTTTCATCCATGTTAATTTTTTAACATGTGAGGTGTCGAAATAAGAACTTGAGATACATATTTTTAAAAAGTATCATATATAGTAGAAATAGATTATGTTGTATCAAAAATATGATATCATAAAAAGTGTTACCGAACTGAGGATACCAGATGAAGAACCTATCAGACAAAGTGTTATCAAAATGAGGATACCAAAAGAAGTAGTAATATTCTGAGGCAACCAGATAAAGAAGATATCTAATTAATAGGATATCATATAGAGGGTACAAAAATTGAGGTTAGCAGATAGAGAATCTATCAGACTGATAAGTTCAAGAAAAGAAGTTCAATCAGCTAGTTCTCACTTAGTGTTGTGCAAGTAATAAATGGGAAGAAGAAGAACTTCCTATTTGATTTGGTGTTATAGAACAAATTTTTTGTGCTTTATATTACATGTATAATAAAATAAGTTAATATTAATTTTAATATCCTCTTAAATATCATTAATAGTTATTCATGACATTAATGTAATAATGTTCTAGAGTATCTGTCACATTAAAAGGGATTAGTAGTTCCCTGCTATGATGAAAACCTTGAAATTCCATGATGATATTTTTTAAACCTTGTTATATTGTTGGATTAAATTCAATTATTGGGAACATAGTATTTTAAAAATCATGTATGGGTACTCTTTAGAATATGAGGCTTTATCTCATGAAGTTTATACATCGTAGTCTCTAATATGGGAGATTATGATAATATATCTTCCAATACGAAACCACATGTTTATGTGTCATTGTATATTAAAGTATTTAAGCATGTGTAATGGTCCCTAATCATTAATATTAATATTAACACATGTGTTAGACCCACAATGGAATTTAGAGGGATATTCCCAGAGAGTGGATTGAATAATGGTATAAAACTCATTCTCATTTCCACACATAGATGTGAAACTCTCACAATCCAAAACAACATTGACTTCACTTATTATTAGGGTCGCACATCAGTTCCCATATTAAGTGATGATCTGATTAATTGGAGAACTTATAAAATCCTTATTTAGATAATATTGAAGATCGTTCAGTCCACATTCAGTAATTATAATTCTGTAGAATATAAGAAAAGAAAGAACAGATGATTGATGAATTTTAATTGGTTTTCCTATTGCAGTCTATGTCTAAGGGTCACACACTAACATTGTGTATTTGTGAAAAAATAAATAAATCATTTCTAGTCTTGTGGAAATAATGTTTCGACTACAGTGACTCCACATAAGGATCATCGCCTTTACAAGATTTAGAATTTGGTTAACTACTACCCACGAATCAATCCCTCTATCCTCTCCCTTTTCTCACTACATTATGTGAGAATTATATTTGGATCATAGGAAAATACACAACATCAATCTCAGATAGTTGATGCACTGATTAGTTCAAATTGAACTTCACTATGCTGTATCACAAATTGGTTTTCAACAATAGCAATGAAATAGCTTCCAATTCATTGCTAATCTAGTATTCAAGGATTATATCCATCGTTATAGATTGAAACAAGTTCCAATAACTTTGTGTATCATTAAACTTAATTAATTTACAAAACATTTGAACCAATTTCGAGAAAAAAAATCTTTGTTCATAAAACATTACACTTTAACGAAAATAAATGACTTTCATGAAACTCACAACGTTTCATGAATATTTAAAAAAAATTAAACCCCTTGGTTAGACTGTCACAATTATTTTCTTAATGTTGAATATGTTCTTATGAATTAATTGTGCATGAAAGATATATATTTGAAATAAATATTATGAAATGTTTTTATTGAAACTACTAAGAGCTCTTGAAACATGTAAGAGAAAGTTCCTGAAGGTGTTTTTCAAGAACGATTGAATATGTTTACTTATAATAACATAGATTCCTATCATGAGGTAGTTTCATATATTATAGTATCTTAATAATATAAACACAATAAAATTATAATTTTTATTAGTGTTGCTATTTTTTAGGGATTATGTAAAGAAATACTGTGAATCATGATAAATAAGTCATTCCTCATACTGATGGGTCTTATTGTTTTTCAAGAAAAAGTACAATCTTGGTTGTATTTTATCTATTATTATATATTTTATTTTATAATAAGTTAATGTTTTTTAACTTATAAATATATTATTTATAAAATCTAATGAATTAGGTCACTCTATTGGTCATATAGAGAAGTTTCTTAACATTCATAGAAAACTCAACAACATTTTTGTGAATAAACCTACCAGAGACATTAGAGTAAGTACCTTTCATTACAATTTACTGTTATTTTATTTCTATAAAAGCATGATAAGGTTTTTTGAAAATAATTAAACCTTTTTAAATGGGGTTGAATACATGGATGAAAAAATACCAATTACCTATATTAGTGTAATTTGATCCATGCAGTCAGACATAATTAATTGGTTTTTTGTAATTTTTTTGTTATAAATTATTTTCCATTTTTTGTATTTATTTTAATTAAATAACAATAAATTGTAATGATAAATTTTTAAATATAAAATATCATAAATTTTAGATAATTTTAAGAATCATAGGTAATATATTTGTACTAATAGATTAAATTTCAAAAAGCTTGGGATGAGAACCTTTCACTATCATCATCGGTGTCCTAGAATGATGGAGTTGAAATAGTTTTAGGGAATGGAAATCCAAAGAGTATATGGGGGATGGGTTTTGGGATTACTCCATGATTTATATTTGGTAGGGAATTATCATTATTTTTTTCTACACCCAGTGTGTGTTTCAACAATTCAATTGACCGGGAAGTAGAAAGAAAAATTTTAAGGTTGAAAGTAAAATTGCAAGAACATGACTCTTATATGAAAACAGAGGATCAGTGATAGTATACATTGGAAAATTATTTAGTCTCTATATATCATAGGATGGTATTAATGATCCCAATGGAAATTTATAGTTTTATAAATAATTGTTCTAAGTTAATACTAAACTCTATAGATCATTAACACATTTTCAAATAACACATACAGTAGCTCAAAACTCTCAATGCTTATTAATTTCAGTTCTCATCTCAATGATCATCCCTTAAAAAATTATTTAAAGGGTACTTCAGTAAAGAATATTTTTAAATTTAAGGATTATATAAATAAAATAAAATATTTAGATTTTTATTGATAGAAACTGTATGATTTTTCCATCTGAAAAGTGGTGTGCCCAGAATGACTAAATAAACAGTTTTCAAATATACCAAAGCCTTTAAAAACATCTATTAGGGAGAGATAATCATAGAAAATGGTTCAAATGGATATTAAATTATAGGAAAACAAATATATATTTATTTTGTAAATTTAGAAACTAACACCAAGTCAATCTGAGATACATTTTTCTAAATATACTTGTTAACACATTTTTTTTTTCAAAACACTAAAACGTGCATGTAATGGTCAAAACTAAATAAAAATATCTCATACTAGAGTTAAATAATGGGAAATGAACTTTTTAATTATTTTTATGTGTATGAGTAGACAAAATATCCATCCAACATGTGGTGTGCTTGTGATGACTTAATATACAGTTTTAAAAGATACCAAAGCCTTTGAAAATATGTGTCAGAGGGTCAAGACCAAGAAAACGATGTCAGGTGACCATCAAAAATTAATTAAATGATCGTATATTTATTGTTGAAATTTTTTAATTGGTCCCACATCAATCCATGTAATTATTTTGTTTTGATACTTGTAAACTTGTTTTTAGTGTTTTGAACCACTAAAATGAGTGTGTAATAGTCCAAAAAATATAAAACAATGTTATATTGATTATAAATCATGGTAAAATGACCATTGAATTATCTGGGATGTGTGAGAGTATAATACATGTCCAACCGACATGCGGTGTGCTTGGAAGGAATCAATAAGCAGTTTTAAAAGATACCAAATCATTTAGAAACATGTTTTAGGGGGTCAAAACCAACCAAACAGTGTAAAATGGATATGAAATCCTATGAAAATGATTATATATTTATTTTTGAAACGTAGGTAATAATTTCATTTCAATTCATGTTATGGGTTGGATGATATACCCATAAACACGTTTTTGGTGTTTTTAATCACTAAAACGTGGGTGTAATTGTCAAAACCGTAGCATACAACATAATATTAATATGAAATCATGGTAAAACCACCTTTGAATTATTTTTGATGTGTAATAGTATAAGAACATCTATCTAATGTTTAGTGTACTCGAAATGTCCCAATAACTAATTAAAGAAGACACTAATACCTTCAAAAACAGGTGTCAAGGGGGGGGGGGGGTTAAAAGAAAGGAAACAACATCATATGGATGAAAATCATAGAAAAATTATAATAGATTTATTTTGGAAATGTATAACCAACAACACATGAATTTGAGTTAATATTCTACTAGGATGCCCATAAACATGTTATTGGTGTTTTAAAACATGAAAATGTTTGTATAATAGTAAAAACCATAAAAATCATCAAATTAACATGAAATCAAGGGGAACCCACCATTGAATTATTTATGTTGTGTAAAATTACACAACACATATATATGACATGATGTGTGCTTTGAATGTATCAATAATTAGTTTTAAAAGATACCAAAGACTTTAATAATATGTGTTTGGGGGTCAAAACCATGTAAAAGATTTCATATGGCTGTGAAATAATATGACAACGCCAATTTATTGGTTTTTTAAATCTAGGAACCAATTCCATGTCAATCTTAGTTAATTTTTTTGAGATGTCTACAAATGTGTTTTTAGTATTTAAAATAGAAGAATGTGCATGTAATGGTCAAAACCACAGATAGCATCCTAGTATTTGCATGAAATCTTTGGGAAAACAACATTTAATTATTTTTTTTGTTTATGAGTATAGAATTGTTCTTCCAATGTGTGGTGTGCTCAAAATCACTCAATAATAATTTTTAAAAGTTACTAATGAATTGTAAAACATGTGTCAGGGGGTCAAAACTGTACAAACATTGTTAGATGGATGTGAAATCTTAGTAAAACATCCATATATTGATTTTTAAAATGTTGTAATTGACATCATGTCAATTTGAGTTAATGTTTTTAAGAGATTCCCGTAAACACATTTTTAGTGCTATAAAACCCTAAAATGTGTGTGTTATAGTTGTAACAAACTCGGTGGGCCTAAAGCCCAACGAACTCAACCACGCCCGATCCCAGCCCTCTAGGAGATAGAAGACCCCCACCCCACTAGCAGATAATAGGCCCCCACTTCAGACTGGCCATGATAACATGTGGCAGGAACTGTCCCCTACCTGGCGAGGATTTAATACACCTCCCCCGCAACTCGAACCCGTGGCCACAGGCTTAAAGAAAAACTATGAAGTGTTATGATTACCAATGATCCAATGGACCAGTGGTACTAATAACACATCTTGGTTAGCCTTTAATATTTTGGTCACGGGTTCAAGTTGCAAGGGAGGCGTATTAAATCCTCCCCAGGTAGGGTACAGTTCCTGCCACATTTTATCTGGGCCAGTCTGAGGTGGGGGCCAGTTATTTGCTTGTTGGGTGGGGGTATGCTATCTTCCAGAGGACTGGGCTCGTGCATGGCAATGTCTGTTGGGATTTAGGCCAACCTGGTTCATTAAAATAGTCAACCCATAGAAAACGACATCAGATTAAGGTGAAATCATGGGAAAACCATTTTTTAATTATTTTTTAAGAGTACGAGCACACAACACATCCATTGAACATGTGGTGTGCTCAAAATGAATCAATAATCTATTCTAAAATGTATCAAATTATCCAAAAATGAGTAAAAGTGGGTAAAAGGCAAGGTAAAAAATCATAAAACCATGTATTCATAGGACACTAACTTTATATTGTTTTTTGAAATATAGGAACAAACACCATGTCAATATGAGTAACAGTTTGGTCGAGATTCCAAAAAATGTGTTTTTAGTGTTTTAAAACTCTAAAACAATTGTTTAAAAGTTAGATCCACAGAAAACAACCTCATATTGACATAAAATCATGGTAAAACAACTATTGTATTATTTATGATGTGTATAGCTAGAAAAAACATCAATCCAATGTGCGGTGTGCTCAGAATGAATCAATTAACAAATTTAAAAGATACAAAAGCCTTTAAAGACGTGTTTTATGGGGCTAAAATGAATGTAAAAAAATCCAAATTCCTTGAATAATTGTTCTATAGATTTATTTTTGTACTGTAGTAACAACCTCAATATCAATCTGCGTAATGGTTTGGCTGAGATTCCAATAAACATATTTTTAGTGTTTTGAAAAACTAAAACATGAGTGTAATGGTCAAAAACCAATAAAATGAGCTCAGGATGATTTGAAATCATGGTAAAACCAAAAATGAATTATTTTTGACTTGTAAAAGGATATTATATGTCCATTTGATGTGTGGTATGCTGTAATAGACTCAATAATTTGTTTTAAATGATACCAAAGCTTTTAAAACTTGTGTGAGGGGGAAAACCACAGAAACGACATCAAAATATTGTGAAATCATCAGAAACTGAATGTAGAATAAAAAATTAAAACTAAATCCATGTTAATCTATGTTACAATTTTCTTAGGATGCTAGTATATACATTTTTAGTGTTTTAATACACTAAAACATGTGTGTAATAGTCAAAACCATATAAAATGATCTTATATTGACTTGAAATCATGAGACAAACACCATTGAATTATTTTTTAAATATAGGGAATTTTTTCATATAAAATCTCTTAAAATATTATTATTGAGAAATTTTAGGCACAATACATGTCGGTTTAAAAATTTATTAGATTATTATATATTTATACCTTTTCAGTTCTAAATGCCGAATCATATCTTAGTTAGGCATTTTTATGTTTTTAAAGTGTTAGTAATGTTTTATTTTTTATGTTTAAATTTATTATGTTTTATTAAAAAATAACAAACTATTGTGTGAAAAATTATAAATATATTTTGTGTTTGTTCTATTCCATATTTCATTTCATAAATTTATTCTTTGTATGGCAGGTGACAGATTCCAGTAGTAGGAATGAGGTTTACTATTCTAATCCACATCATTCTTCATAAGGTAGTAATTATGGTTATTCGTTTCTATGGTATGGTTAAATATTATCAACTATTATACTATAATTTATATTTATTATGTTCAATCCAGATTTCTATTTTATCTTTGTCCCAAATGATGTCATGATGTGGTCAGTTTTTCATATGATGGGCATGGATATAGAGGTATATGGATGAGGTGGAGATCTTGGTATTGATGTATTGTCCATGGGTTTCTAGTAATAATATTTCTAGGATATCATTATAGGTGGAAAATTTTATAAATTATTGATAGAATAATTAATCTAAGGATGTTGCGATGCAAATTGCGAATGCAGAATTGTTGAAAATATTATGGAAAGTATTCATCATGCATAAATATGTATATATGATTTGGTATTTACACATTAAATTTCTAGTTTGTTCTAGGGAAATAACTTTTACCACACTCCCACTTTCATTATATACAAATTGTTAATGGTCAAATTGATAGTTATCACATTATAAGATCATTATTATGATGACTTATGGCTTTCGTCATTAGGTCCATTATATTTTTCTACATTGTTACTCTATTGTATATGAATTCAGGTCCTTGAGTGAATCTTCGCATGAGTTGATATAATAGAGTATAACCTTTTTATCCTATGTTATAATCTTGATGTCATGGTTAGTTCCAAAAGTACAATTCCATGAACTAGAGGAAATCATTAAATATATAATAATTCATTAGCTACCTCAGAATCCAAAACAAACTTTATATTTATAGATATGTATACCACTATCTTGAATTATATTTAATTTCTAATTGCCTTAGAATATATAATATATTAGAATTTTTTTACAGCCCCTATGTCACTGTATATGATTTTATTTAATATTTTATGAGGTTGAGTTTTGATTAAATTTTCCATGGGGTTTTTCCTCGAAATAAGGGAATTCTCATATTTTAACTTCTATGCATGGTTAATGTTAATTATTAGAGGGAAACTATGCAGCCTCCATTCATGAGAACCCTCCTCAATTAAGTTTTACCTGTACATGACCTATGAGTATTGTTATGAATGGTTATGTCTAAAATGGTTGATTCATAAGGAGAAACTGTGCAAGTTATCTAGTGTGTCTGGAGTGTGATGCATGGCTTTCTTATAGTTTGGTATATTTTTTGGAAACATGTAAAGTGAATTTTGTTTTTGATAGTGCTAAATGTAATGGTGGGAGCATTGTTTTCCCAACTTTTCAGTACCCATGGTGGACCATGAAAGGTGTTTCTATCATAGGTAGTGTCCAACAAATATAGTTTTGAAATTTGTGTGGAAAAAATGTTCTACATTGCAAGGTATTTAATTTTTTGAAATTTTCTACTTTCCCTCTTTGAATTAATAGGTGTTTCACAACTCTTATATCCCATTCTTATTATCCAACTATTTGGAGTCCTTTTAGGATCTCGAACATACTCCAACTTTGATCCTTTCCTTATATTTGCTGATTTCGATGATATTTTATACTATTTATTCTTATCTTTCTCTACTCTTACATTCCCTCTCTCTCATCTCTTTTCATTGGTTTCTGCTATGAATTATAGACATATGGTGGATTATTTCATTGTTTTGAGTGGATCTAATGTTGGGGTTTCTGGTGTGTTGGGTTTACAGACTCTATTTTTATCACTATGGGTGTGCTCTTTATTTAAGGGGACAAGTTTTTGGCTTGGTTTTCACTTCTTCCTAGTAGGTGTTTCAATGGAATTTGTCATTATATAATTAAATGTGTTATTATTCTTTCTAAATTCATTTTATTGAATGAATGATTATATTTAATACCCTTATGATGTTTTAAAACAATTTTTTTATGTTTGGATCTTGGCATTATTTCTTTCTCTTTTAAACTCCATTTTTTGAGTATGAAATGGGAATTTTATATGTGTTGATATTCTATAAAATCCTTGAGGGTCATTTTTAACTTCATCTCATGAAGGGAGTTGGATTTTGATCCAGTTTTGGTTTTTAATGAGTGAGAACTATATTTTAAATTGGGTTTTATGAACCTAAATATAATTTATAAAGGGGTTCTTTAATGAATTTAAAATTGTGATAGTAATTGTGTATGTGGTTTGACCCCTATGAAAAATGAATTAATAGCTATTTTGGAAATTCTTTTGATAGAAATAAATATCTTAGTCCATGTTTTGTATTTTAAAGAATAAGACCCATTTTGGAAGGATGATTTGAAATGTTTTTATATGGCCTATGTTTTCCATCATTTTAAAAAGTGTGTTTGGAATGGTATTTTATGAAATATGAATGATATTTTCATCCTAAGATATGTTTTGGTGTTAAAGGAATTGTTTTCACATTATTTTTAAAATTGTTAATTTGAAAGGAACCCCTTGATTTCCACATGACATGATTACAACTTCTGTGGGATATTTATCACTATGTGAGCCTTTTTGTTTCCCTTATGTGGGTTACTGATATCTATGAGATGATTGTTGCTCCAATTGTGAGGGAATGTTCTTGACTATACCATGGTTCTATTTTTTATATAGGGTTATTAATTATTTGGTGTTAGGGGTGAGGGTTAGAGATGGTTATTTTTTTGGTGTTAGACATGGCTTGCATTTTCTTATGTCTCACTTCCTTTCTGGCCAGGGGAACAAGGGTAATAAGTGGGTGATATATTCTATTATTCTAGTTGTTTCACAAACCACATGTGTCCCTATAGTCATTCTAGGTACAAGGGCAAGGAGGGGATTTTCATCGCATTGAGGATCATGTGGTCCAATTAAGAGACTTTTGTTTTGAACATTAGTGGATGTTGGATTCTACTTAGTAATTTGGTATACTTCTATATGGTTAGGTGCTTCATATGATAATAATAAAAATGGTAGATCCCATGTAATACTCACTTACATGGTTGGTTATTGATTAATGGAATTTTTATCTAGTTTTTATTTGTATCATTTCCCCTATATTCATTAATATAGATACAATTATTGTTTATATTTGATATATGCCTTATTCCATGGATGGTGCCTATTTTTTAATGCTTGACCCGTTTGTGTTTTTTTCATTTCCTTTAGAAATATGATATTTGAAGGATGTTTGGAAAACCTGTTTTGAAATTATAGACACTTATTTGGTTCTTAAATCATCTTTAAATGTGGGTGTTTTGATTTTGAGATGTCATTAACTGGTTTGATGGTTTAAATTAACCCTTTCATTTAAATAAATAAAATGAATTGTTTTCTTGAGAAAAGTGAATTATTTTGTGGATTTTAAATGTCTTAGGCTTGGGGGAATTTTTTAATAAAGTGTATTCAATTTTGGAAAACCAGCGGAAAATTTTTTAAGGATAATTATGGAATTATTTTTGTTTCCATAAAAGTTATATATGAAAATTTTACATTCTAGTCTATTTTTAGACAAGTATTTTTTAATTTCCTTATGTAAAATATTTCATAGATTCATTGGGTTTTGGTGACCTAATTGTCACGGCCCCCTCCTCACAATGTGTACCCCTCCTGAGCCGACAATGTGAGTTGGGAGATAATGACCCCTGAGTCTCGCCTCCAAAATTCCTTGGGTTGGTGACTTGCACTGAGGGTATATTAAACAAACAAATGAGAGGAATTTCCCTCTATGGGAACACAGACAGAATACAGAGAAAAGACATACACAAATCAAATAAAACTCTAACTCCAATATAATATAAATCCCAAGTGCACAAATGTGATGTCATGAAAAACTACAACAACTGAAAGGGGAAAACTACAAGTATCCAAAAAAAAGTGAAAATAGTAGTGACAATGAAGCCCAAACAGCTCTTGTAACCCCAAGCTAGTAGAAACCAGCCTGATCTCCAACCTTCTCTAAGTGACCAGAAAAAATAGTTCATATATACATAGGGTGAGTATAAGAGTATACTCAGTAGGATCCTCCTAGACCCTCTCATGAAAAACTAAAGAAAGCATGCTAAATCACATTGAACAACAAGTGAAACTAACTCGTCACCTAAACAGGTATACTATGTTCCCAACCCCACCATGGATACTCTTTCCAAGTAATGCATAAAAGAGTATATAATATAATAAATAATATCAGGGGTACCTCGCTACTACTTCCCCGCCGGTTTTCCTCTTTGCCCTAACATCACACGTCCTAATAATCTCTCTCCAAAAAGTCTTGCCTGTAGAAAACTAGGCAAAGCACCACAACATACACCTCAGAAAACAAAACCACCATGTCCACGTAAGAAAAGTAACCAGGTTGTTTCTAGGAGGCACCACAACTCTTATAACATGTATCACACATCTGGTATTATACCTCAAGCCATTATATCCCATACACCTAGTAAGGATCCTTTAGCCATCACATCCTATACATGTTACACCTATAGTAGTCAATAGGAATAAATATCTAGAATATGTGTATGTGAATAACCAAAATACATTACAACCCTCTACACACATATATGGGTAAAACTAACCACTGTGCTTACCATCACAAGTAACCACCAAGAGAAGAGATCGGGGATAAAGAGGGTAGTCAGCCATCCATCCTCCCACTAGAATGTTGGGGAAAACACCCCCAGGCCTCAGAATCCCTGGGATGCCAGTTTTCCTAACTGACATGGTGGAGTAGCGTATAAAAACACAAAATGAATAGAATATACTATAGCTCAAAACCACACTATTGGAATAACCTAGTCATAGAATCAAATGCAGCTAATGTCTCTCGGACTCCCGACAACCACTTCTAAGACTGGATAACCTATAAGCACACAACTATTTAGAGAGATTTATTAAGTTACTTCATTCCATTTTTATCTGTTTCACATTATGTTAATTAATTATTTAAACATTAAATAACCATAAATAAAATCAAAATTCTATTTCATTAGCATCACACCCAAAGTTCACTATTCCTTCAAATTACAAACTCAGCATTGCAACCCAGCAATATCCAACCCCATCGGTTAACACTATTTATTCAATTATTTATTTATATCATTACTTTCCCATATTCCCAAGCATTCTATAAAATCATTCTATGCTACTAATCACATGGGGGCTCAACATGGTGAGTAGATGAACTACTCGTCGAGTATTTTCCACCTATAGCAAGAGCGTAGACCCATCCTCCCTTGAAAAGAGAAACACAAAAAGTCAAGGCATACCCCACAGGTATTTGATCCTTTTAGAAGGAGGGTAGGCAGACCAACTACCTTGAGAATTGGGGAAATTAAAGGAGTTAAACAACCAAAAAGATCACCAAGCATCCAAACATTCACATACAACACGTTCCATCATCTCTTGATGTCCTCCCCAATACCGACATGCATAAAACGATGCATCTTGCCACTCTATGTGTTAATTGCTTCTATAACCAATTGGGCTACCTGGCCGCACATTTCAAAACTGCCTTCTAGGATCACATCACAACACAAGTAGCACGAAAACTACCATCATATCAATTTGTCTCTTTTCCCTTAAATAAGTAAGAGGGTAACTCAGAACCCTACAATGTATTATCTTTCATCTATCAACTAGTTCTTTAATATGTCGTGGATTAACTAATTTATTATTCATATATTCCAACTTTGGAAAACCTAAAAACTAGGTTATCAGAAATAATTAAACATGCTTTCTGCACCAATTTGATTAACTTCAAATCACAACAAGAAGAACCAACTTCATTTACATGCCTCTTTATTTTTAACCATACAATTATCAATTAATTATAGTTTACGTTCATTACCAATTTCTATGAAAAACGAAATTCTAAACATAGAAATCATAAATATCACACTATATAGAGAAATTAGAGTCAATAACATAAGATCGATATCAATTGATTTATCCAGTTCAAATATTTATTATGTCTTTTGAATCCCATGACCACTCCCTGTTCGGGACAGGTTATACTCCACCCATAGTCTAGAATCAATTTAAATCAGATTCTAATTTGGATTCTGAACATGAAATAGAGGAACCATATGATCTAATAATTTATCAGCTCACTCAGGATAGAGAGATAAAAGTTATCAGGCATCTAGACTATTTCGATCCGGTATAAATTGCAGCCTATGTGTTTAATGTAGCAGATGATTTGTTTAATAATGAACCTCAAACATATAATCAATCCCTAATGTGATAAGAGGCCACAAAATGGTTAGGTGAAATGCAAGAAGAGATGAATTCACGTCTCAAGAACAACACGTGGGTTATTTATTATAGAACTAATAACCAGAAGTTCATAGATTCTTAACGGATATATAAGAATAAAGAGAACAATGCTAGAGAAACAAAAATCAAATTAAAATCCCAAATGGATTCTAAGGGATTTCTTCACTATGAGATAATTGATTATTGTTATATATTCTCCCCAATTGTTATACATTCACATATTAGAATTATTCATTCAATTTCTACCAATTTCTATTTTCATGTTGAACAATTAGATATAAAAAACATTTTTTTACATGAAACCCTTTATAGAAATATTCATATGACCCCTCCTGATGAATTTTCAACATGGTTCAAACCATGTTATGTTTTTCTTCGTAATAAGTATTTGTATGGGCTTTATAAATCCTCAAGACAATGGTATAATTTTTTTTTGATTGAGAATCAGTTTTCTAGAAGAAAATATTATGCATGTGTATACTATGAGACTATTAAAAATGAATCTGTTTACCTCTTACTATGTATTGATGACATGATTTTAATCCTTAAGAACATGAGGATTATAAATTATGTCAAGAATTAATGAAACTATGTCTTTGAAATGAAATATTTAGGACAAGCAAATCTAATAATTGATTACATAATAAGAGATAGGATGGGTAGAACCATGTACTTATCCCAATCTAAATATGTTAAGAAGGAATTAAGAAGATATTTGTTTGAGCATTTTATACCTATTAACATTCCTCTAGGAAATAATTTAAATTTTCTTTGGATAAATCCCCTAGAAATGATGTTAAGGCTTAATTAATGAATAATATTTCATATGATAATGTATTAGGAAGTATTATGTATGCTATATTCTGTTCTATACTAGACATTGCCTTTTTTTTTGTACATTGAGAATGTTTATAGGGAAACCTAGTAAGCCTCACTATCGTGCATAGAAATGGATACTTGGGACCGGTATCCTAGAAGTGAAATATAAATTAAATTGTTTCACTCTCCACTACTGAGGTAGATTATATTTCCTTAATAGAATCCATAAAAGATGTTATATGGTTTAAAATTTTTCTTTTTGACTTGTCCTTATCTTTTGATAGCATAGTAGTCCACTGTGATAGTATATCCTCATTTTATTTATCTACAAACATTATATTCCATGTAAGAATAAATAACATTGAAATAACACTTCATTTTTTAAGGATATTATAGAATCTATGATTGTAAGTATCACAAATATACCCACTGAGGACAATATGACCGATAGTTTGACTAAGGTTGTGCAATTATCCAAATAAATGAATTGACATAAATTAATGAATTTAGTCCCAGTTTGATAACTCAGGTTGTGATAACATCATCCTTAAATTCATTTTAATTTAATGGGGGATATTTGATGTATTTTTCCACTGCATTATTTAATTTAAATTCCTTTAATATATTTTTTTTATTATATTTATTCATAATTCATTATGGTTTTTCAATTTCCACGGGTATATGTGTACATGGAACTGGTCAGGTGGGTTTTAGTTGGATTTACTATGATTATTTGTTCACTGGAATATTTTTTTCCTTTAATTATTTTAATCATTTACTAGGAAAACTGATTGAATGAAATACAAGGTTCTAGATTTATCCTGGTTGTGTTTCTTTTGCTCGACTTTGATCTGGGGTGCCACCGCCTAACCAATGCCATTGTGCCACTTGTCCTGAGCATTTTCCCACCATCAATTATGTGAATTATCCTCTTGATTTGGGTCATTTATATGATTTAAATCCTAGTTTTTTTTCTATACCTTTTCATGCTCTCTAGCATTCCATGATCTTCTCACGGGTTTCATAAATTTGATCGATCCATTCTCTCAAAGTAGGGCCTTTCATATGGTTCATTTGATGAGTTCCCGACGAGTAGCTCCTTCACTGTGAAGAAGGGTTCTTAGAGAAAAATAATGATACAAAGGTTATAAAGCCACACGAACTCCCTATATTTGAGTTCATTCTACCACATAGAACAAGAGTACTTCTCCTGTGGAGACTCAGTGGAGATTGGCTCATTCCTAGTTCTAGGAAGACTAGACATCAAGAAGGTTTCCGATCTTGACATTGTTTTTGTTCATAAATAGGCTTATGTTTGGTTTATTAGCTATGTATAAATATATTATTTTCTATCATGTATAGATATGAATCATTTTTGGGTGTGTGAATGAGTTCGTCCATGAGCAGATGATGTTGACTCTATGTGTCAGGCTTCACCGCTGCCACCTATTTCAATAAATCTAACCTCCTATATATTTTATCCAGGTCTTATTTTCATTTCATTGAGTCTATATTTGATTTTCTTTTTTTGTTGCTTTATAATTAAAGGACTACCTGGGTGGTGATCTCACTGTGAATATATGATCATGCTCATCTAAAGTACGTTATATGTTATGTTATTTCCTTTCTAGATTTTCTGTTTTCTTTCTTCTAGTAGCTTAATTATTGATGAATCTTTTTCTAGTTCCTTGTTTCTAATTGATCAATTGAACAAATCAAATAAACAAACTAATAATACGTGGATGTGAATCTTGGATGTTTAATGTTTTAATGATTTAACATCAATAGTTATAAATACTATAAATAAATAAACTAGACATTAATATAAAAGAATAATTTAACAAAATTTTATTTTAAAATAAAAAGACACACTTGGAGTTATACCGGTCACACCGTGCATTGTATTGTGGTGTGGTTGATTTATACATGTCCATAATGATTTATGGATTGTTTTCCTAAAGTATTAAAATTATTTAAATGTTTTTTCTTGGTTTTTGGTATGTAATTTTCCCTTTTTACTAAAATTAAAGTCAATTTTAAATAAGGACTCACATGGTGTTATGCTGATCACATCGTGCATCAGATTGAGGTGAGAAAAATTACTACATATAAAAAACTACTTATGGATCATTTCCTTAAATTATCAAAACAATCGAAATACATTTTCCCAATTTTAATAATGTCACTTGTGTTTTTTTACTAAAATGTCATTTCAAATAGGAAACATGCACTCTTAGCCATACCATTCACATAATGTGTCAGTTTGACATGAGACTACTTCATAAATGTCAAAAATGAATTATGAATCACTGTCCTAAATTATTAAGACAATTGGAGTTCATATACATGGTGTTAAGTGAGTGACACACGTTTTGAAATAAAATGTCAATTTTAAACTGATAAAAACACTTTGAGTCATATTTTTCATAATATGCATTCGATTGAGGTTCGGTTGATTCATACATGTCATAAATTATTAATGGTACATTTTCCGAATGTATCAAAATAATATGAATGTGTTAACTCAAATTTCAGTATGTCAGTTATTGATTTTACTAAAATTAATGTCAATTTTAATTAAAAAATGATAAACATGGATTCATATTGATCGCACTTTGTGTCAGATTGAGGTGAATATAATCCATACATGTCAAAAATGAGTTATGAATCATTATCATAAATTATAAAATATATCCTGAATACATTTACTTGGGTTTCAGTATGTCACATTTTTGTTTTACTAAAATTAAAGTCATTTTTAATTAAAAAGACACACGTGGAGTTATATCGGTCTCATAGTGCATAATATTGAGGTGTGGTTGATTCCTACATGTTAGAAATGACTTATCGATCATTTTCATAAAGTATAAAAACTATCTGAATGCATTTCTTAGTTTTCAGTATGTCACTAGTTATTTTTACTAAAAATAATGTTAATTTAAAATGTATAAACGCATTTGGAATTATACAAGTTACACCACACCTCATATTGAAGTTTGTATACTTCCTACACATCGCAAATGACTTATGTACCATTTTCATAATGTAACAAAAAAATATGAACGCATTTTGTCAGTTTTTAGAATGTCACTTTTGTTTTTCTAGTAAAATGTAATTTAAAACTAGAAACATGCACTTTGATACAAATCGGTCGAATCATGTGTTTGTTTGACTTGAGACTGATTCCTACACATCAAAACTGACTTATTCATTTTATTCCTAAATATCAAGACAATAGAAGCCAGATTTCATTTTTTTTAGTGAGTGAAACATTCTAAACTATAATATCAATTTTAAATTGATAATGAACATTTTGAGTCATACCGATCACATCGTGTGTCAGATTAAGGTGTGTTTGATTCCTACACATCAAAAATTAATTATGGAATGTTTTCCTAAATTATCAAGGAAATTGGAATGTGTTTTCATGGTTTTTTGTATATCACATCTTCTTTGTACTAAAATTTATTTCAATTCTATATAAATAATCACCCTTAGATTTATATTGTTCACACTATTCATAGAATTGAGGTGGTTTTGATTCCTACATGTTATAAATGACTTGTGAATTTGTTTCTTAAATTATCAAAATAATCTGAATGTGTTTTCTCAGTTTTTAATATATCACTTGTCCTTCTTACGAGAATTTATGTCCATTTTTAATAAATATACACACTTGGAATTATATCGGTCATACCATATGTCGGATTGAGGTGTGGATGACTCAAACATGTCAAAAATGACTTCTGGATCAATTTTTTTATGTATCATGAAAAAATACAATTTTATTTTCTCATTTTTTTAGTATGACACTTGTGTTTTCTATTAAAATGTCATTTGAAAATAAAAACATGAACTATGAGTCTGATAGGTCACATCATGTGTCTGTTTGACACGAGACTTCTTCCAACACATCAAAACTGACTTATGATTAATTATTATACACTGTCAAAGAAATTAGTGCATGTTTGTTTACTTTTCAGTGAGTGACAGATTTTGAATTAAAATATCAATTTTCAACTGATAGTGGACAGTTTGAATCATTCCAATCACACTGTGCATCATATTGATGTTCTGTTGATTCCTACACATCACTAATGATTTATTGATCATTTTATTAAAGTATATAAACAATTAGAATGAATTTGGTTGTTTTTTTGTATGTAACTTTTTCTTTTTACTAAAATTAATGTCAATTTTAAATAAAAAGACACACTTAGAGTTATACGGGTCACACCATTTGTCAGATTGGGGTGGGGTTGAATCCTACATCATAGAAATGAATTATGAATCATTTTTCTAAGTTGTTGAAATAATCCAAATTTGTTTTCTTAGTTTTTATTATGTCACTTTTTCTTTTTACTAAAAAGGAATTTGAAACTGGAAACATGCACATTGTGTCATATTAGTCACATCGTGTGTCATTTTGATATAAGACTACTTCCTATAATCCACAACTAACTTACGAATCATTGTAATAAATTATCAATAAAAAAAGATCATTTTTTGTTAGATTTTTGTTAGTGACACACATTTTGAACTAAAATGACAATTTTAATCTAATAATAGACACTTTGTGCCATGCCGGTTTCACTGTGCATCATATTGAGTTACAATTTATTCATACTCATAAAAAATGACTCATGGATCATTTTCATAAAGTATTAAACTAATCTTAATTCGTTTTCTTTGTTTCTAGTATGTCACATGTTCATTTTACTAAAATTAAATCAAATTTTAAATTAAAAGACACATTTTGAGTCATACCAGTCACAATACGTTTCAGATTGAGGTACGATTGATTCCTACACATAAAAAATGACACATGGATCATTTAAATAATGTATAAAAATAATATAATTTTTTATCGGTTTTTAGTATGTATTGTTACTTTTTACTAAAATTAATGTGAATTTTATTTAAAGAGATACCCTTGGAGTCATATCGGTCACACCGTGCATTAGATTGAGGTGTTTCTGATTCACACATGTCACAAATGTCTTATAGAATATTTTCATAAATTATTAATTAAATATTAATGTGTTTGATCAATTTTGAGTATGTCACTAGTCGTTTTTACTAAAATTAGTTTCAATTTAAAAAAAAAGATATACTTGGAGTCATATCAGTCACACTGTGCATCAGATTGATTTTTTGTTGATTCTTAAACGTTAAAATGACTCAGGGATCATTTTCCTAAAGTATCCAAACAATCTGAATGCATTTTCTTAGTTTTTAATATGTCAAAAAAAAATTACTAAATTTAATGTCAATTTTAAATAAAAAGATGCACCTAGAGTCTTATTGGAATCAACGTCCCATTTTATTTCATTGTCAAACTCCCAACATAGAACATTGATCCAATGCTCTTAAATAAAAACCGTAATTTACTCATTTGGTTTTAAATAATGAGAAACTTTTTTCATCTAGGAACATCAACTCAATATAATGTGTAAGAAGTTCGATAATGAAATTAAATGGAAAACAAGGTATCATTAGAATAAAAGAACATGTTATCTCTTTTGTGGATTGGTGTATATAATTAAATTAAAAATATGACTCCTCAAAATATCTATGAAAATGTCTAAATAAGTATTTCATAAAACTAATACAGAAATTAACTTATAAATAGTAGATAAAAGGATTAAAAAATTAATTAAATAAGTAGTAAAAATTCACCTTTTTAGGATGGATGTATACATTCTTAAGCCATTTCCTTGTTTTCATTATCTTAGTTGAAGCCTCAGATTTAAATATCTCATGAGCATGTGAAGCATCAAACATACCACCCCAAATAAAGGAAAATAATCCACCAACATAAGAAAAAAAAAATTATATGAATAATACTACAAATAAATAAATTAAACGTAAATATTAGACAACCCATTACATATATAAAAGTCACATCTTCCGGATATATGTGCACACTTTTTCATAAGGTATTCAACCCATACATTTATAAACAAATATATGTCATCTTATGAATATGATAATTTTTATAGCCATAATTGTTCTGGAAAAATTTAAATAGAAAAATGATTACTAAATTTTTTCAATGAAATACTAATTATCATTAAAAATTATTCTTCAGGGATGATAGTTTGTAGATGGAATATGAGCTCTCTCATATATTTAGAATCGTAATAAATATAACTCTTCCATTTCTTTGTTTTAGACACTACAAAAATATTGAGAAGAATAATTAATTTGGTTTAATATGTGGTTGGATAGTGAAATATTATTATATATACCTTGATACATGTTCACTTGTAGAACATTCCAGGCTCCTTGAGAGAATGGTTATCCCCATGCCATGATTTTCATTATTATTATAGACCACCCTATCATAAAAAACTTCTCGTTAAAACATAATATAAAATATATAAGATGAAGTTTATTTATAAAAATTACAAATTAAAAAAACATCATTTTGTGTAGTTGGTTTGTAGAGTATCCATGAGCTGAATCCAAGAAATAAATCTTTGTAGTATCTAAATTGACCACAATGATCATCCAATGTTTTTTAAAAACACATAAATGAATAAGTAATGAAAGAAATGAAAATATATTTGATATGATTAAATTATAGAGTTTTACCCCAGCATCCTTAGTATTAAAAATATCTTTTTCCATAAGTTTTATTTCAAATAATCTGGCCAGTTTTGACATGATTTCATTCATTTTTTATTATATAACTATTTGTTCTATAGAAGTGACGTGAGTAATAATGTGTCAAAATTTATATTCATAGGGTAATCCCTTCAACTAGCATTCATATAAATTGATGAAAAAATATGATATGTTTTTATTTATAATTATCATTTTATATTATCTATTGGAAAACCAAATCACGAAAACAAACCACATTTATTCTTTTAAAATTGTGTCTCTTATCAATTCATAGTTTCATATTTTGATTAAATTCTCAAGATAAATTTATTCTGTAACATTGTCTCCATAATAGTTCTCTTTAAAATCAACTATGTGATTAATAAAACATTGTGTCTTTGTATTATCATGAACCATAAATGTTCAAAAAATGTAGATATTGAATGTATATAGTGAAAGTGACTTTTGAAGATCTTTCTGATTAGTTAGTTTATCCTTTAGATGGTTTTTATATGACCTTCCATTTCACCCTGTCCATTTTTATATCAATAATAACATTCTCTATTTTTTTCCTTTTTTTAATTGTTAAAAATTATCATGAAAAATATATTGAAAATTAATACCTCTTTATCGACATGGTTTTTTTCAAGATCTGATGGCCATGCTATGAATATTCTAATATCTTGGTCACCATATGAATATCTATGTCATTATGTGGAACATGTAGCTCAGCACTCCTATCATGAGCTATGATAATATCCACTATTACATGGACTATTATAAGTTGTCTCTTGTGTTGAGTTTCTTCTTGGATATTAAACACAATATCCCTTTCATAATAGAGAAGGGTGGATATTGATAGATACAAATCACAATCATTTTCACATGACAGAATATCAGTATAGGAATGGTATCAGTGTTTTCATAATTCACATTTCATAGAAACAATTATGATATTATTGTTTACCTCATCTAAGATAGCTCATTTGAGTGAATGGCTAACCTCAATGCTGGTGGGGGTGGATTGGGATATTCATGCAGTGGTTGTTCTTGAGATTTTTTTTCTCTTTTTCCCCCCATAACATTTTCAAGAAACATATTTTTTCAATGAATTTTTTCTTCAAGGATAGCTAATATTGCTTTAATCTCTTTCATTTCTTTATCTTTATCATCATGTTATTTTATTTTCTCTAAATTTGTTTGGGGTGTCACCCAAAAACCCGCACCTCTGACATAACCACACTGTTCTGGATCCTTTAAGGCCACTGATAGTAAGTGTTAATCTTGTACAAGTTCTAAATATTCTTGTGACTAATTCAGTTAGATAATATAGAAAAATATGTAATCAATTTTTATGTAATAGGTATTTAAAGAAAAAATATTGTTTAATGTCATACATACACATGAATCCCACATATTTTGTGTGTATTCATTTATTAGTATCATATCATTATTTACACGTTCCTCCTTCTATAGGATATGTTATGGGATATATGTGGATTTAGATTTGGATTCATAAATCTTCATATAAATATAGGAACATAATTATGTTATTGTTTGATAGCACAAAAAATTATTATGGAATATTTAAAATATTTACCATTTTGTTTTCAAATGATTCTATCCCATCCTTGATTTATAGTAGAGGTACATTGGGTTTTTTCACACGTTCCATATTTTCAACACTAAGTTGTTGTTTCATAAAGAATCAATTCTCAATCAATGTGATGAATAGAATTATTTTCAAATAATATATTACCATCCTTAATTTACATGAAAAGTTATCTACCCATGACAGCCAATAAATGCATCCAGCGCTACTTGGATTATTAGGAATGCTTAAAAATGTGGTGGGTGTCTGATTAGTTTTTCATTCAAAAACATTAATATTAAATCTCATTAGAATTGTGTGAAATCCTCTTTGAATCGTTCCAGCAACAATTAATAAAAATTTGTTTTGGGATTAATCAAATATAAATGTACTTTTCAAGGGATGGTTATGTTTTAGTCAATGTTTCATTAGTTTAAATTTAGTAAAATAAAGACATGATATCATAATGTTACTATAATATCTTCCAAAATCAGCATCTTAAGCATGGGAAAACATGTGCCCTGAATCTACTTCAATCAGCATGCACTACTAAATGATGAGCCTAGTGTAACTAGAAAACATGGCCTTGTAGGGGTTAACATGATGGCCACATGTATTCCATCCATCCATGAATTTTATTCCTTTAATTTTAACCTTAATAATTTTTTCAAACACTGTAACGCTATGATTATCTAGTTTTTTATACAAAATTGGTTCTTCATCCTCTACCATTTTATCATGTTCAACATCATCAATATATATTGTTCCTCTAGATTTGAATCATTATAATGTGTAGAAGTTTAATTTTCCTCACCACAAAGAGTAGTGGTAGGTTGAGAAACCTATTGTTCTTCATGATTGGGAGCATCAACATATGCATAATTCATTATCTATAGGATTGGATTAACATTTAATTTAGATTGCAAAAATGAATCAATGAACAAATAATAACATTAGGTACCACAATGAATATTACAAAATTATATAACCTGATTATTTAACTACTTTTTTAATGATGAATGGATTTTACCCCTCAATTGAGTATCCAAATCCCTTCATTGGGGTATCCTCTTATATACAAAAACCCCATCTATATTGGGACCAAAATGAAATTAATGTGATATGACAATGAAACATTCATCTCAATTGAATTTTCATCTAACAAATTATTAGTTTTGATCGATAACAAAACAATTAACCCCTTTTTCTTTTTGGTATATAGAACATAAAATAATTTTATTGCCTTTGATTCCATTATAACCAGTTTTTCATTGTACCCTTCTTTACTAAAATCCACATTCATGAATCCGAATTCATCTATTTTAATAGTACTCTTGTTATAACCTACTTGCATTGAAAATATGGTGTGTGGAATGTTGTATAATCCAACCCCCATATTTATTTGATGATGCCATTGTATGATATATTTGTATAAATTGGATTTCTATCTTTATTACCAAACACATGCATAACTTCAGCGATAAGTGTAACTCTAATATTTTTCATGGTAATATCTCTAAAATGTTAATTTGTATCAAATGTATAACCATTGATTACATAAACATTATAATATAATACATACACATGTGGTCCTTTGGCTAGCCATCAATTTTGTTCTAAAATTGAATTCTTATTTTCATCTGACTCCTTAAAAACACGGTCTTAAAACCATTTTATAAATTGTTGATTATGTTTATTTGATATCCATATTCTAGCCCGTGATGTATTAAAATGCCTAAGCAATTCATTGTGGGTTTCCACATATTGGACAACCAATTAAAAGTTATGAAAAACCAAGAGGTGGGCCTGCTCTCGATCTATAATAGTGATTGTGACATCATATCTTCTGAAAATTCCTACAACCACAAGTCTCTCAGTGTGATGAGATTTCATTAAACCAATTTTTTATACACTGGATAGGTTTTCTGTACAGAATTCAATGGATTCTTCGCCAATATATCTCTCTACAATAAAACCCTTTGGCTAAATTTGATTATTGATATATCCTTTTAAAATATTCATATATCATTAAATGGGGTACATTCGTTTATAGTGTACAATACCACATTGTAAAATCTTTCTCACCAAGTGAACCATTATGTGAACAACCATATTAATGAATTATGGTGGGAAGAAAATTTCAAATTCACATAATATGATGAAAGTTTCCTAATTCATATTTAGAATTTTGTATGATTCTATAACTTTTCATCATTTATATTTGAAAAAGAAATTGATATTGGTTAATTTATGACATACATTCTTAGAAAAAATGCAATGTAAAGCTAGAAAAATTAGATCTTTCATCTAAACATGAAAATCATTTGATTTTAGAACCATTAAATTTAAATCATTCTTTGAAATGATATTATTGATATTAGATTAATAAAACGTTATAATCTTTACATAAATTAAGATGTTTCAAAATAGATATATCTCTTTCCTAGAAATAGTGTAAGTATCTAGAGGAAGACAATCTATTCTTTACCCTTCACTGGCGCCAAATCTTCCCATATTCGCATGTCAATCATTTCCAACCTATCCTTAATTCAATATATTTTTTGTGGGTTCATTTAGTAATGTACCAATGAAACTATAACATATATTTTTTCCACATGCATAACATCAAGATAATTTCTGACATACAAACAGCTTTGGTATGGAAATTCAAAAAAAATGATCTCTTTTTTTCAAACAGTTTTCTTAAGGTTTTTTAAAAATGATTTACCAAAAGCAGTGTCTGTATATTTTAAGTTCTCAAATTGTTGATCACCTATTAGTGGACATGGTGATTTACGTTCTTCTAAAATCCCATCGTATGATATCATCCAATATAGAGAAACTTATGTCATTATAGTTGAAATCTATAATGTCTTGGAAACATAGTCTTTGATTAATGTTTCAACCTAATTGACTATATACCTTATTCAAAAATGTAAATACCTTGAGTTCCATGAATTATACATCCTAAAAAATTTCCATAGGAAGGAAATTCATTTATCATCCAATACATCATGGCACTTAATGTGAAAGTTTCATTTCTATAAGAATCATACAACGTATCACTGGAATCACACAATAATTTAAAATCATTGATTAATGGAGCCAAACAGACATCAATATCATTACCCGGTTCTTTTTGTTTATATATAAGCATAGATTACATAATTCATTTCCAATTCATTCATAACCATGGTGTAAAGATAATCTTTTATAACATAACCAGCCATGTATTATGAGTTCTTCTTTGAAAACCAAAAGGATTGGCTCCATCTGTAGATAATGAATGTTCAAGGTTACTAAAATCATTTCTAAATTTAGGATACTCACGGTCAATTCTCTTCCACTGAGGAGTGTCTATTGAGTTAAAAATATTCCCACATTTATTAATTGTATTTGTGCACCATGTCAATTTCCTTGTATTCTCCTCATTTACATATAATTACCTCAACCTTAGGTTGATTGGAAAGTACTATGCAAATTTCTTAGGAATCGATCCATATTTTTATATTGAGAATCACCACTCTTTGGTCATTCTTTATGTGATTTTTGGTCTTTGTGAAATAGTATACAATCATTTAGATAGACTTGAATTATTTCAGAGATCATACCCATTGAACATATCATTCCATTATTTTCATATGTTTAGAAAGGGATCTCATTATCTTCTAGAAGCATATCATTCAAGAGATCAATTAATTCATTAAAATTGGGGTCACTCCATTTGTTTCTAGATTTTAAATTATACAACTTTAGTACGGATAACAATATTGTCTATTTAGTGAAACCAACATACGATGATTCCTTTTCACAACTCTTTATCTTCTCAAATAATTTAGGAAAATCACGATGTTCATATTCAATTATCATTTTAATTTCCTCAATATGATCTGCATCATCATTAACACCTTTAATCAAATCCTTGATGTGGTTTTATTAATTTTCCACACTTGTAATCATATTATATTATCCATAAAACATAGTAATATCCCAGTCACAAGCTAAATTTTCTTTTACCCATTTTTATTACAACATTAATAACTTCGATCTATTTCGTAACAAATCAAGTGTTCTTCAAACTCATCTTGACTAACTAGTCATTAATAAAAAAATGTAAACATAGAAAACAGATTTGAGAAGGGTGGAATGAATGATATTTTGATAAAATGATGAAATATTTCACCCCATATTCACATTCTTTTGTTATATGATTTTCATCCTTCCATTATCTATTCATATCTATTATATGATTTGTTAATATTTATAATTTATAAAATAAAAACATAAAATGGGCCTTTCAAGTAATGGGAACCCAAAATTTTAATGTTTAAAATAATTTCATCATAGTTTGAAGGAAATTTTAAATTGAATTTAAGAAAATAACTAATCCACTGGTGGTAGGAGTTATCCTCTGAATTCATCTACAAGAGATGGGGGATGAGTATGATGAAACAAAATGAAATAATATATTTTTGGGAGATAAATCCAATGAGGATGATAGTTATTATTTCATTTTGTTTCCTGTCACACATCCCATTAGAAGCTGACACAAAATCAATGAGAATGCATTGTTATAGAGGACTCACCAAATTTAAACCATACAAGTGATATTCGATGAAAAGTAGGTTTCAGATATTTCAATGGGGTTAAAAATTAATTCACCTTTTGTATAAGTGAGGTCGTGATGGATATCATATGGGTCGGATAGATTTAGTGACATGCCCTTTTCATGGTGTTATTGTAAATATATATTTTGTAAGAGGTGAAGATGTTTCTATGTGAAGAAATTTTTAGAAATATATAATTCAAATACATTACGAAAGATACTGAAAAATAAAATAAAGGTCATTTGGAAGAAACAAGGAATCCTCATAATGAATGAATTAAAACTACATATGTGTTTACTTTATTTTTTATTGGAGACAAAACTAGTGCACATGGAAGTAGTGGAATTTCTTGAATTTGATTGGATTTGAGGTAGTGGGTTTGAGTCTGGGGGAGGCTTCTTTAAAAGAAAGAGTTGGTCGACTAACACAAACTCATTCCTCGCATTCCCTTAGGTTTGACCCTTCTCTATCACTATAATAGTGTGGTGTAGGCCAATAAATAAATAATTTTTGCCTTCAATGACCTATCAAAAATTCAAATTTTGAATTTTTAATATTGAAATTTTAATCATATTAGAATTTAATTTTTTATTATGTTGGAAAACATGAAATAGGGTGGTTACCATAGAATAGAAATTTGGAATTGTATTTAGCTCATGAACAATTTATGAAAATGATTTTCAAACCATGTATGATAAAGGAATTGGTAATGTTACTTCATATAATCCAAAACATGATTAGTTATCCATGCGTGTTAACTATACGGGCCTATTTTTATTTTATACATGAAAACTATACTAATGTGTTTTTGTTATGTGTTATCAATTTAAAACCCCCTATTTCATCCTTAAACAACAAAATATTACCCACAAACATCATTGTCTGAGTTTAAATTTTCTAAAGGGAAATTTTAAGGGTTTTCCATCATTACTCAATGATTTTCTATAAATATATTTTTAGATAATTATACAATATATTAAAGGTAAAAAATTCACCATCTCATTCACTCATTACCCTATCTCCTTTTTTATAAAACCTTATAAAATTATATATATTTTATAAAAGTATAGACAAATTATAGAAGTAAAGAGTTATAAAAATTAATTAAGGTATGAAATTATAATACATATAGTTAGAATTTATGAAATCATAAAAGTATAATAATTAATAAAGAATAAAAAATAATTATATATTAATTTATAAATCTAGAAAACCATAAAAGTATAAATAAATAATAAAATTTTATATTTAAACTATCAATGTAAATATGATATGCTATAAAATTTAAAAAAGTATATAAACTTATGAAATAATAAAACTATAAAAGTATAATATAAATTTTAAATTGTATAAAAATATAAAATTATAAACTTGTAACAATTTGAATATGTGAAAATAAATTTGTATACCAAGCATTTTTTTATTCAAAAATAAACATGAATCACTTTATTAACAATTTTAAATTCATTTATTACTTAAAATTCTAAGTAAAAACTAAGAACCAATTGAAAATTAGTTTTTTAAGATGATAACACATTTTTAAATTACACACTTCGTTCACTATATATTTTATCCAATAGCATGAATATCAAGTGGAATATAAGAGATGGAGAAGATAGAGAAGATGAAGGAGTACCCACATACCAGATACAATAAATCATCAATTTCTAAAATATAAAAGTAAGAATAAATATCATATCACATCTTATATTCTTGTAGAAAACACCAATAATGAGATCCATCACTTAATCACTACATACATAAAGCACCAACAATAATGGGAAACAATTAAAGGAGCATCTTGAGGATCACACACACGGAGTAGTCGTAAAATTATAAATGTTACCAAATAGGGATTCTAAAAAAATATATCATGGGATGATAAGACACTCCACTAAATTTTATATTGAAATAAACATTTAAATTCCTCTTTAAAAAATCCACATAAAAAACAAAAATAGAAATATAAAATACAAACTGACTCAATTCCCTTGACATAAGATATTTGAAAAGGAAAGGTACACTTTTACCAAATTCATGACCCAAATGGGGGAAAGTACCTTAAAATACCCTTTAAAATTATTCAAAAGGACTCTTAGTTTATAAAAAATATTTTTTATTAAAATTTACAATTAGAACCTAAGTAAAACCATTTAAAACCTTTATGAGAAGTGATCCCAATTTTTAAATAATTAATAAATCCATCAAAAATATTACATTTTGGCTTAACCAATCAAAATAATGAATTTAAACCACAATGAATTCAATAATATGAAATTTAAAGGGAATAAAAAAACACATTCCTTAAATTATGCATATCGATTTCAAAAAAACTTCAAAACCATATAAAAAAAAATCACCTATAGTTGTTAATGAAGAAATAGGAAAGAAAATTTTCTAGGTAAGCACTAGAAAATAAAACCCAACATTTGACCTGACCAATAACCATATCATGAGACAAGAAACCATTTAAGGTTTTGTGGGAGACATATAATCATGTATGAAATGTAGGTAGATGAATGAGGATGGAAGAATAAGAAAGAAGAGGTCTTACTATATGGAAATTGTAACGACCCAAAATTTTATCAATAGAATCTATCTCTTTTTATAGTAATGTCATGTAGTATAAATCCCATAAAATAATTTAAAGGCCATAATAAAACCATCATAAATAAAGAATTAATTAAATAATAAGTATTTTTATAGGTTAAGGAACCAATACCGATGAAATTATAACTTGACCTTAAGAATAGTAATATGACCATTAAGAATAGTAAACCAGTCAAATGACTAGTAACCTCACCCATGAGAGTATAAATAAAATATATGAATCTTATAAATGAATGTATGATATAATTATACCATATTATAATTAAATAAATGTTTTAAAAATTATTAATTAATAGTTGGTATTTCTGTAAGTCATAAATATTTAATCACAATTTTATGATCAATTTATTAATTTAAAAGAAAAATTATTTTCATAAAATATATTCGTAAATTAATATTTTTATTTCTTATGATTTTAATATATTTTTATGAGATATAAATAATTTTTCACAGTGTTATAAAATCAATTATAGTATTAAAATATTTATTTTCCAAGTAAATGATGATTTTAATTAAAAATTATGTTTCTAATATTTAGAAAAAAAATTCAAAATTTTTTGTTTATTTGTTAATTATAAACATTGAAAAATGGTTGGGGTGATTTTTTGGATTTTTTATAAAATACTTGAAATTTTGGTTAATAGTAAAATACAATAATTTATGATAAAAGCTAAATACAAGAATTATGGAGATATAGATGATGTATGGATGCTGTAATCCCAAAATATCAAAACGTTATTCATTATTTCAATATATTTAGTCATAAGGATGAATCTATTCATAGTATTGAGCCAAAATAATAAACTAATTAATATAAAAATGAGAAAAAACCACTCTCCCCGATATTTTTACAACCCCTCACCACCTCTTCTACTCCCACCACCCAAGAATTGATCCTTTTAAAAATTTTGCTCAATTATATTTCCAAGGCCCTCCCCCATGTATATGATCTTTTTTTCTCATCAAAAGTCCATGAACATTTCCCTAAGGACGTTCTCAAGGAGGAGATATTAAAGAGGTAAAATCACATTTCTTTTTATTTTAAATTTTTTAATGTTTTTTATTATCATCTCCCCAACTGCTCTATCCAAATGATCATGATTACTCTAGAATATTTTATAAACTAAAATTATATCATTTTAATGGATGATCCATCTTCAAACTCTCTCATCTCTCTCTACCTCTCTCTCTTATTCTAAAAATGAAATCATCACCCAAGATGTGTCAACTTATCGATATCATGGACAATGGGTTTTCATTTTCCTTTAATACCTTCAATTATTTTTCTAAAAACACTATAATGGTTCATAAATACTTTAAAATACATTTCATAACCATTTTTATGTTTTGGAGTCAAATTAATTACATGATACTAAATGATAAAACAAATTGAGTTTGTTGGGATAAAAACCGCCAAAATAAACCTGAATGATTATCATTAACTATTGATCTAATAATTCATCCAATTTCATTTTTACCAAATTATATATATATATATATAAATTTAAAACTATTTATTTCTATTAATAACATATATTTTAAATTCTATAGAATTATACCCATTTTATATAAACATCCATACTCATATTCAAGTAAACATATCATAAAAACCACGAAAACGAACACTCTTATACGATGAAGATAAACTATATGACACTTATAAAATCCCATAAATGAAATTAATAAAACTATAATCAATAAAATTCATGTATAAATTTTTTTTATATTTTTTAATTAATTAATTTAGTTTGATTTTCCATAATATTAAAGATAAGAGAGCTTTCAGACATAATGTAAGCGGAATTGTCAAACACAACTTTCTTTCTTTGTGTTTTCCTCTTTCACCCCATTTTCAGTATGGATATTACATTTATGTCATTTATTCATAATTATATCATCTTTTCTAGGATAAACATGTTACCAATCTGGTTTTAAGATAAATTAAATGTTGTTTCCAAAATAAATATTCTTTCTAAATACACATCTTTTACATATCATGAGAATGTTTTTTCTTCACTCAAAATTGATGATTCTTATACCAAGTATCTAATTACAACTCTATTTCGGGAACCCTAATGTTTATTCAGTAATGTATTCTTTATTAAAGGAAACCCATTTCTTTACATTGGTTCTTTTATGAAAAATATTGATATGATTTCTCTATGGAATGCATGATAATGTAAATGTTATGATGTGATGGGTGCACCTGGAATTATGCAGTGCATGTAAATGATATGATGTGATGGGTGAACATGGAATGATATAGTGACCCAATGAATTGGGTAATGTGATGTTTCTCACGGGATAAAGTTAATTACATGTTGTAGTTAACCACTAAGACATGGTGTTTCATTTTTATTCATTGCAACAATCCAAGCCTTTATTTAATGGTTCCTCTCATGATTATGATCCTATACCTATGTTATGATGATAATGATTTTTTACACCCCATGTTTTATTGATTCATGTTATTATCTATCCTATAACTAAGATTTCATCTCATCCATTTATCTGATGTATATCCTCAGATGATTACTTTTTATAAGGAGAACACGAGGGATAATAATAATCTAAAAAAGAAGGGATTAAATAATGATTATGTTTTATTTTGTAAAATTCATGTATGGTCCTAATTTTCCCAAAACACTAATCCTTTGGATCCTTGCTATGAAATTGTTTTATGTTATTTTCCTTTAAAATGATGTAATAAGATATGTAAAAAATTCGGGTTACTATTGTTTGTATTATAGAACAGTGTAGTTAATTTGTGAATAAGGATTAGAGAACCTTAGTGAAAACCCTTAGAATGAGAATATGTATACGAAAGCTCCCAATAATCATTGTTTTAGAAAATTCTAAAGATAGGGATATCACATGATATTACTTTAGAGTTAATTTTCTAATGTAATAAATTAATTATTCATTACTTATTGACTTATATTTTGTTCTATCCTTTTCTATTTTCGAAAATGGTGTGAACCAGGAGAAAATAGGCCAAAAATCTAGGTGAAGGATAATGCAGTGATTTCCCAAATGGAATCCCCAATGCCTTGGGAGGTGGAGTTCAAAATTTCTTGGTGATTCTTATCTAGATATATTAGGTTATGAACAATAACCTAAATAATGTGGATCTTCCACCATTACCTAAGAAGGAGAAACTCACTATCGAGTGTTTTTTGTGAAAATAAACATCAACTTTTTGTGGATATTTTTATCCACTTGTCACAGAACAGTGGGACAAATCAATGTAGAAGAGAATTTATATGCATAACTATTCTGAGATGGAGACGGAGACTCTAAGAATATACCGTTTAAATTGGGAGGATGAACAATGATGAGCTCTAATTAAAAGCACCAAACCAAAGTAATAAGATGAAGAGATTGAGTGTGAATACTTTAATCTAATGTTTCATAATATGTATTTCCAGGAAAATTTTCATAGAAATATATAGATTGAATTCATTGAGGTGAAGAAAAAGGATGGTGAATCTATCAAAACCTAGGAAGATAATTTCACAAGGAATGGAAGGTATGCTTCAGGTTTTGTTATAAAAATGATTGAATAATTGATAAATTCTTTAGTGGTTTAAAACCACACCTTTTAATTTCATGTAAAATTCAATACTTTTGGAGTTACGAATAAGATGTCTGATGCGATGTTAAAGTGTATATGGAGTTTAGAGATTGGTCCCATTGCTATGGAGATATGTTTCTACACAAAAAGACAACCTACCTTGTGAATGTTTTGTGGAGGAACTATAAGTATAATGATGCAACATGGGAACCATAGGATGAGATGAAGGAGAAATACCGTCACTTGTTTATGTAAAATGAAATTTCAATGGTGAAATTTAAAAAGGGGTGAAGAATATAATGACCCAAAATTTTATCAATGGAATTTATCCCTTATTATTCCAATTTAAAATCGTATAAATCACATAAAATCACTTAGAGATGATAAAAGAACTTTATAAATGAAAAATTAATGAAATAATAATTATTTATAGAATTTAAGGTATCAATACATATTAAATAGTAACTTGACCCTAGAGATATTGGGTTCTTTTGACCATATATGGTGGTTTTATATTATAGACTAGCAGTCGGGCTCTCTAAACATTTTACATTCCATTTTTTTCATGTTGGGACATATTTTATATTGGGAATGTATTTTACCCTTTATACTTTTCAGTTTACACTACCGTACTCTTATATTTTATAGATGTTTTACATACATGGTTGTTTCCCTAGTATTTTTCATCTTTTAATTTTAATCCATATACACTTAATCATTGATATGGCTATGTATTGGCATAAAAATACATAGGACAAGGCCTCCCTATTTTTGTTATTCCTTTATCGATGGTCGCTAGTCCCTGGCCTATGGAGATGAGCTTGTGGTAGTTGTGGCGCGAGCCCCGACTTGGGTCAGGTCCTGAAATTCCTTCCCACAACATTTTCTAACAACTGTATATTGTAATAATGTTTTTATTTTATAGAATATATTCATTCATGAGACACTTCCATTTTCTCATCTTTAACCCATGTTCATTTTTTTTCAAAATATGTTTGGGGTGACACCCCAAAACCCACACATCTGACACAACCATACTCTTCTTGCCACTTCGAGGCCACTAATAGAAGTCTTTCATTTGGTAAAACTAATGATTATTCTTGGTTCTATGTTTGATAAAAATATTGAAAAATAAGTAATCATTATTATGTAACACAGATTAAAAAACCTATTTTATTATGTCATACTTACACATGTTTCCTACACTTTTAATATTTTTCAATCAATTAAGATCCCTTATTTATTTACATGTGACTCATTCCATAACACATGATGTGTGATAGAAGTGGATTTTGATTTCAATTCATCAATCTACATATTTAAAATTGAACATAATTATGCTATTATTTCATATCACATAACAGTATTATGATAGATATAAAATGTGTTCCATTTTATTCAATTAAAACATACCCCATCCTTTATTTATGGTAGGGGTATGTTGGTTTTGCTTACTTTTTATTATTTTCATAAATCAATTTTTTTTTATAAATTAATTTTTTTTAATTAAAGTGATTTATATATGTATTTTCAAGAAATGAATTAACAATCACAATGTACATGAAAAGATGCCTCCTCATGATGACTAATAAATTCATCACTTACTCGTTGGTTTAATCTAGTGTCTATACATTTGTGGAGGGTGAGGGTTTATTTTACCTTCAACATATTTGTTATAAAAGATTGGAATAATTATGTAGAAATATTTGTTATCCATTACAATGAGCATTAACAAAAATTTAATTTCGGGTTCATATACTATAAATACACTTTGAAAGGGATAATTTAGAGTAAATCAATGTTTTATTACTCTATTTTTTAGTATAATAAATATATTATTTCATAATGTCCCCCTAAAATCTTCCCAAATCAATTTATTAAGTTTTTGGAAAACATTGTTCCACGAATCTACATCAATCAGCACATGCTTGCGAGTGGTGAGCCCAACGTAACTATTGAACATGGAAATATTCGAATTAACATGTTAGCCGTAATCATTCCATCCAATCTTGAATTTAATTCCTCCATTCCATGCCATAAAATATTTTTTTTACACCATCTAAATATGAAACTTCTTTTTTTGTGACACTGTTTGTTCACCTTCTACCATTTTTTGGGATTCAACATTTTTAATAAGTTGTTCCTATGGATTGTTAGCTTATGCATCTGTAAAAGGGTGTTGTTCCTTTGTAATGGGAGCAACATAATTTTGAGAAACATTTTTTTTCTAATGATTGTAAGAATCAACATTTTAATAAGTCATTATCTATAGAAGGGGTTGAAAATTTTACTTAGATTACATCAATGTGAAAGTGAAAAAATAATAATATGATGTGACACAATGTATATAACAAAATAAAATAACCAGATTTTTGAACTCTATTTTTTTAAAAGTTGAAAGGATTTTAACCCTCTATAGAGTATCCAAATCCCTTCATTGTTGTATCCTCTGACATACACTTCCTCATCTACATTGGGACCACTGGGAAATGATTACGATGTCCCAATGAAAGGGTCACCCTCAGTTGAATTGACATCTGACACTTCAGTGGTTTTATTCGATAGCATAACTATTAACCATGTTCAATTTTCAGGATCTGGAACATAATATACTTGTACTTCCTATGATTCTATTATAATAAATTAATATTTATACACATCCTTACTAAAATCCAATTTCACGAATAATAATTCAACTATTTTAATAGTACTTGCATTATCAATACACTTGCATTAAAAAATTGGAACTTTGAATATTGTGTAATCTAACTCCCATATTTGTTTGATGATTCCAAATTATGAAATATTCACATAAGATGGATTTCCTTCCTTGGTAGCAGATACATGCATTGGTTCATCCACTGGTGCAACCCCACTATTTTTCATGGTGGTGTGTTCATCATGTTAATTTGTATAAAACGTATAACTAAGGGTGTAATTTTGGCCTGAAAGTATGAGGGTTCTGGACCTAAATCCCGAGTGGCATAGAACGAATGAATGAGCATCCCAACATAGAAATCACTGAGTTGGGCCAGCCTCAGGCTATAGGTATGTCGGGCCGAGATGGGATGTAGGTTCGTCAGACCGGGCCTGGGCTTATTCAAGAAATCCCGTGGGCCAAGCCAGCCTGGAAAATCCCTTCCCACTGGCTTATACAAAGATTAACTCATTAAATCCCATCTTTTATAAAAACATTATTGAGAAACTTCTGGTAGAGAGATTTAGACCCCTTACCATAGGCATCCAAGGCTACGCTTGGACAAACTGGTCATGGCGGTGCACTTGTTTAAGAATTACCAGACTGTATATATATATATATATATATATATCAATGATATCACATTATATATATCATTATATATCATTTATTTAACATAATATATATAAAAAATCGTTATATATTAACAAACAAATATAACTATACATCAATGATTTAACATAATATATATATAAACAAAAAAATAACATTCACTCACTAATGTTCGCACATGACACCCCGATGTTATTTTTTTTTCTTCCCCCTAAACACGTTAGTTTTTTATGTCTACTTATATATATTATATTTTTATATATAAATATATTTAGAAAACAAAAAAATAACATACCCATTGATTTTTTACAACTTGCACATAATATATATATTTTCATATGTATAAATTTATTTAGAAAAAAATTTAACATATCCACCAATTGTTGCACACCCCAAACCATAATACTTTTTTAAATATTTCACATAATATTATAATTGATATTTATTTAGGCATGTGAAATGATACAAATTTATTTTTTTAATTGAATATTATCAAATAAATTATTTGGGATTTGCTTGTTTTCTAAATTGGTCTATATTTTATATTTTTAATAAATTACATAAAATATTATAATTATAATATTCATTTGATGTTGGGGCTGAGGTTTATTATGAAACTCATGATGTCAGCAATTTTTAACATGTAAAATGAATCAAAATTAATTGAAAAATAATACAGGTGTAAAATGTTAATAAAAAAAGAAAAAGAAAATAACTGATTTAACAGAATTATATATCAACGAATTAACAATATATATATTAAAAAAATAACACTCATTCACTGATGTTCACACAAGTCCCCCAAAGTCATCATTTGTTAAGTCTATTTTTGTATATTATATATATTATATATCCATATAAAAACATATACATATATTAATTTATTTAGAAAAAAATTAACCCCCCCACTACTGTGCACCCCTCAGCCCCTCATTAATTTTCATTACAACTTGAACATAATATATATAGATTCACATGTGTTAGTCTATTTAGAAAAAAAAATTCATATCCACCAACTATTGCGCACCCTCAACTGCTCATTAATTTTTGTAGAACTTTAAATTTTTTTTATTAATGTTATTTATTATACTGATTGTTATTTATTTGGAAATGGAAAACACTACTGATTTTTTTAATCGAACACTTTTTAATTAATCATTTGGCCTTTAATTATTTTCTAAATTTGTCTATATTTTATATTTGTATTAAAATAATGAAAATATTATAATTATAATAGGTATGTGACATTGGGGTTGAGGGTTTCTTATGAAATGCATGAAGTGATAAATTTAAAACATGTAAAATGGTTGAAAATTAAATAGAAGACATTTAAATTCAACTGTAAAATGAAAATAAAAATGAAAAATAAATTGATCATTTTTACAAAAAAAGTTAAATGTTTAAAAAAATGCATTTAAAAATTTTGATTTAAAAAAAATAAAAAATATGTATAAAAAGTTAAAAATATGTTTTAAAACAATGATAAAAAGACAGTTTAATTTTTTTTACGTAAAAAAAAAGATAAAAAATACATTTCAAGATAATTTTTTTAAAAAAATATAAATATAAATTTATTTAAAAATATCATTTAACTTTTTTTCAAAAAATCAGTTTGTTAAAAAAAATTAAAAAAAAACATATTAAAAGAAAAACTTTATTTTTTTTAAAAAAATGCATTAAAATAAACATTTAGAAAACAATTTCAAAAATAATTTTAATAAACTTTTAAAAATAAAACTTTAAATAAATTGTTAAAAAACATTTTTACTTCTATATATTTTTTTTATTTTGAAAATAATACAAGCCCATATGGGCCGAATTGTGGCCCCGTCCAACCCGATGGTTTGTACCAGCTCGATGCCAGGCTTGGGCCGCCACATGGAGTTCTTTAGGCTGCCCTAAATAGCCGAAATAGAGGTTCGTGGAACAATTTTTTGATGGGTCGGAATAATGCCATTGTGTATAACCATTATAAGATAATGAATTCACAATTGTTCCTCTAGTTAACAATAGATATCTTTCTAAAATTGAATTTAAATGTTTAGATGACTTCTTACTAATATAGTATTGAAACCATCCTATAAACTATTGATCATGTATATTTTATATCCAACCCTCATCCCTTGATGAATTCAAATGCCTATGAATTTCTTTATGGGTTTCAACATATGCGTAAACCTCTAAATCGTAATAAAAAACATAAAGGTGGGCCTACTCCTAATATTAAATAGTGATCGTGACAACATTTATTCCAGAAATTCCTTCACCCGCAACTAGCCCAGTGTGAAGATATTTCAATAGACCAGTGCATTCCACATGATAAATGTAGTCGTTACATAATTCAAGAGCATCCTTAAAAACATATAACTTTCTATTACAATCTTCAATCTGAATTTGATTTTTTGAATACCCTTTACAAATTTTCTTTTACGGTCCAATGGGGTACATCCAAATAAAATATATAGGACCACATTGTCAAATATCTATTACCAAGAGAACCACCATGTTAACCATCCTATCAAAAAAATACAAGCATAAAGAACATCTATAATTCACATAATATGATAGCAATTTCATTTTCCATAGTTTCAAATTTTATTGGGTCATTAATATTTCTACATATAGCATTGAAAAAGAAACATAGATTTGTTAATGTGTGATGGAAATTCATGGGAAAAATGCAGTATAAAGCTATATGCATTAGATCTGACATCAAAACATGACATTCATATGATTTAAGAACCTTTAAATTTAAATCAATTATTGACACGATATTCTTGGTATTTGATGAATACACCTATGGAACCATTAAATCATTAAAGAAGTTTTGAAACTGATATCTCTCTTTTCTGGTAAGAGTGTAAGAAGTTGGAGAAAGAAAAGTGTGTTTTTAGACCTTCACTAGAGCCAAATCTTCACAGATTCCCATGTCAATCATGTCTAAGATATATTTAATTCCATCCTTCCATTTTCTGGGAGCATTTAGTAATGTTCCAGTCATAGTATAACATACATTTTTTTTCCACATGCATGAAATCAATAAAATTTCTAACGTACAAACAATTCTTGTTTTTTAATTAAAAAAACCAATCTCTTTTTCCAATCTTCTTTCGAATAGTTTTTTGTAAAATGGTTTATAAAATAGAAGTTTATATATTTTAATACTTCCTCAAAAAATTTATCTCTTATTTTTGGATATAGCCTAGTGTGTAATATGGAACTTCAATAAAATGATTTCATACAAGATTAGTGCTTATGTCATCAGGCTAGAAATCTATGATGTCCTATAAACGCAGTCTTCAATGAATTTTTTGACTAAATTTACTATGTATCATGTTAAAAAATGGGAGAACCTTGAGTTCCATTAATGCTATATCCTAACAAATTTCCATAAGTGGTAAAGTCATTTTTCATCCGATACCACATGGATATCAACATGAAATGTCATTTATGTAATCATCATACAATATAAAACTTCAATCCATCAATAGACTCAAATATTCAATCAATGGAAAAAAATAAGCATCAATATATTTACCTGCTTGTTTTAGTCCTGTTATAAGAAGAGATAACATAATTTATTTTAATATCTTGAATATTCATACTAGAAGGTTATAATTTTGAATCATAGTGGACCATGCGTTGTGAGTATTTATTTGAAAAATAAAATGATTCACTCCATCTATATATAGAGAATGATTAAGCTTTATCAGCTTGTTTCAAAATTAATGATACATGGGATAAATTCTCTTCCACTGAGGAGATTCTTCTGGTTGATGAAGTTTCTCATCTTTATGTCTTATAACTACATGACACGTAAACTATATTAATGTCTCCTCACTTACATATAGGTGCATAAACCTTAGAATGATTGGGAGGCACCATACAAATTTCATAGGACCCAATTCATCATTCTTGTATCGAGAGGCACAAAACTTTTAGAAATTTTTATGGGAATTGTGTTCCTTATGAAATTGTATACATACATTTGGAAAACCCTGTATTCATTTTGAGATCATACCCATTGAACATAGCATTCTTTTATCATCATAAGTTTGAAATGTAAGTTTATTGTCTTTTGGTGTCATATCTTTCTATAGAAAAAGTAATTTAGTAAAACTGGTGTGACTGCATCAATTTCTAGATTTTAAATTATACATCTCCAGTATTATTGATAATTCTATTTACTTTGTACAACCCGCATACAATGGCATTTTTCATAACTCATGAACTACTCTAACAATTTTTGACAATCAAAAAGTTCATCTTCAAATACCAATAAAATTTCGTTAATATGATCTTCATCATCATTCATACCTATAATCACATCCTCTATGTGGTATTCATCATTTTACACACTTTTAATCATATTCGTTCATCCATAAAACTCAATCTTATACTAGTATCTAGATACATTCATTTTCCCCCATGTTTAGGAAAATATTTATGACTTCAATCTATTTCAGGACAGTTCAGTGTTCTTCCCACTCCTCTGGACTAATTTGTCTTGAATTACAACTGTGTAAACATAGACAATGGATTTTGGAATGGTCATATGCGTGATCTTCTGAAAAGATGAAAAACTCTTTCACCCCATCATTTTACTTTTTTTCATATGATTGGCTTCCATCCATTTTCATTTCATATCAATAAGATTTGATTTGATAATATTAATATTTAATAAAATAAATAAATCTTAAAAAACATTGTATAGAGAAAGTTCATTTTATGATTAATATATTAGTGTAAGGTAAGTTTTTTAGTGGTTATGATTATAAAGATATAAATTATTTTATTAATGGTTGTGATTTTACTAACACGGGATATCATTAATATATTCTATATTATATGAACCTAATATACCATCTCTTGCACTAATTTAGGTCCAAAGAGAGATTGATACGCTATTACAAGCCAACATAGTTGTGATCAACAGATGGCCTTTAAAAAAAATATGTTCGAGGGGGAAAAATAGATCATAAGTGATCACATACCTTGATTTTATAATATCATTAAATTTTCATGGAAGAAATCAAAAAACAATTTAACCTATACCAATATATTAATACCAAATTTAAAATTAAAGAGGATATGTTTGTGTTGAGTGGGATTCCAAATAGGAGGAAACATATTCCGAGGTAGACCTTGATGGATCTGACAATGAATGTCTCCTTCAACAAGAAGAAAGATTCAATGAGAATTACACCAGGGGATGAGGACGTAGGCATGGATGAGGTATTTATTGGAATTCCTTGATATATGGAGAAGACATGATTTCATATATGATTAGAAAAAATATTTGTATGTAAATGTCCTTGATGAGGAAAGGTTTTCCTTGTTTGATCCCATCCTTACTTTCTTGTTTTTCTCCTTTTTTTATTCTAAAAACGGGGAATCTATCCCAAGCCTTTTAAAAAATAAATGTATAAATAGTATTTATTTAATAAAAAAATATTATTAAATAAAAATTATAATTAAAAAAAGTACATTTAATATGAATCATTTATTATTTTTTAATGTATATCATTAATTATATTAATATATAATTATATTGATAAATAATTATATGTATACATATTTTTTAAATATATATTCGTAAAAAATATTAATTAATAATTAAAGTATAATAATATATATTATTTTTAAAATAAAATTACAATAATTCCCAATATAATTCCATTTTAAAAATTCATTTAAATCATTACTGTTTCATTTTTTTAATTACTAATTTATATATATGATCATATTTCTTAACATATAGACATTTGTGTGTTTGTGTATAAAGAACCCAATGACATGTGTGTTTGTGTGTGTGTGTCTGTGTGTTATAAATGAATTCAACACATACATGTGTATATACAATTATATACAATGCATGTAATATTAATATTTATAAAATAAACTTAAATTATTAACTAATATTTAAAAACTCTTATATTGGTTAATATTGTTAGATAAATATTTATAGTTAATAATTATATATTAATATATATGATATTAGTTGTATAATACATAAAAAATGGATCACATGTGTGTGCGCGTGTCAAAAGAACTAATGTTCATGGATGCCTATGTTTGTAATATGTGAACTCAACACATACAAGTCTATAATATTAATTTCATTCAAATTTATATATAAAATAAACTAAAATAAATTTCGAGTATATAAAAATTGTTATATTAATTAATAATATTATTTTTAGTCTCGACAGGGGATTTAATGAAATGATAACATAAGTGGAAGTGAATTGAGGTATGGAACTTTTCCAAGATAAACAATTTTTTCTTAGACTCACACTTTCCAAGATGATATTAATTTAATTATTAGTACCCTTCAGTTATTTTTTAGTTGATGATGATTTTAACATTAATATTATATATTATTTATCCATTTAATCATATTATTCAATGATTTTTAACCCACACACACTGATTATGTAAAGCGAAATATAAATAAGGAGGAAAACATAATAAAATGATTTTGGTTTGGTTCACACACACTAAGATAATTCATGGAGAATACAATCACCAATGTGATGATGCACCAAAATCAACTAACATAAAATTAAAAAATACATATAACTATATTTTAAAAACATAGGTTACAATATATGATCCTAGTAGTTTTGAAGAATAATTATGGAATATTGGGTGACCAACAATTGTTGGTTGTGAAATGTCACTTATGGAAAGTTTCAATCACCCAAATTTTCACAATCATTCTTAATTCATGATGGATGTGACACGACGGTCAAATCCTTTTGAAAAATATGAAAAAAAAACAAAATAAAGACTAAAAATGTTAAAACCTTTAATATCAAATGTCAATTTTTCTGAGTGAGAGAGAGAAGGAGATAGAAGGAGGGTTAGAGGCGGTGATAGAGAGTGGAAGCATGCATGAAAATTAGGGAGAGTGGAAGTGATGGATGTAGGGAGGGAGATAGGTGGTGATCGAGGGAGTGAGATCAGAGATAGAGGGAGGTAGGGAGGAGATAGAGTATGGTGTCAAATAGAGAGAGTAGCTAATGGAGAAAATGGTGGTAGGGTTTCACTTCTGAAATATCATGAAGAAATGGTTGAATCATGGTTAGTTGGGGTTAAATATATAAAGTGTCATATGGTTTTTTAGTGCTTCTAATAAAGCACTGATAAATAGGGCATTTATCCATTCAATAATAAAATAGAGTTGAAAAAATCATCTTTATCAGTGTTATGAAATCACTAATAAATATTTTTTAATATAGTTATATAATTAAAAAATTTAGATTCATATATTTAAATAATAATATAACTATATATAATTATTTATTTGGATATGGGTGCACTTCGGGATCTTCTCTTCCTATCTCATCATAGAGTCTAGATCTAAATCACGATAGTCTTCATTATGGAATGCTATTTCGATCTGAGGGATGTGTCCATTTGTAATCAGAAACAAAATAAAGATGAAATTTATTTGAATAGGGAGGATCCAATTTTTGGAAATACTGATTTGAAAGACACTCACCTAAGATAGGAAGCCCAAACGGTAACTGGAAAATTTGAGAACGGTCGATTCTTCTCTGAGGTTAAGAAATCTTCATGGAATATTACTAAAAATGGAACCCTCCTATTATTCGAGCATGGCCATGTGATTTTTCCATATGGAATAAGGGAATTTGAATAGTTGATCAATTCTTGGGTTATGTCATTTTTTCATGAAATACCATGGATGATTGAGGGGCTTTAGATTCATCTCTCTAAAATATGGGGTATCAAATATTGGAGCCTAACCTCCATAGGTGAGGGATTTTTTCATATCATATTACATTAAGAAAATCTAAAATCCATGGAATGGGGTGCAGAATTATATCTCTCAAACCTGGAACTCTTAGGTTCAAGAACTGGGATCCATTCTCCAACCCCTGATATATTAAGAACACAATTTCTCAAGTTTGGTTCTGAATAAAGTGTATAATATGGATCTTATGGCACTCAAAGATACGTAAGGAGACTTCCTTGGTCATGGTAATTTGCATCATTTTTGAAAAATAAACTAAAAAAGAAAGGTTTGGTTACTTTTTCAAGGTACTCATTGAGTATGATGTTCAATATCTGATTATTGAAAAAATTATTTTGGTTGTTGGTGAATTTTAATTAAAATATCAATTTCTCCATAGAGGATTCCTAAATTTTCATATAGGTGTGAAAACAGTGGGCATATTGTTGGAAATTATCATAGGAATCTGATGTGCCCAAATTGTAAGAAGATGGATCACTCAATTGACAATTTTAAATTCAATAAACCACCCTAGACAGTGGAAAATTCATTGAAGGATAGTAAATCAGACTTGGGATCCATGGATTTTGGGAGTGCACCTACTAGAACTGGTCAGGACTCTGGGGCTTATAATGTTGGGATTCAATCCTCCTTTGTGGTAATTGTAGCTGGTGGTTTGTTTGATCTTGTGGAATCCCATTCTAACCATAATCATATACAAGGTGTCAATCCATGTACTTCTGTGTACAATTTTTGGTTCTCTCCACCATAGGGTTGATTCTCCCTCTGATGCCTAGGGTGTGGGTTTGAGTCCTTCTACACATCATGACATGTTGAGTTCTAGAATGATTTCCATTTAGGGAGCACATACTTGATATTGAGCATCTATTATTGACATGGAAGTGAAGAAATTTTTAGGAAAAATGCTACAGCCTAATGGAGACTTAATGTTCAAGCAGATGTCCAATGTTAGGAGAGAAACCACATGAAATGAAGACCTGATTCTTTTTGTAGGTGGTGGTAAACAGACCCTACATGATTTTTATCCAACCATTGGGGAACCACATGTGGCTGTCTCAAAATATGTGTATTCCTCTAATGATTATCTAGATGTAGATGATTTTTTAGAAGTATCTTACTTCAATGATGGTGGCATCTGGTCGGGATAGAGAGCTTCTGAAAAAATATCTTCTCTATAAATAAAAAAATAAGGGAGGGGGGATCATTTAACCTTCTTTTTAGGTATTGTCAAAATCATTTATGACTAATGAGACTATGAATACAAGTGAAATGAAAGGGGTGCAATCAAGAGAAGTTGGGGGTGCATCTATAATGGAATCCTCTAACTCACCCATTTACTAAGGGAGAATCTTCCTTGATCCAAGACCAAACAATTATTGACCATCCAACTACCAATAACTCATGTTGGAGCACTAATAGTTTTAGGAATATGGAGTGGTCTTATCCAACCCATTTTATTAACCAAATGAAAAAATTATATATATCATTCGTAAAGGCCTCATATGAGAAATGTGATATTTCACATGAAAAAAAATCTAGTATCATACCACCAGATGACCAGGAAGGTGAAAGGATAACTCAAGACCTCAGCATGGAAGTGGTAGAATGGTTTTTTATAAAATGATATAATTTTTAAATCATGGACTTGGATGTATTCAATTAAAATGACTATTTAAATATTTAGAAGATATAATCAATAAACATTTAAGATGCATTCTGATCCAATCTAGTTACAGATTTTTGTGATCTATCCTCAAAATTCAGGATTTTCTCCTCTCTAAAGGACTTCTCTAAATTGTCATCAGATAAAGAATATAAGGCCCCAAAAAGGGCCAAGACATGGCGAAGAGATTGATATCCAGATGGAAAAGGAAGATATCCTAGGAATTTAGGATGTATAGTGACTTGTAGGGATTGACTTGATACATTAGGCTTCTTTACTTCTAAGGTCACTGGTACAAATCTGGCCTTTAACGACAGTAGTAAAAGGACTTATCAGCGCTATAGAAGCACTGATAATGTGAGCGATGTTAAAGGGTTGGCATGAATAGCACTTGAAAAAAGCACTGATAATGGCAACCTTTAACAGTGGTAATAAAGAACCGATAAAGGGGGACTTTATCAATTCTTTTTCTTTGCACTAATAAAGGGAACCTTTATTGGTGATATTTTAATACTGTTAAAGGTTTCCTTTATGAGTTCCAATAAATCATTTATAAAGGCCTTCATAAAGGGGGATACTTTTTTTATTCCAACCCACCACACCTTTCATTAGTTCCCCCCACCACCCTTTTATCCGTGCTTGTCGGTGCTCCCCCTATCTGTGAATTTGATAATTCCACTCTCTCGTATGCACCCCTGCCTCTAGTGAGTTTCAAACCTAAGACCTCTAGCTCTTAAGCCTGCACCTTTTCCACTCCCCTGTATTGTTTTTTTGTTTTATGACATATATATATATATTTATATATAAATATCATTATTTTCAATCCATATATATATATATTTAGAAAAATATTTATGTATATATATTTTTAAATACATATATAAAATATGTTTTTTGTTTTTATAAATACATACATACATACATACGTACATACACCAATACATATATATATATATATGTGTGTGTGTGTTTGTGCATCTATAAATATAACTATACATATTTATATTTATTTTCATATATTATATATTAATAATTATATACATATATTAGAATATACACACACATAAATATATATGTATGTATATACAAATTTTATGTAAATTTACTATATAATTATATAAATATTAATACATTTTTATTTTAAAAAATGGATATTAGTTTTTGAAGGATTTAGGTGCAACCGAAGTGTGTGTTGGGCGGTGCCCAAATTTACTTTTTACTATAATTGATTATCAATCTTAGATCTATTAGATGATGAATGATGTGATCCGTGGAATTGAATCAAAGAAATAGACAATGTATAATAATGCCAGAGCCATAAGAGAGAGATCAACACATATTGTTTATAATTAATTTAATTAGATAAAGAATTCCCTTTAAGGAATTCATTCCTCATTGATGATTATGGTGAGAGCTTTTCGGTGCACCTTAATTGTGTTTTAGAAACAAACTGTAGTTTTCCTCTAGCAATGATCCAAAAATGTCCCAGGAATCTCCAGACATCACTAAAAGATTCTCTGGGTGCCAGCATAGAAGATCCTTACGCTTGTGTCATCCGCCGTTGATCGCCTCGAGATATACTTCCAAATAATTATTCTTGATTTGGTGGAGGAGGATTGCTCTCCGTTCTTGAGAAAATTCATGGAGATGATAAATCTATAAAACTGAGAGGATTCTCCCTGATTATTGTGAAAAACTAAATTGACTAATGAGGAATATAATATAATTATGTATTTTTATTTCAAGGGTCAATATAAAATAATTTCACTAGTTCCATTAAATATTTATTAAATAAAAGAAAAAACCCATTTCAAATATTATTATTATAATTATTATTTTTCTACAGGTTCCTAATGTTCGAATTAAATGTAAATAATATTTAATTAAATAATATTCAGTATTTTATATTTCTCACTGGACCATTAAACTCAGTTGGGCTTTCCTCCGAAATATTTACTGTGGCTTTAATAATTTATATTTCATTATTAAATAAATATCAATTTATTATTCTATAGTAAATAAATAAATATTATATTCACTAAATAGATAATAAATATTTATTAAATATTCCACTCACAATAACTTCTCTCGGACAAATAGTTATTTAATAAATGTGATCAAGCATAAAAGAATGATTTTTAAACCATATGTGGGAATTATATTTATTCAACCTGTTAAATGATAAATATTAATATATTATTTAACTAATATTTTTGATACACATAGTGTGTGACCCTCTAGGAAACTTTCTCTATGGCATTAGGTGAACCAGCCTAAAATCAAGGCTAGCATTTAAAAACACACTATGGCACCCATAGAGAAAGTAGTTAATTCCACAATGACATTTCAACTCATACAGATGCTTACTGTGTAAAATAATCCCTTTATCACAATATCACTAATCATGTAGGTTGAATACATGTGCCATCATCCTATATTATCAATGTATTTTTATTTGGCTTTCAGAAATTAAACTCCCCTATAGAACACTATGGAAATTTATTTATTTAATATATACCATTTACATCAATGGACCAGAGATATTAACTTCTATAAATGAACGTAATGGATAAATCCTCTCTCATATTATTCATTAATTCAATATTACTCGTGATGCACCTAATGTATCCAACCTCACTGTGAACATCAGTCATCATGGTTTTCATCAATACATCAATCTATTTGACGCATAATATTCATTAATAAGAATCATAATGTCTAAGGACCAATACACTAATCCATAGATAGGAACATCCAATGACACATATAAATGTGGATTTCATTCTTGTGGTCATATTCTCATAGTATCCTACTAGATATTAACAAGATTATACACTGTGAGAAGATTCCTCAAAGTCCTATGAGCATCCACCCTGATAGCCTATATCATATTTGTCCCTCAAATGATATCATCCAACTATAGAACATTTAATTAAGAATAGTGTCATAGAACTTCTGGGTTCTCATAATAGTGGTGAATTGCAATAATCATTTAGTGTGACTACTACTATTAGGAAAATTTAACATACTATGTCAAATAGAAGAACAATCATTATGTGATAATTAGTAAATTAATATTAAAAAAATGAATACATGTTTATTATAAAGTACAAATAAGTTTGTTATAGGGAACCAACTCCGACATTATCCCGCTTTCACTAGAGCCAATTGATGATAACCTTCAGTCCACCAGCTCTCACATGATACTCATACTTCTGATGAGATAGGTCTTTATTCATGGTGTCTGCCACATTCTCCTCCATGGGAACTCTAGTCACTAAAACTTCACCCCTTTGATAAAAATCCCTCAAGAGGTGATACATTCAAATTATGTGCTTTGTCTTTTAGGGTAAACATGGATCTTTTGTAAGAGGAACTACTGTAGTATTATCACAATACCATGTGATAGGGTCTTTACTTATAAGTACCACATGAACCTCCTATAATTTTTTTTACAAATGGATTCCTTGGCTACATCAAATGCCTCTATATACTCAGGATCTGCAATACAATCAATGACAACTAGCTTCTTTAAACTCTTCCAGCTCACATTTCTTATGTTTTTATAGAAAAAATATCCTGATTTCCACTTCAGATCATTTTGATCTGTCTAAAAACTATCATTAGTATAATCTATGAAGACTATCTATTTATCTCCTATATAAACCTGAAACATATCCTTAGTTCTTCTTAGATACATAATGATAGCCTTAATAGCAATCCAATGTTGTTCTCTTGGATCTTTTTGATATCTGTCTACCATGCTCAATGCATAGGCAACATCAATTCTAGTAAATAACATAGTTTACATTATTGATCCAATCATTGAAGAGTCTGGGATATTAATAATTCTCTCTTTTTTTTGTGTCTTGGGAAACATTTTCATAGAAAGATGTAAACCATGTGACATAGAAACCAATCCCCTCATGGATTTTTCCATACTAAATCTCTTTATTATCTAGTCAATATATGTACTTTGAATTAGTCCAATGATCTTCTTGAATTCATCATGACAGATCATTATCCCTAGAATGTAAGCTATGTCAACTAAGTCCATCATAGATAACCACTTGTTCAACTAGTCCTTAACTGACTGTATGACTTGTATGTCACTTCCAAAAAGTAATATATCATCAACATATAATTTTAAGTTAATGAACACATTTCCACTAAACATATTTTAATCAAATAAATCATATTCATTCTTAATGAAACCAAATTATTTTTTGGATTCATGAAATTGAATGTTCCATGACCTAGATGCTTGATTTAGTCCATAAATGGATCTTTGAAACTTTCAAATCTTTTTGGCATCACATGGATTCACAAACCCTTCTGGTTGTGTCATATCGACATCTTCCTAAAGGTTACCATTATGTAATGTAGTTTTAACATCCTACTACCAAATCTCATAGTCAGGGTAAGATAATATGGAAAGTTGAATTCTGATGGATTTAAATATGGTAACTAGTGAAAAGTTTTCATCATAGTCAATTCATTGATGTATTTTAAACCCTTTAGCTACTAGAAATTATTTATAGGTACTTACTTTACCTTCCATGTACAGTTTCCACTTGAATAACCATTTTCATCCAATAAGACTTATATCAGCTGGAATATCGACTAGAAACCAAACTTGGTTCTAATACATGGAATCCATTTCAGAATTCTTGGCTTCTTTCCATCTCGCAACTTTTGATCACTCTATTGACTCCTTATAGGATAGAGGTTCATTATCCTCAACCAATATTGATTCAACATTCTATATTACATGAAAACCACATCACTATTATTCTCTTACTTCACTTTAGAACATATGTAGTACTTGTGTTTTTGGAACTACTTCTTCCATGGGGACCTATTGAATATTTTCCTATACCAACTCTTGTGTATCTTGAACATCAACTTCCTTGATGTAAATATTTCTCCCACTATCCTTTTTAGGATATACACCCTCTCATTGAATAATGATTTTCTAGAGATAATAACATTCTTATATGAGGGGTTGTATAGGTATTGTCCCTCTGTTTCCTTAAGATACCCTATAAAGATACATCTTATTCCCTAGGATTTTAGTTTGTTTCCTAATAAGGACTCAACAAATGCTTCACAACCCCATACCCATGTATGAAATAAAATGGGCTTATATCAACTCCATAACTCGAATGGAATTTCATTTTTTTCTTTTGTTAGTACTCTATTTAATGTGTATAACATAGTATGTAATGCATATCCCAAAATTATAATGGAATATCTGGATTCCTCGTCATTGACCCTACCATGTCCAATAAGGTAATGTTTCTCCTTTCATTAACAACATTACACTATAGTGTATAAGTTGGAGTGAATTTTGATAGAATCCCCAACTCCCATAAGAATTAAGTGAACTTTTGGTTAAGATATTCACCACCTCGATCTGATCATAGATTCTTTATTTTCGTAACAAAATGATTCTCAACATCATTATTAAATTCCTTGAATTTATCAGAGGACTCAAACTTATACCTAATCAAGTAAATATATCCCTATCTAATCAAGTCATCAGTAAAGGTTATGAAGTAAGAATATCCACCTCTAGATTCTACTAGAATTGGTCCACACACATTAGTGTATACCAATCATAGAATCTCATTGGACCTTTCAACCTTTCCACCAAATGGTGATTTGGACATTTTCCCTTGTAAACAATCATGACATCTATCATGTGATTTTATCTCATAAGAGTCTAAATAACTTTCCTGAAAGATCCTTGTCAAGCTCTTCTTGTTTACATGTCCAAAGTGGTGATGCCACAATTGTGTGTTATAAGAGTCATTTGAAATTGATTTGTTATTGATTACCAACACAAGGTTTTATTAATCTAATACATAATGGTCATTATTTAAATGTGCCATACCATAACATATTTTGTCCATATAAATGAAACAACTTTTATTTCTAAAATTGTAAACAAACACATATTTAGCTAGGAAGGATACAGAAATTATGTTCTGGTTAATTCTAGGTACATAATAAAAATATCTTAAAACCACAATCATTCTCGTTGGCAATGAAATTTGGTAGTCACCAATGGCTAGGGAAGCCATCCTTGCTCCATCGGCAGCTCTATGATCCACCTCTCATCTAGAAATCTTTCATAATCTATTTTTTCTAGTATTTTGATAAAAATATGAGCAACAGAAGTTATATCAAAACCCCATTGTGTAGAAATGGAAATATTACACTTGATAATTAATGCACATTTCGCTTCCACTTTCTTCTGGGGGCAGTTTATATTCCAGTGGACTGACTTTACACATGATAATCATACTACCTCCTTTTCCTTTACCTTCCTCTAGATATTTTTATTCATGCTAGGATGGTTTTTGGGATATTTATATTTTTATAAGTCCTGAGGCCCTTTTACATGTCCTTATTTTTCTTATTCACTATAAGGACTGGGGGTTTGTCACACCCCATCTCCTTATCCACATGGAAAATTAAAGTAAGTTATTCTAGAAGAATATTCTCACTATTGATCATATTTTTATTAACAATAATGTTGATTAAAGTCTTGGTTAGTGATGAAAGTATTAGATCTATACACAACACATCTTTGAATTTAGTCCCTAATTTATCCATGCATTCAATGTAACTAATTATCTTGAGTGCATGTGTTCTAGATGGCACCAAATCTCCAATATTAGTTGTGAAAAAACAATTGGAGATCTCATATGTAACATCCCGGTTTCAGAAGCCACCCAGAGGCACCCCGTACCCGATTGGTCACATGGACTCAAACGCATTTCCCCAAATGCCAGAGGCTGCGGACTAGCAGTGAAGGCCTTGTGTGTAAAAGTGGGGAAATTATGCCCTCATTGGTAGAGTACACAATGGAGAAAAATAAGCATGCAATAGCAGAAGCAGAAATAACCAACAATATAAACAGTGGAAGACTAAATCATCAAAACTGGTGCACATAAGTAAATATGAAATGATGCATGATACATATATAGGAAAGCATCCAAACAAGTCCCAATACTGGGAAAAACTACAGTACCAAAACAAGTTCAAAAAAACAACTCCTCAGCATCGCAAGCCAATGCTTGGTCCCATGCTCTCCTTCTCCGAGCAATCAAGTACCAGAAGTCAAAGGGCTCTTTCACTTTTCTATACCTGTAACACCGTTGTCTGTTTGGGCCCAAAATCATTACCTAAACAGTGTGTGAGACTAAATCCAAGTAGTCATTCACCCGATGATCTGTGCCTAAAATTCAGTGAGTATATGGCAGGTAAAAGATCAATAAGCAATAAACAACAACAACAAAGTAGTAGGAAGTAATAGTATGCAGTAAAGGAAGATGATACACAAAAGTAATCAATCTACAACCAAAAAAAGTAGTGAAGCAATAACTAACTACTAGGAAAACCTCTGGGAAGTACACACGGTCTTCCCCTCTGGTCCTATCCAAGAATTACCACAACCATCTGGGTAGTGCAATCGGCCTAACCCCTCTGTCTTGGTCATAAAAATTTATAAGACTCTCTAGGGAAGCTCAGTTGGTCAATTCCCCTTATAGTCTAGGGTTGTCAAGGACTCTCTGAAAATGATCACGTGGTCTAACCCTCTTAGACCAATGGTCTAGAGACTCCTTAAGGAAGCTATCTTAGTCAATTCCTCCTATAGACTCAGGTATGTCACAGACTCTCTAAGGAAGCTCACGTGGTCAATTCCTCCTCTAGCATGGGAAGGTTCTTAAAAAGAATCAAACAAGTTAATACTCTATGAGGAAGCTCACTTGGTCTACCCTCATGTAGTCTATAATATCTGAAGGCACTCTGGGATGCTCGCGCGGTCTATCCCTTATGGCCTATAATGTCTAAAACTCCCTGTGGAAGCTCACTCATTATACCCTCCTGTAGTTCATAATGTCAAAGACTCTCTGGGAAGTTCTCTAGGTCTATCCCTTATATTATATAGCACTAGGTTCTCTCAGCCCTGTTCCAGTAAGGGAATAATAATGTTATAAGTCCAAAGTACACCTATAGAGCTACTTGGCTAACAAATGTACACCTATGGAGCTACTTGGCTAAACAGTCTACAAGGAAACAAGAATTTATGAAAAACACTCCATCCTATTGACACAAGGCATGGAAACAGTCATAACGGCCAAAGGCTAACAAGACACAAAGGTCCTAAACATAGAAAAGCTTGTGAAAAACATCCAAGCACAAAAAATATCCTCTAAAATGATAAATATATGTCCACACAAGCATACAAGCAAAGCAGGAAAACAGTAAGGGAAAAAAGGTAAACATTAAATACCCCGTTCATGGGTATTGGTGGGATTTTTCACATAAAACTCCAGGACATTGAACGGTAAAGCACAAACCACCTACCTCGATTCTAGAAAGTATATGGTGTGTACTTAGAAAATTTCCAGAAACTCCTTTTTTCCAAAACTCCAGAAAAAGTAAGGCATACCTGAAATGAAGATCCGAGTTCTTACAAACTTCACCCCTTAAAGAAACTCATCCCTAAATTTCCCTAGCATGGTGGAGAAGAAGAAACCCCGAACAGCTCCGGCCACTGCGATCGTACATCGGTCTCCCTCTCCCAGGTCTCGTCCTTTACTCGCCCATGCTGCCATAGCACCCGTACTAGAGGAACAGACCGCCCATGTAGAACCTTCATACTATGATCGACAAACTAGATAGGATGCTTCTCAAATGACGCATCCTCTTCTAGCTCAACCTCCTTGGGTTGGAAGACGTGAGACGGGTCTAAAATGTAACGTCGGAGCTGAGAGACGTGGAAGACGTCATGCATTTCCCAGTACCTCTGAGGTAGCTGCAACCAATAGTCAACCAGCCCAACTCTCTCCAAAATCTCAAATTCCCCAACGTACTAGGATGAGAGCTTACCCTGTCTCCAAATCCTCTTGTGTCCCAACATCAGTGAGACACGTAGGAAAACAAGATCTCCAACCACGAACTCTAGAGGTCGCCTCCACTGATCAGCATAAGACTTCTGTTGAGACTGTGCTGTAACAATCCTCTTCCAAATCAACTATATCTTCTCTGAGGTTTCCTAAACAAGATGAGGTCCTAGAAAAGATTCCTCTCCTACCTCCATCCAACATACCGGTGATCAGCATGGCCTACTGTACAAAGCCTCGTATGGTGACATATGAATGGTCGCCTGAAAACTATTGTTGTAGGCGAACTCCATAAGAGGTATATGTTTCTCCCAAGAACCGCCGAAATATAGAACATAATCTCGTATCATATCCTCAAGCACCTGGATCATGCGCTAGAACTGTGCATCAGTTTGGGGATGGTATGTTGTACTCAAAAGTACATGTGTACCCAAATCCTTCTAAAGTCCCTACCAGAACCGAGAGGTAAAGCGTGCATCCCTTTATGAAACAATGGAGGGTGGAACTCCATGTATAAGTACAATATCTCGGTTGTACAATCATCCCATATCATCAACAATGAAGATCTCCTTTATTGGAAAGAATTTTTCAACATTTGTAATCATTTCAACGACAACCCATAAAGCATCACTCCCCCCGAGTTGACATTGGTAACCCGGTCACGCAGTCCATCGCGACATCGTTCCACTTCCACTCCGGAATGGGTAACTACTGCAAAAGCCCTGATTTTCATTGATGCTCTGATTTCACCTGATAACAAGTAAAACATCTCATGAAAAAACCAGAAATATCTCTCTTCATACCTGGCCACCAGTACTGGCGATGAAGATCCTGATAAATCTTGGTGACAACAGGGTGAACTACCCAAACTAAGGAATGAAAATCCTGAATCAGCTCCTAGCGTATGTCTACTGGCACCCATAAGCATCCCTATAAAACCAATATCTCATCCTCACCCATGGTCTATCCATGAAGAGGGTACCATCTTGAAACACTCTCTCACAGGACTAAGGCTTCTGAATCTGATAGCTGCCTTATCCGTACTTGATAAAGAAGTGTAGGGGTAATAGCTACAGAAGATAGTTAAGTCTGTCCCTATCTGTCATGCACCACCAGATACATCTCAGATAACAGAGCCATAAGCTGCCACTCACTGCTGGTCTCCTGAATTTCTAGAATCTGGTTCTCTTGCTCAACGCATCTGCCACTGCATTTCCCTTTCCCTGTGTATAGGCAAGCTCAAAATGAAAAGACTGAAGATACTCGACCCACGTATGTTGTCTCAGATTCAGAGCACACTGAGTGAAGATGTACTTGTGACTCTTGTGGTCGGTGAAAACCACAATGTTCTCTCCCAGAAGGTAATGTCTCCAACTTGGTAAGGAATGAAAAATAGGTCTCAACATCAGAGCATGCGTCAGGTAGTTCCTCCAATTTGGCCTCAACTGCCAAGACTCGTACGCAATGACCCCATCTCCCTGCATAAGAACAACACCCTATACGATACATGAAGTATCACATTAAAAGTTATAGCCCTTGCCCGACTCTAGAAAGACTAGTATCGGTGCTGACCTCAACCTCCCCTTCATCTCCTGAAAGGATGACTCAAAATAATCTTACCATAAAAACGTCACCCCCTTCTTGGTCAGACTTGTCAACTGTGTTGCTAGGCATGAAAAGTCCTGAATGAAGTGCCTGTAGTATCCAGCCATTCCTAGTAAACATCGCACCTCAAAGATGTTCATCAGCTACTCCCAATAAACTATAGCTCTCAATTTCTCTAGGTCTGCTAAAACATTTGTCTCTGAGATAACATTACCCAAGAAGTGAATCTAATCCATCCAAAAGTGGAATTTTGAGAGCCTAGAATATAACTGATTCCCTCTCACTGTACTAAGAACGATATCAATATGTGTGGCATGGTCGTGTCAAGTGTGAGAGTACACCAAGATTTCATCCATGAAACCCACCATAGAGGAGTCTATGTACGGATGGAACACTCGGTTCATCAGTACCATGAAATCCATAGGCGTGTTCGTGAGACCAAACGGCATGATTGTATACTCGTATAGACCATACCTGCTCCTAAAGGCTGTAAGAGTTATATCGTTTGGTCTAACACGAAACTGATGACAACCATGCCTCAAGTCAGCCATTGAGAACACCCAAGCTCCTCGAAGCTGATCAAAGAGGTCATCAATCCTCGATAGGGGATATCAGTTCTTGACAGTCAACTAGTTCAGTTTCCGATAATCCACAAAAAGACGAAGGGTACCATCTGCCTTCTTTGCAAATAGGACAGGCGAACCCCAAGGAGAAGTATTGGGTCCAATGATACCCTTTTCTTGAAACTCCTCCAACTGCTTCTTAGGTTCCTGCAATTCGGGTGTAGCAATCTTATAAAGAGGAATGGACACCAGTGTCACTCCTGGCACGACCTCAATCGAGAAGTATACCTCACGCTCTAGTGTAAAACCTGAAAAGTCCTCTAGAAAGAAATCCCTGAAAAAATCCACCACTAAAGGAACGTCTAACTGTGAAGTCCCCTGGTCATCTAGATAAAGACTAGAAATATGGGTTGTATCTTCCCCTAGCCCATGATGTTTTAGTCCAACTCTACCGACTTGGACATCCCACACGCCTCTATGATGGAATGATCCACCCTCTGGTGATGTGGAACTCACCCTGCAACGATAGCAATCGACGAAATCCTGGAAAGAAACCAAAAAATCCATCCCGAGAATGACCTCATAGCTCGTCATCTCTAGGATATAGAGGTCCCATAAGATGTGACACCCTACAACTTCAAGAGGGAACTCTTTTCACTGACGTACTCTAGATTTCGTCGTTCACAAAGGTGTGTCAAGATCCAACAAGTCCACAGACAAAAAGATACAGAGCCCAAGGCTCTCCAAAACTGCAATAGAGATAATGTTATGGGAAACACCAATAAAGAGAAGAGCTGAAGATAAAAGTAAGGATACTAATATAATACCTCGAACTGAAGAAGGTCCGGGATCCTGATCCTGATAGGTCTGCACCACGAAAAAAGACTGGCCTACACCAAGGCCCTGTTCCCATGGCTGACCGCTCTGAGCTGATCCACTCTGCTGTCGCTGATGAACTGGTGACTGAACACCACGACCATGATCTCCACCTCGGCCGGAACGGCCAAAAGAACTCCAGTTCCTAGACTGGTGGGAATCTAGGGAAGCATCTCCAGAATGCTGGGTCATAGAGGAACCCCTACCACCATCTAAAGGTGAGAAGATCTGACAAAAGTGGTGAAGATGTCCCATATTTCCACAAGACTAGCACTCCATCAAATCCCTATAGAACTGAGGCCTAGTATGCCCACTCATACCGCACTGGTAGCATACAACATGGCTTCCAGGAGATGCATCCCGTGAACCCTGATCTCCTCAAGAAAACTCTCTACAACGCTTCCTACTATCCGTAGGAGAAACACCAGCTCTAGATGTCGAACCGCCCTGGCTCATTGCTCTAGAATCCCATTGATTCAACTCAGTGATCAGTTCCTGGTTGATGATGGAGGATATTGAAGTCAACTAGATGATATTAACTTGGGAACAGATCTCCTACCTGAGACCGTCCTCGAACACCCTAGCAAGAAACAACTAATCACCTGCTGGGATCAGTGTGAAACACTGCGGAACATTGAAGGGAGGCGAGTACTCCATAACAGAAAGAGAACCCTGCTGCAGACTCATAAACATCTAGGCTCCATCTTGCCTCAGGGAATCCGTAAAGAAGTATTCATAGAAGGTTTCTCAAAACTCATCCTAAGACATAACCTGCTGACGCCCTGATTGTGAGATCACCTCCCACCACCTCTTGGCGGTGTCTCGGAGAAAATAGGTGGCCAGATTTCCCCTCTTCTCTAGGGGTATCTCCAGATGCTTAATGATAGTCAGGGTGGCCTCGAACCACAACTCTGCAGAATGGGTTCCTCCATCCCCTAAAAGAGTAGGAGGAGGATGCTGCTGAAAAACCCTCATCACCTTAGCCATCGACGGGGCATGAGGAGGCGCTCCCTGAAAAGTCTACATCATCCTCAAGAAATTGTCCATGAACTGCGCATCGATGCCTAAGAGGGGTAAAACTACTGGTTCAAAGGCTGGAACAGTATGAGGATCTGTAGGAGGTCCCTGATCGGCCATATCCGGTGTCTGATCACCGTCTTCCAACTGATGAATGACTGAAGGATGTCTTAGAGGCATAGCTCTGAATGATCAAAAGCATACATTAGATTAGTATTAACAAAAAATAATAACACAGGAGTAAAAAATAGAAAAAGGGGAAATAAACCACAATTTTTTACGAAACATGACTACACGGCATGTATAAGAACTACACGGTGTGTCTTCTTTAGCCATGATCATGGGCGTGTACCCATGCCCGACAGGTCGTGTAACACCCTAAGCTACACGGCGTGTATAAGGACTACACGGGATGTACCTAAACTCTAAACCCATGCCTGAGTCTCCTTACATGGCTAACCCACATGGTCCAACTAACCTGAGACTACACTAAGTGTTCCCTAGGGACATGGCGTGTACTAGACATAGTCTCAGCGGCCCGTGTTATTAGTTATACAACTGTCTACATGGTTGAAACTTACACAGCATGTTCCGAACAAACATGGCATGTATAAGAGAAGGCGTCATTGTCCTGTGTTGTTCGTGACACGACTGGGTACCTGAACAAGACTACATGGATTGTTCTGAAAACAACATAGTGTGTCTAAGAGATGGTAATTCCCACATGTGTTGTTTGTGGAAAGTCCTGGTAAAGAACTCCGAACTAAATGGTGTGCACCTACTGTACATGGTGTGTTCCTAAAGTTATTATACAACACTGTGTTCCTACACAGATAGTCAGGAACACGTCTTGAAAACTCCACATTGTGTAACCAGAAAGTACACGTCATGAATTCTGGGTTTTTCTGAGCAGTAGCTCAGAAACTACAAAGAAGACCAGAAACACTGAAAAAAAGGAAAATAAGATCCAAATTCCGATCCGTGGGGGCCCATACTCCCTACGAATCAAAGCTTGGAATCTCCTACAGTCATGTATAAGAGAAAACAAGATCATGATCCACCAATTTTCAATTCAAGAGGGGCCATAATTTGTCAAGAATCAAAATTTGGCATTCATTTAGGAAAAGTATATCACAATAATTTTCTTTATCACAACATCATGGATTCTATCAAGCATCTATCACAACAGCATTCACAATCTAAATAGAGTCTATCACAACACCATGAAATCACTAATTCACCGTAGATGGCATGGTAAGAAAGCAAGGCTTGTGATTCATAAAAAGTGCCTATATGATGCATGAAATGGCATACCCTCATCTCACTGAGTCGCGATAGAAATAAAACCATAGTATCAAAACAATAACAGTACAAAGCATGTGAATCACTCTAGGTGAAATCATATCAACCATAAAATCTCAAAACCAGAATACTGAAATAAACAAGGTTGTAGGGCTTTTCTCTGTACACGGGTTAGCTACTCCCAGAAAAAACTTATTACCAAGTTACAAATTCATCATATTCCTAGCTAAATTCTCTAAACAGAAAAGAAATAGAAAAGAATTCATCTCATACCACTTTGTAATGTCCTTGTTCTGGATGCCACCCAGAGGCGCCCCATACATAGTTGGTCACATGGCCTCAAACGCATTCCCCCAAATGCTAGAGGCTGCTAACTAGCTGCGAGGGCATTGGTTGTGGTAGTGGGGAAACTATGCCCTCATTGGCAGAGTACACAGTGGAGAAAAATAAACATGCAATAGTAGAACCAGTAATAAACAACAATATAAATAGCGGAAGACTAAATCAACAAAACTAGAGCATATATGTATATACGAAATGATACATGATACAAATCTAGGCAAGCAGCCAATCAAGTCACAATGCAGGGAAACACTACAATACCAAAACAAGTTCAAAAGAAAATAAAACATCTCCTTAGCATCGCAAGACAAATCTTGGTCCCATGCTCTTATTCTCCAAGAAATCATGTTCCATAAGTCTAAGGGTGCTTGCCCTTGTCTATACCTGCAAAAACATAGTCTGTTTGGGCCCAAAAGCATGAACCAAATAGTGTGTGATACAAAATACTAGTAGGGATTCACCCAAAGATCTGTGCCTAATAGTAAGTTAGATTATGGTAGGTAAAAGTAAAATAACAAATAAACAACAACAGAAAAGTAGTAGGTAGTAACAATAAGTAGGGAAGTAGGATGATACACAACAGTAATCAATCCACAACCAACAACAGTAGTGAAGCAACAACTAACAAGTAGGAAACCATCTGGGAAGTACTTGCAACCATCCCCTCTGGTCTTATCCAAGAAGTACCACAACTCTCTGGTCAGTGCACTCAGCCTAACCCCTCTGGCTTGGTCATACAAATTTATAAGACACTCTGGGGAAGCTCACTCGTTCAATTCCCCTTATAGTCTAGGGTAGTCAGGGACTCTCTGAGAAAGATCACACGGTCTAACCCTATTAGCCCCAAGGTCTAGAGACTCTATAAGGAAGCTATCTAAGTCAATTCCTCATATATCCTCATGTATACCATAGACTCTCAGTGGAAGCTCACGTGGTCAATTCCTCCTCTAGCCTGGGAAGGTTCTTAAAAAGATTCAAACAAGGTAAGACTCTCTATGGAAGCTCACTAGTTCTAGCCTCCTGTAGTCTATAATATCTGGAGGATCTCTGGAAATCTCGCATGGTCTATCCCCTATGGCCTATAATGTCTAAGACTCACTGAGGAAGCTCACTCGGCTAGCCTCCTGTAGTTCATATGTCAAAGACTCTCTGGGATGTTCACTCGTTCAATCCCATATATTCTATAGAACAAGATTCTCTCAGCCCCGTTCCAGTCAGTGCATAATATTGCTATAAGGGAAAAGAACACCTATAGAGCTAGTCGGCTAACCAAAGTACACCTATGGAGCTACTTGGCTAAACAATCTACAAGTAAACAAGCATGTATTGAAAAACCCTCCATCCTATAGACACAAGGCAGGGCAATAATCATAACGGTCAAAGGCTAACAAGATCCAAAGGTCTTAAAAAGAGAAAATCATGGGAAAAACATCAATGAACAACAAATTATCCTCTAACACGATAAATTTATCTCGCCAAAATCATACATGCAAAGCATAAAAATAGCAAGGGAAAAAAGGTAAACACGCTATACCCCGTTCATGGGTATTGGTGGAATTTTCACATAAAACTCATGGACATTGAACGCTAAGGCATAATCCACATACCCCGATCCTAGGAGATCGATAGAACCATAACCACTGATTCCCTTTATAACGTTGAAGATCTAAGAAAACACCCAAAACGATCAACCCATGATATCTTGAGAACAATGAGGAATTGGAAAACAAGTCTCAAGAAGAAGGGATAATTCAACACTACGATTCCAACGCAATCAACAGTGCTCGAATCAGAGAATGGATAGAGGAATGGTGGCTCGTCGAATTTCCATAGATTTTTGGTGCTCTCGGAAGAACGAAACCTATAAGAAGACATTTTTCCCGATTAGGCATGACCCTTGTTTTTTTATTGAAAAAAAGTACATGGATTGTACTCTTAGAGTACATGGCGTGTAGTGGATTTTTCCATACTCTACCAAAATCGGCCTCCCTGTCACCCCTACACACTGTGTGTGTGGTCCTGACATAGCCAACACACGGCTTCGAGCGGGAAAAGAGTACATGGCGTGTAATCAGAAATTACATTGCATGTACTTCAAAAATATCCAGAAACTCCATTTTTCCAACAACTCTAGAAAATGGAAGGCATACCTAAAATGAAGATTCAGGTTCTTACATCATACCTCTCTTGTCTCATCTTCTATTGAAAGTGATCCTAAAGGTGAGTCATCACATTACAGGCATCCATATCCTCATGTTTCGTTAAAATCTCTTTGAACAAGGTTGATAGAATGAATCACTAAACATCTGTAAAATCATTAAGATTTTTCCTATAGAGATATTGATCTTGATGACTTACCTTATTTTTAGGAACAACTGGTAAAGGTTCTTCTGGAATATACCATTTAATTTCATGGTGAAGTATCTGACATATGCACATTTTATAATCCTGATAATTTGTGCAAGTGAGAAGGTTTTTCTTCTCATGAATGGATCAAAATGATATGTTGGATGTAATTTTATTATTGTTTCTACAAAATAGGATTACCAAATTTGAGTACTTTATCTGATAAAATCATATAAATAAATGAATTTTATATTTATTAGTCTCCCACTATTTTATCAAAACCCAATATCCCTTAACATTGGATTTGGAATATCCTATTTCCTAGAAATTCTTGGGTAAAATATTCATATACCCATTATTTTTACCCCAACATTGGTTGGTCAAGTAACATGAGTGGTTTTAGGGATGCATTCAAACTTCCAACTACATTAACTCACAGTTCTTTAATCTGTTGAGTGGAATCCCCAATCCTGAAATCCTTTAATTGGATTTCCTCAGGATTTTCCTCTTACTTACACTAATTACTTCTTTGGAAGTCATCATTTTTTTAACTATGTTTTTTAAACCAAAAACCTCATGTTATAAATCCCCGATTATTGAAATCACCCCAACATTGGATGGTCAATCACTTTGAACAATGGTTCGATTGTAACCAAATTAATGGAAGGATACACCAACTTAATATTTTATTGAGGTATTTCATCCTTTTATTTATAAATTCACAAATATTATATTTATCAAATTATTTATAATATTTAGTGGGATTTACATAAGTGATTAACCATGTCTTATATAATATTTATGCATAATCTGGTTTATTTTAGTTCTATCATTCATGCTTGTTAATTCATTAATTATGTAATCATGACAAGACATTCATAATGAAATAACCATGTAATTGAAAGAAATAAAATAATGAAGTGATATGATCATGAGCTCTTACTAGTGGTTAGTTTATCTAGCAGTTGATAAAATAACCATTGACCAAGGGGAAAACACCTTGAACCAATTATGGTTCATGCTTCAGATTTCAACCTAACCACCTATGTTTATCCTCAGATAGGTTTTGCAACATATACAAAATTGAAATTCCTCCACTTTCATGGGAGATACATCCATTACATAATCCTTTTACTCACACGTATGTGAGGGGGAAAAGGGGTTTACATAAAAGAAACCATGAGCATGCGGGCCTTACCTAATCAAAGTGTAGATTGTATCTATGCCAAAAATTTAATTTAATAATAAATTAACAGAAACCAATAACATACAAAATGAATTTTTGGGCTCATGATCATCCATATGCATGCAACTAATTACCTATTTAATAAAACTCTATTTTAATTCTTAATCATTCTTATTAAGAAAAATCATGCTCAAATTGAGTAATTATTATCTTTAATTAATCAATCTATTCTAATAATCCTTATCTGAATTTCATTGAGATTATCATATGTTATTATTTTAAGTAATTTAAATAATTTCATTTAAATTTATCCTTTTACATAAAATTACCTTGGAGGAAACATGGTGAATACCAATCCAAATCTACCCATCATGTATTATACTCGCATAAAATTTATTCTCTGTGACATTTAGCATGCCTAACTTATCATGTACTTTCATGACATGTCGTTTAAAATTAATGATTACATGAATTATATGAATTTTCTATAATGTTTCATTCTTTAATTCATTTATAGAAACAACTGTAATATAAATCATGGATGATATACAGACCTTTAACACTACATAGATATTAATTAAATATTTATATATATAAATATTAAAAGCAATCACATGGTGTGTCCTATCGACTTAATGACCACACACAGAAATACATCACAAGGTTTACATAATATAACAAATAATTTTTAAATCTATGTAATTGGTATAAGTACATGGCATTTAGATCCAATCGACAAGGCATGTACATCTCTTACTGTGTATTCGATATACACCTTTAGAGACTCGACCTGTGAATCGTACCTCCGAAAATTTGCAGCACAGAATTTTTCCAATAGGCCACATATTGTGTGAACTCCAAGATACATAGTCACTATTCAGGTAGGCCGTGTATGGAATTGATGGTCTATCTGTGTCTCAAAGGGTCTAAACGCCATGTAAATGTGATACATGATATGTAGTCTGTCTGACCATGTTCCTTTAAATTTTTGTTAACATGCGGTGCAATTTATTACATGTATTCAATGCAATCGACCAGAATTATCATCCAAACTATTTCCTAATGCATTAAACATGACTATATGGCAAATAACTATAATTAGAAGGTGTGTAATTATATGTTGTCTGGCTAGAAACATTGGAACCTCTGGGTGAGTTCCTCAATTTTATTTTAATCATAAAATTAAACGTCTCGATTAGATCTACAAGAAACGAAGGAGGAAAAAATATATCTAGAAATTCATATTAAAATAATATTCAAACATGAATTGAAAAACTAAATTAAATATGTGTAAATCATGAATGATTTTTAAATAATTTTAAAAAATTATGTGCCCACTCTAATACCACATTAAGGTTTTGGGTGCAGCAGAAGCATGTGTTGGGCAATGCCTAACATTGTTTTTTTCATAATCGATGATAAATCCAAGATCTATACAATTATGAACACCTTTATACATTGAATTGAATAAAATAAATAGAAAATGGATAATAATTCCCGAACTGAGAGAGAGAAGATCAACACGTATTTTTTATTATTAATATAATTACATAAAGAATTGTCTCTAAGGAATTTGTTCTTTGTTGATGATTATAATGATAGATCTGCAGTGCACCATCATTGAGTTGTAGAAACAAATTGTATATTTCATCTATAAGTGGTCCATATGTGTTCGAGAAATTTCCATACATTGGTAAAAGAGTCTCATGGTGCTAGCACATAGGATCATTGTGCTTGTATAGTCTGCCTTTGATCGTCTTGAGCAACACATAAAAACGTTCTCCTTGATCTGGTGGAGGAGGATCACTCTCCAGTCTTGAGTTCAATCTTGGAGATGAGAGATCTCTAGGCTTGAGAGGATTATCCATGATTTTTATGCACAACTGAATTGGATAATGAGGAAAATAACATAATTGGGTATTTAAATTACTAGGGTTAAAAGAAAATAATTGCACAAGTGATTTAAATTATTTATATAATCGAACAAAAGCCAATGTCATATAACAATATTATATTTTTATTTCATGAGAGGTACTTAACATGTGAATTAAAATTAAATTTTATTTATTTAAATAATATTAAATATTATTTATTTCTCATCGGACCATTAAACTCGATCTTCTTTTACTTTTGAATATTTATTGGGCCTTGAATAATGTATATTTATTTATTGAATAAATATCACTAAATTATTCACTAATAAATAAACAAATATTATATTCACTAAATAGAAAATATATATTTATTAAATATTTTGATCACAGTATATTCTCTTGAATAACTAGTTTCAGAATAAATGAGAACATGAATACATAAATAATTATGAAAACATGTGAGAGAATAATATTATTAAACTTTTTATATAATAAATAATAATATATTATTCAACTCAGATTCTTGATACACTCAGTGTGTGACCCTCTAGGACTATTTCTTAGTAGCATTTGGCGAAACAGCCTAATGTCCAAGGTTAACATCTTGCAACATGACAAGGAACCCATATAGAAAGAAGTTAATGTTGTAACGACGCATCACTACATAGAGATGCTTACTGTATGATATAATCCCTTTATCACAATATCTCTAATCGAGCAGGTTTCATTCTAGTTCCATCCACCGATATTATCAATGTATCTTTCTTTGACATTCCATAAATAGACCTTGCCTATAAAACACCATGGCCAAGAATTTATTCAGACTATATCATTTCCTTCAAATTTCTTGACAATTTAACATCCTTTAATGAACAAAAGTGATAAATCTGTTCTCGCATTTTTTATTAATGCAATATTACTCATGAAGCAACCAACGTATCCTACCTCATTGTGACCATTTTTCATTAGGATTTTAGTCAATAAATCTAAGTGCATGACTCAAAATATTCATTTATAATACTATGAATGTATAGGGACAATTAACACATCCTCAGATAGGAACATTCAATGACATACATAAATGTGAATTTCTTACTGGTGGGTCCTATTCTCATAATATCCTATTGGATATTACCAAGGGCATACATCATAAGAAGGTGCCTCAATGTCCTATGATTCTCCTCCATTGATATCATGTATCATTTGTGTCCCTCAAAAGATATCATTCATCTATAGAACATTTATTCAATAATAGTGCCATAGAACTTCTGAGTTCTCATCATAGTGGGGAACTTCTATGACCTTTTAGTAAGACAACTAGTCTTAGGAAATTAACACATACTATGTTACACAGAAGAACAATCATGATGCGATAATTAGTTTATTAATATTCAAAACAATGAATATATGTTTATTATAAAGTACAAATAAGTTGGTTCTACCGCACCTACTCTAACAGTTTTTATTTAGATATGGTTTATATATTGAGAAATATATTTTATATGTAAATATGATTAAATATTTATTTATAAAAATAAATTTTTATGTTTGAATATATAAAAAATATGTGTATTTTTGATATATTTGATTATAAATTAGAGTATAATATCAAAAGAGATAAAAAATCAAAACCGTAATATCAATATTAATGTAATATCCACGAATAAATTTAGTTTCCACTTAAAAAAATAATGCCCCCTTAAATGAGGATAAAAATCCATTGAATATTAAAAAATTAGGGTACCCCGAGTAAAAACTCAGTTTTGAAGGCCTTATGGGCATTATTTTGCCTCAAAAGGTGAGATTTGGGTTCCCTAGGTTAATAAGGAATATATCTCATTTCAGGAATCAACTGGATATGTGGTAGACCCAAAACTGACACTTGGATCAAATGTTATGGTCGTTTGAATTTGAGTTATGTTTTCAACTTATTTTTTATATTTTATTAATTGTTTAATTTTTTTTCTTCAAATTGTTATTAAATTATTATTACTCAATAATAATTATAAAATTAATAATGAATATTTTTTTAAATAATTTATAATCCATTTTCACTAAATATATTATATATTAAGTGTAAATTCCTAATTAACCTTATCTAAATCATATTTAGAAAAATTATATTTTTATTAATATAAATATATTTATATATTATTTTTAAATATATAGATATATATATATATTTGAAATATCCCCTTTATCAACACTTTTTTTACTATTGATGATAAAGGGCCCCCTTTATTAGAGAGTTTTTAATAGCACTCATAAAGGGGTACTTTTATCAGCACTTTTTTACAAACACTAATAAAGGGCACCATTTAGTAGAATATTTTTTATAACTATTAAATACCCCTTTTACGGTGCTAAAAAAATCATCGTCAAATACCCCTTTTAATAGCGCTTTTCCTTGCACTGACAAAAGGGGTCTTTAATCATGCTTTTAAATCCCTATCACTGAATAAACCCAGTTTGTATTAGAGTGTGTGCATTTTTTTCCTTTCATTACCCTCTTCCAACCTTATACATTTTCCTTTTGTTAATAAATTTGGGGTTATGAGGCTGTTTTCCAAATCCATGACTGAGCCATCTTGGTATATATAATTTTAAATAAATATATTTTAAAATATTTGAATATATTTATTAATATTTTTATACAATTATATATATTTATATAATTATTTAAATTTATACATTTATAAATATTTATATAATTATAAATATAATAAATATATTTATGTTAATTTTATAACTATTTTAATATATATTTAAAACTATTTTTTTTGTAATTATAAATAATTTTATGAAATTATATATATTTATATAATAATATATATTTATAAAATAAATTAATTTATAATTTTTTTGATAATTTTATATCTAATGTGATTGTTAATCATACCCTGGATAGGATGGGAAACATACGAATTATGAAAATTGGCAACCTGATAAGGCATTGAATGAGTCTCCAATTGAGGTTCTTGTCTAGTGTGTTGCAACATAGGACCCTCTTTCACATCCTGAAGGGTAAGGTTGCATTGGGCAGCCACTGAAAGCGGAATCTCAAGACATATTCCATTGGAGGATGGGTCCACGAAATCTGATGATCAATAGAAAATGAATTATTATCCATAGATTTACACTGCTTTTACTTCATTAGGAGTTTCTGGTAAATGGGGTAATATCTCAGATGATGGAATTGATAATGATAGATGAATAGTTTTTTGGACACCACTTATATCAGGACTCTAGGTTGTGGTGTTGATGTTTTTTAAGGATGTCATCATAAATGGAATGTTAAAGATGATCAATAGTGATGGTCTATATTCAGTATTATAAAAAATAAGTTCACGGAAGGATTATTCAAATCTACCATAGAATGTGCTTACCAGAACATCTTCAAGGCATAAAAGATAAATCTCACTTCAGAGTAGGAAAGCCCCAATGTAGTGATCCATAGTATCCTCAAAAAAGGAAATTCATATTTGGATTGGGAAACTGTAAATGAATCTAACTGTGACTATGAAAATGATCCTTCATCTTATGGTCATAAAAAGTATTTTATGGATGAGGGAAAGTCCCTTTTCTTTTTCCTCGTCTATTTTCTTATTATCTTTTTCTTCCATCATTTAATAAAATTTCTTGATCATTACTTCTAGCAAGACCTTTTTCATATATTTAATACATAAATATATTTATAATAATTTCAAAATTATTCATATATATATATATATTTATGATTATAATTCTAAATAAATATTTTAATAAATATTTTTATCTTTTTACTGTAAGGTGAAGGTAAAAGACTCATTATTAAAAGGGAAGAATATAATAGTAGCAAAAATTTGATGAGTAAGAGTCAGGCATGAAAACTCTTCCCACATTAAAACAGAAAAAATATAGAGAAAACATCAAAAACCATATTCCAAATTATTATAATATAAAAATTCTTCATTGAAATTAGAGTCATCAACCAATGAACTGATGTAGCTAGCCTAAGGATTCCACCCATATACAAGATATGTTGATCTAGTTCTCTTGATGGGCTTAAGATGGGAGTAATCCTTCAGTGGTCTTGATTTCTTTATTGAGGCCGATGAGAAAATTTCATCCTCCTTCAACTTAACTATATGAACCTTTTTATTACATTATGGTATAGATATTTCCATTCTGGTTTATACTTATGAAAATAGGGGAATAGAGGTCATGGTCCAACTATAGTCCGGTTACAAGACTTGACTGGGGCCTACACAATGTCTACTTTTATATATACACCATGTTTGTAGGGATACACGCTATGTAATCCCAGTACACAGTCTTGTAATGGTCTGGCCATAAATTGTACAAAAACAACATATAGAATCAGGTATATGATGTGTAGTTTTGTTTTTCATGATTAAATTGGGTAGTAGAGTCATTTTTGGATGTCATACTGAAATGATCCAATTCGATGAGCAGTGCTCCCATGATATATCTGAATGGGACTTCTAGTGGACGGCTTGACGTTGTGGCTTTACTTTCAGTTGTTGTACTTCATTCCAGTTGTACCTTACATTCGGTTTGGGTTTGTATTCTAGCCCATTTACTTTCCACACTTAATATTGTACCTAGTTTTATGTAGTGTTTAATTCTTCTTGCTTACTCTGTGGTGTTTTTTTACTTTATATAGGCAATTCCTTCCCCTTTTTTGGGATTTACACCTTGGTTCTAGTCGCCAGCCCCTGGCCTATGGGAGGTGGGCTTGGGGTAGTCACGGCACGGGTCTCGAGGATGGGTCGTGACATATTATTCCCACATTAATATGCTCTAACACTTCACACCTATTATAATTGGTGACGATCGATTAAAGTCTAAGCGATTTGACGATGGTCTCAGGTATGGCATCCAATCATAGGTGAATATCTTCTAGCTGACTACTATATCTACTATAGTGAACCAGGTCATGAATATTGAGCGGAACTAGAGGGAATCTAGAGGTTCAAGCTAGGTAATTTTGACATCATGATGTGGTTCTGTTTTGACTGGTAGTAAGAAGCGTCTTCTAGAGCTGACACATGACGAATCTACTACTCAAAATGTATATTCTGATTGCATGGTGAGGTGCTTCTAGTGCGGAAGAATTGGGAATATTATACCTTCATGCCCAACAGACATAATTGATTGTTAGGATTATGGAAATATGGGTTGTTTACAACATTTATGTTGGATGTTTCCACCATCATCTAGTGAGTGAGGGTCTACACCAACTCCACGTTCCAGAGTAGGGTTAGTAACTTCTCACTAGTCAAGGAATTGAAATATGATTGGCCAATCAAGCCAAGGTGGTGGTCGTGGCCATGGTAGCCAGACCCCAAGATCAAAGCGACAGTAGGGTGGGTCAGCTCTGGGTAGCCATGAAGTGTATCAATGTTATGGTACATGCTATACTTTTGCAGAGCAACAAACCCAGTAGGAGAAGGATCCTGGACCTTCTAATATTAGAGATACTATTCTAGTCACCTCTGTTTTAGCTTCTTCACTTTTTGATATTAGGGCTTCACATATATTCATATATGTGGAAATTTTGGAGATCCTATGGATCTGTGTTTTTACTTTTGATGATGTTATGAAACTAGACACTCTATTAGGGATTAGAACGACTTGTGTGAGATAGTTCAAGGAGTGGCCCCTTAAAATTTGCGGGTGCCACTTCATTTGGGATATCTATGTATTAGAGGTGAAATGATTTTATTTCATACTCAGAATGGATTGGTTAGTTTTTATTCAACCTTCTTCTATTTCTATCATTGTATGGTGTATTTTACATCACCATAGGTCATATATTTTCTACATAAGGGTGAATGGGATGTCCATGTGAGTTGAGCTAGACCCGAGCATCTTGGGTTGGGTGGGATGACATCCCAGATTGTGAGTTTATATCCTGATGACTAGCATAAAGGTAAAAAATATTTCCCTCATGTAGTTCATCATTTCATTGATGTCTTCCCGGATGACTTTTTAGGCCTACCTCTGAAGATTGAGGTAGATTTCTCTATCGAGAAAGTACTATGAGCTACATCGATATCCATTCCTCCTTATAAGATGGTTAAAACTGAGTTTCATGTTCTCAAGAGGTATCTATAGGATTTGGTGTCTAATGTTTTCATCCGACCCAATACATCTCCTTGGGGTTCACCAGTCCTTTATGCAAAAAAGGTAAATGGTACCCTCCGGATTTGCATGGAATATCAAAAATTAAACTAGTTGATGTTTATGAACTGATATCCTCTACTGTGAATAGATGATCTCATCGACTAACTCCTTTGAGATCCTCTTATCATCAAGTGTATTTTAGATCATCAGACATACCTCACACAAACATTCGGAGTAGGTATGGTCTTTTTGAGTATTTCGCCATGCCATTCAGTCTCACAAATGAGCCTATAGGCTTTATGGAACTTATGAACAGAGTTTTACATCCTTATCCTGACACATTCATTGTGGTTTTTGTGGATGATATATTGGCGTATTCTCACAATCGACATAATCAATCCAAATATTATGAGATCATTTTGATTATGCTGAGATAGAATCATTTATATGCTAAGATCACAATGTGTCACTTTTGGATTGATTAAATTCACATCCAAGGTCACATCATCTCTAATATAAGAGCATCAGTGGACATAGAGAAGGTGAGAGTAGTTGTTTCCTAGAATCAACCCAAGATCATCATTGACATACGATGTTTCATGTGGCTACCTAGCTACTACATGCACTTCATATATGAGTCATCATGTTTAGAAGCACAATTTATCTGACAGAATAAAAAGGATGCGAAATATTTTTTGGAAAAATCTCTACTAGATGGTCTTCCAGGAGTTGAAAGGGAGATTAACGTGAGAATTGATACTGATTTATCCAAATTCGGGTAGGAGTTACACAGTGTTCTACGATGAATCAGGTATCAGGTTGGGAGCAGTTTTTATACTGGGGAATAGAACTGTTGTGTATGGATATCATCAGTTAATGCCTCGTGAGAGAAACTACCTGACACATGATCTCTAGTTAGCAGTGGTTGTTCTTGATTTACGATGTTGGATTCATTAGTTACGAGGATAGCATTATCTGGTGTACATAGACCACAAAATCATTAAGTACATATGTACTCAGCATGATCTAAATATGAGGTAGTTACGGTGGGTGGAATTCCTTCAGCCCTTCGACTTCTAAATTTCATACACACATGGTAAGGTAAATCCCATGGCTGATGTTTTGAGCTGGAAGAATCAGATACAAGTAGTGCAATACGACATTAGTGAGTGGAATATTATGGAGTTGTTATTAATGATTCACTTGGAGGTGCATGAAAGTCTGGGACAAACTTTTCTTTCAACCTCTGTTGTTACCTCTACCCCATTATATTTTGTAAGTATGAAGAAACCATTGGATTCCAGAGGCTTAGATACATGGGAGAGTGTGGATGGTGATGACCCTCCTCCTGGTTAGACCATAGGCGAGGATGAGGTTCCGTGGTTACATGGTCATGTATGGGTGTCTACAGTCATGCACGAGGAGGTGATGTGAGATTTTCATACCTATGTATGGGAATTAAATCTTGGTGTCACCAAGATGTATCAGTATTTACATTGTTAGTATTGTTGTCCAGGTAAGAAATGGGATGTAGTTGGTTTTGTCATGAGATGTCCCACCTATTAGTAGGTGAAGGTGGAACACCATCAACAGACCAGACATTTATGATAGCTACCCATTCTTGAGTGGAAATTGAATAGTGTTGGGATGTATTTTATGATGGGACAACCAAGGTTTCCATGGGGTAATGATGTTGTGTGAGTTTTTTTTACAGTCTCACTAAAGTTTCACATTTCTTTCTGATCAAGGAAACCATAAATATTTATGTCTTTAGGATTTTGTACATTTGGGAGATTGTATGACTACATGGTATTCTTCATTATATCATTTCTGTTAGGGATGCTGATTTTAATTACTATTTTTGGACAGGTCTATAATGGTCACTTGGTTCATAAGTGCTTCTAATCATGGCATACCACGCTCAGACATATGGCCAATCAGAGCTCATGATTTAGGAGTTATTGGACATGCTTTGGGAATGTGTCCAAGATTTATGGTGTTCTTGGGAGAGACGCATACCCTTGGTTGAGTTCTCCTATAATAATAGATTTTAGGCAAATATTTAGAAGGTTACATACGATTATTTAAATAATAGACAATGTTCATCACTCCAGTGTTAGCTGGAGGTAGGATAGAAAGCTATACTGGGACCTCGTATTATCCAAGATACCACTGAGAAGGTGTTGTTGATTCAGAAGTGGATGACTACTACACAGTCTTGTCAGAAATCATATGTTGATCACCGTAGATGACCTTTGGATTTCATTATCGTGGATTGAGTTTTCCTATGTGTCGTATCGATTTTGGGACAAAGGAGGATCATGATACATGGTAATCTCTCACCGAGATAATTATTATAAAGTAATATTGATACTGAAATTATATATATATACTCCAATACAATTCCACAATCATAGGAAAGATATCATCACTCGTGCGTACGTACGGAATACCGTCTCCACGATGTGATGCGACTCGTTCTACATGATCATCATTACATAGTAATTATATAAATGAATTGAATGAATAAATACGATATATGTTACACTAATACCATTCTGGATATAAGGTATCTATAACCTTAAAATAAGAATAAGAATTTATTCGGCAAAACACGCATAATAACAAAAGGCAATAAGGACCTGAGTAACAAGTAACAATGAAATATTACTATCAAGAAGCTAATAATATGACCATATATGGTATCATATCAATATTTATGATTCTTGAATAAGTCAATAACATTATTTAAACCATTATACAGGAGCTTCGGACATGTACAATGCCAATTGGACCTAAGGTAAGGGGAAATATCACAATCTCATTTTTATCCGAGATTTTTTTTACTTTGGCATTTATTGGGGTGTATTTTATCATCCACATCCATGTTCCCTCAATATGTAATATTGTTTCCATCCACTTACAATAGTTTAAATCCAATTTTACCCTTCGGTGAGTTTTTAGTAAAGAATATTAAAGGAATCTTTTGTCGTTTTTTTGTACGTGGTACTTTTTGACTTTTCCGACAAAAGTACGAAGAATGTTTTTTTAACTTATACGGCATGAATGGATTTTTAAAACATTATTTCCAAGAAGCTTCCTTTACAAGTTTTCATGTTTATTTTTAATCAACTTCTTTTAGTTTATAATTGTATGACATGTTAAGAAAAGAAAAGTGTTTTTGAAGAAGAAAGGATATTTTCCTCAAGAATGGAGTTCAAGTGTTTTATCAAAATTATTTTCCATCTAAGATAATAAAGGGTTCGGTTTTTATCCCTTTAATTACATTGATTTTATTATGTTATGAGGGAATTATTTTTATGAAGTCATTTACCTTATATGATTTGTTTTATGATGTCATGATGTTTCAAGAATCCCATTTTTGTTACATGTGTTATGCGATGATGTATGATTTATGATTATGTGGCACACATAAGAAAGGATTCATAATAAGATGGGTGGGACCTATATCTCCCTCCAATGCATTGGGTAAAGATTTTATATCTCATTAGATAGACATGGCTGGAACAGTAGGTTATATCGGTTTAGTGAAACAGGACTGGAACGAGGGTGACTCGGTTCAGAAAGGGACTGCCCACTAAGATAGTCTTGGCAATGAGTCATGAATTACAAGAAATGATTTTCCATGATTATGTGTGCATGCCATAAAGTTTCACGTTTTATGTTATGATTAAGGAAATCTCATTTTCACTTCTATGATTTATTCCATGTTAAGATATTATGATCCCTTTTGCAGGTTTTGATTTTCAAAAAGATATGATATGATTTTTATTTCCTTTATTTGCCCTTGCTGAGCATTTGAGCTCACCCTTTTATGTTTTCTTTTCCCCAGGTCAGGAAGATGGATAATAAGTAGAATAGGCTAAAAGGGACCCTAGATATGATGAAATAAATGGGAGACACTGTAGAAGATTTACGAACCAGTTGTTTATGTTTCCCAGTTTCTAAAGACACTATACCTATACGGTCCTTTGTGGTTTCGTCATATGTTGTAATAAGTGAGATTCAATTTTGAAGTATTAACAATGTATGTAAAGTATGGGTCTTTATAGTTGGTATCAGAGGAAAGGTATAGTCAACCTTTGGAAACTAGGATGTGAAAGCCTTAGTAAGAACCCTAAGGATAAGTCTAAGCATAGAACATAATCTTAGTGTTTTAGAAATGGCCATGAATAACCTAGGATAGGACCTTAAGCATGAAAATTTTATTCTTGAATTATGTGGTTTCCTATTATAATTAGTGTTTCTCACACTATTCTTCTTGGTTTTAGTCAATGGCTGGAACCTGAAGGAACCGTGTTAATGCGGAATGCGATTGGAAATGCAATGATTGTCCCCCTGAGCAACCAAACAATATGGGAGCTGGAATGCAAAATGTTGTATCCATGATCACACAACTTTCTCAAGCTATGAATCATGCAGGACTTCCAAACGAGCAAAGGAAGGAGCAACATTCTGTTGAATCCTTCATGAGGTAGCATCCAACTTCTTTCAGCGGGTCTACAGATCCATTAATTGCTGAACAATGGATTAGTACTACTGAAAAGATATTTTCAGTTCTTCAATGTTCTGAACATGATAAAGTCATCCTAGAAGTGTATCGTTTGGAAGGAGATGCTGATCAATGGTGGAATCTTATTAAGAATACGAGTCAAAGGGATGAAATTGAGTCTATGGAATGGGACGAGTTCAAGAACATATTTTTCAATAAGTACTTCCCACGTATTCTCCGAACAAAGATGGAGAAAGCGTTTCTTGAACTGAAGCAAAGGGATGATGAATCTGTTGGTACCTATAAAGCAAATTTTACAAGACTTGAAAGGTACGCTTCTGGTATTATTATCTAACCTGAGAGTAAGATCGATCGATTCTTTAGTGGCTTAAAACCACGTCTTCGAAGGGCGTTAGCCATAAGGGACTACAATAGCTATGAGGAAATCGTTCGATGTGCTCTCAATGTCGAGATGGAGATTGGAGTAACCCATCAGTCACATGGGTTTGATAAGAAGAGGAAGATGGAATTCAAAGGAAAATCTAAAGAGCACACTGAAAAGAAGATGAGATTTCCCTTATGCTCAAAGTGTGGAAAGAAACATGGAGGTAGTTGTCTTAAAGGGACAAGTAAATGTTTCCAATGTGGAAAGGAAGGTCATCCGGCATTTGAATGCCGCGATAATGGGAAGAAGATGTCTAATGATGCAAAAAAAGGAAGGGATACACAGAATGAACCTACTACACCTCAATGTATCAAGTGCAAGGAGATGGGGCATTATGCCAATCAATGCCCAAATCCAAGGGTTGATGATGATGGTCGAAGTCAACAAAATCTTAAGGCTAAAGACAAAGGAAAGTCACATGCAATTTCTATCAGCGATGTGGAGTACGATAACGAAGTGGTGAAAGGTACACTTATCATCCAATCTAAAGTAGCAAATGTTTTATTTGATTCTGGATCCACCCACTCTTTTATTTATGAAAACTTTTCTAAGGGTATCACCATATTACCTCAACAATTAGATGTTGAGTTAGCTGTGACAACACCTAATGGCACAACGGTTGCATCAAAAGTTTATAATTCTTCTCCGATTGAAGTTTGTGGGAAAGTGCTTCCTGCAAATCTTGTGATCCTTCCTTTAGTGGAATTTGATGTGATTAATGGCATGGATTGGCTTTCTCTAGATGGAGCTCATATCAATTTCCAAAGAAGGGAAGTCACATTTCATATTCCATATCAATCTACGATCGTCTATCAATGCAATGATGAACATAACCTTCTAGTGGGAATTTCTTCCATCTTATGGGTATTGATTCCACTAAATGAAGGTTATTTATCTCAAATGGTTGGTGAGAAACTCACGATTAAGAATATTCCCATCGTACGGGAGTTTGATGATGTCTTTCCAGAGGAATTATCGGGTCTTCCACCAAATCGTGAAGTTGAGTTTTCAATAGAACTCGTACCAGGTGCTTTGCCAATTTCAAAGACACATTATAGAATGGCCCCAATTGAGTTGCATGAATTGAAGAAGCAACTCCAAGAGAATCTTTATAAGGGATTCATACGCCCTAGTGCATCACCTTGGGGAGCACCTGTTCTATTTGTTAAGAAGAAAGATGGATCAATGAGACTCTGCATTGATTATCGAGAACTTAACAAGATCACTATCAAGTACAAATATCCTCTCCCACGCATTGATGACTTATTTGACCAACTACGCGGAGCTCAATACTTTTCCAAGATTGATCTTCATTCAGGGTATCATCAATTAAGGGTCAAAAGGGAGGATATACCAAAGACGGCTTTCCGTACAAGGTATGGACACTATGAATTTATAGTGATTCCATTTGGTCTTACTAATGCCCCTGCTATCTTCATGGATCTAGTGAATAGAGTCTTTAGAGACTGTCTTGATCAATTTGTGGTAGTCTTTATAGACGATATTCTTGTCTATTCAAAGAGCAAGGAAGAGCATGAAGATCATTTGAGAATTATATTGAAGACCCTGAGAAAGGATAAGCTTTATGAAAAATTTACCAAGTGTGAATTTTGTCTTCAGAAAGTTGCATTTTTGGGTCACATAATCTCAAAAGAGGGGATATCTGTGGATCCAGCAAAAACAAGGGTTATCGAAAGATGGTCGAGACCAACAACAGTAACTGAGATCCGAAGTTTTCTTGGTTTGGCTAGATATTATCGACGTTTTGTAAAAGATTTTTCATTATCTAATCCACTCACCAAGTTGACTCGGAAAGGAGTTACGTTTGTCTGGACAGAGGAATGTGAAGAGAATTTCAAGGAGTTGAAAAGAAGGTTATCCAGTGCACCTGTGCTCACACTGCCATGTAGTGGAGAACGGTTTGTGATCTACAGTGATGCATCCAAGAAGGGATTGGGGTGTGTTCTTATGCAAAATGATATGGTGATAGCTTATGCCTCACGACAGTTGAAAATCCATGAGCAAAATTACCAAACACAGGATTTGGAGTTGGCTACGGTAATCTTTGCATTAAAGATTTGGAGGCATTACCATTATGGTGAAAGGTGTGATATTTATACTGATCATAAAAGTTTAAAGTATATTTTCACACAAAAGGAGTTGAATATGCGTCAAAGAAGATGGTTGGAGCTGATTAAGGATTATGACTGCTCAATTCATTACCTCCCTAGGAAAGAAAACAAGGTGGCAGATGCATTAAGTCGACAAGACCATGCTAGTTTATCCATGATGAGGATCACAAAAGATCCAATATTTATGGATTTACAAAGGATGGATCTTGGAATTATAATGGAAGGGGAAAAATCTTATCTTTCTCAAATGAATGTTCAACCATCTCTACATGTGAAGGTTAAAGAGGCACAGAAAGAAGATGTCGAGTTACAAAAGAAGGTGAGAAATATTCCTGAATTCAACCTTGATTGTGATGGGATAATAAAGTTCAGGAATCGGGTTTGTGTTCCTCCCATCCCCGAATTAAAGAAGGCGCTGCTGGATGAGGCTCATAGTTCATCATTCTCTATTCATCATAGAAGCACGAAGATGTATAGGTACCTGAAAGAGTACTTCTGGTGGGATGGCATGATAAGATATGTTGTTGAATATGTCTCTCAATGCATGGTTTGTCAACAAGTTAAAGCAGAGAGACAGAAGTCTAAGGGGATGTTACAACCATTACCCATACCCGAATGGAAATGGGAAAACATCACTATGGACTTTTTCACATGACTTCCTAAAACATCCAATGGCAATAATGCTATTTGGGTCATAGTTGATCGTCTTACAAATTCTGCACACTTCATTTCTATTAGAGAGGATTTCTCTCTAGATTAGCTTGCCAGGATATATGTAAAGGAAGTGGTAAGATTGCATAGAGTACCACATTCTATTATATCTGATCGGGACCCGAGATTTACCTCGAAGTTCTGGTGAAGTCTTCAGCATACTCTATATACAGATTTGTGATTCAGCACTACTTATCATCCCCAGACAGACGGTCAGTCTGAGAGAACAATTCAAACCCTAGAAGATATGTTGAGAGCTTGCTCTATGGATTTCAAAGGAGGTTGGGATCAACACCTACCTTTGGTGGAATTATCTTATAATAATAGCTTTCACTCCAGTATTCAGATGGCTCCTTATGAAGCTCTCTATGGAATGAAATTCAGAACTCCTACTTGCTGGGATGAAGTTGGGGAAAGAAAGCTATTAGGACCTGATCTCGTTGATGAAATGGCAGAAAATGTCAGATCTATTCAACAACACATAAGAGCAAATCAGATTCGACAGAAAATTTCTGCCGACAACTGAAGAAAAGACCTAGAGTTTGAAGTTGGTGATAAAGTGTTCTTACGAATATCTCCCTGGAAGAGGGTTATGAGATTTGGAAAGAAGGGGAAGTTGAGCCCTAGATATATCAGTCCTTTCGAAATACTGGATCGTGTTGGGAAGGTAGCTTACCGATTGGAGCTTCCACCAAATCTCTCTCAAGTTCACGATGTGTTCCATGTATCTCTCCTGAGAAAGTACATACCTGATCCTTCACATGTACTCAGCTCAGAAGCTGTACCGCTAGAGCAAGATCTTTCTTATGAAGAACAGATGATAGAGATTCTGGATCGTAGCGAAAAAGTCCTATGAAACAAAACCACTCGATTGGTGAAAGTTTTATGGAGGAACCACCAACTTGAAGAAGCTACATGGGAGCTTGAGGATATGATGAGGGAGAAGTATCCTCATCTGTTTGTAACAAAGTGATGAATTTCAAGGGCGAAATTCATTTTAAGGGGGGTAGAATGTAACACCCGAGATTTTAATGAGTAATATTTTGTTTTTATATATCATCAAAGGAATCTTTCACTACACACTTTCTTGGCTTACTTTACACGCAATCATGACCTTCCTCGATAGCTTGCGTCGTACGCAATACCGAGTTTCACTAAACAACGATATGTTATTAAAATATTATTAAAACTAGCCGTTATGAATAGTAATAACCACTTTTTGAAATTTTATAAATTTTATTTTTGAAAATGGACTTCATTTTTGGATTCGGAATACCGAAATTAGCCAAGGGTGAAATTTTGGTATTTTTCTGAAAACTTTCAATTTTTGATGAATAGTGAAACCACTAAGTGGTAGGTTAAAAACTGAATTTTGCATAAAACTTAATTTTACCGCTTCTGTGAATGGAATTTCAAAAATCCGACAGACACAGTTGATATCAGTAAGTAAAATGTTGTTCAATGAGATAAAAATAATTTTTTAGTGAATAGTAACATTTTACTTTTTTTACCCCGGTTAATAGTAAATAGGGTAACTAAGGGTAAATATGATATTACTATTACCCTAACACATGTCCTAATTCTATTGGACAAGTTTAATTCGACCAAAAACAAACTTAGGAATAAAATATGACCATTTAGGCCCGCTTGGATTAGATTAGGACATTTATTATTAATTTATTTAAAGAAGGGTTAAAATAATTAAAATCAATGTTTAATAAGTAAATCATTTTTAATATGGGGTTATACATAAGATAAATTCGACTATAAATATTCATTAGAAATCTAAAAAGATTTCCTACATAATGGTATTTTATTTGTAATTTTTAGACATTAAATAATTTAATTTATTTATGACACAATGATGATGCAGTAATTATCTTATTAATGAAATATTGACATAATTGATGTTATAAACACCAAAATAAATGTAATTTGAGACTTTTTATGAATTACAATAATTTTATTGGTTACTATGATATATTTTTGTTTATTTAATCAACTTGGTTCGAACATATAATTTTGTTATGACTTTCAAAAAAATCATATATCAAATAGTGTCAAAATTGACACAAAATAGTTTTTAAATAAAATATTATATTACTAATTGTTATTTTATTTCTAAAAATCTAAGTTTAGGCCAAATTACTTAGCTAAGGATATATATATTAATAATAAACAATTTGGGGTTCGTTTGGCATGTTATAGTAAGTGTATTAACCATATATTGAAAGAAAACAAAAAGACACGGTAAAAGTTAAATTATTTAACTTAGAGTTAAATCTAATTGATAAGGTTAAAATAATACCCTAAACTTGTCTAAATCCTATTGGTTGATAGGATTTCGACCCATACCCACTTTATCTTCTAAATAAGACCCTTTGAAACCATTATAAACCGATTTTGACTTTAATATAAAATAATATTTTGAGATATTCCTAAGGTGCCCCTCTCCTCCCTTATAAAAGGGCACCTCCTCCCCCTCCTCCTCACACCAATTTGAGCCCTCAAGCTCGGCCAACCCCTGCCATTTTCTCCTCTACACTTCCCTAGAATAATCCTAGAGGCCCTGGTCTTCTTCAAAGTCCAATCGTAGTCCCCTAAGTGGAGGATTCAAAGAGGCGTTCCAAAGAAAAGGTAATATCCATTACCGATCTTTTCAATTTTTTTCTTCTTCAACTTCTTCTTCTTTAGTTGTTTCATGATAAAGTAATAACATCAGTATTACATAAATACTGATATGTTATTATAAATATTAAACAACCCTAATTCACCTTCTATCCATCCTACGGAAAAATGAAATCACCGCGCGTGCGTACGTACGAAATACCTTCTCCACGCCGTGGTGTAATCTATTTTCCACCATCACCTTACAAGGATGGGTATAATGGTGTAATGAGTAACTATTTATAATTATTATAAATTAATATTGATACTGAAATAATATATATATACTCCAATACAATTCCACGATCATAGGAACGATATCATCACTCATGCGTACGTACGGAATACAGTCTCCACGATGTGATGCGACTCGTTCTACATGATCATCATTACATAGTAATTATATAAATGAATTGAATGAATAAATATGATATATGTTACACTAATACCATTCTGGATATAAGTTATCTATAACCTTAAAAGAAGAATAAGAATTTATTCGGCAAAACATGCATAAGAACAAAAGGCAATAAGGACCCGAGTAACAAGTAACAATGAAATATTACTATCAAGAAGCTAAGAATATGACCATATATGATATCATATCAATATGTATGATTCTGGAATAAGTCAATAACATTATTTAAACCATTATACAGGAGCATCGGACACGTACAAAGCAAATTGGACCTAAGGTAAGGGGAAATATCACAATATCATTTTTATCCGAGATTGTTTTTACTTTGGCATTTATTGGGGTGTATTTTATCATCCACATCCATGTTCCCTCAATATGTAATATTGTTTCCATCCACTTACAATACATTAAATCCAATTTTACCCTTCGGTGAGTTTTTAGTAAAGAATATGAAAGGAATCTTTTGTCGTTTTTTTTTGTACGAGGTACTTTTTGACTTTTCCGACAAAAGTACGAAGAATGTTTTTTTTAACTTATACGGCATGAATGGATTTTTAAAACATTATTTCCAAGAAGCTTCCTTTACAATATTTCAAGTTTATTTTTAATCAACTTCTTTTAGTTTATAATTGTATGACATGTTAAGAAAAGAAAAGTGTTTTTGAAGAAGAAAGGATATTTTCCTCAAGAATGGAGTTCAAGTGTTTTATCAAAATTATTTTCCATCTAAGATAATAAACGGTTCTTTTTTTATCCCTTTAATAACATTTATTTGATTATGTTATGAGGGAATTATTTTTATGAAGTCATTTACCTTATATGATTTGTTTTATGATGTCATGATGTTTGAAGAATCCCATTTTTGTTACATGTGTTATGAGATGGTGTATGATTTATGATTATGTGGCACACATAAGAAAGGATTCATTATAATATGGGTGGGACCTATATCTCCCTCCAATGCATTGGGTAAAGATTTTATATCTCTTTGAGATAGACATGGCTGGAACGGTAGGTTATACCGGTTCAGTGAAACAGGACTGGAACGAGGGTGACTCGGTTCAGAAAGGGACTTTGTCCACTAAGATAGTCTTGGAAATGAGTCATGACTAACAAGAAATTATTTTCCATGATTATGTGTGCATGCCACAAAGTTTCAAGTTTTATTTTATGATTATGGGGATATCATTTTCACTTCTATGATTTATTCCATGTTAAGATATTATGATCTCTTTTGCAGGTTTTGATTTTCAAAAAGATATGATATGATTTTTTTTTCCTTTATTTGCCTTTGCTGAGCATTTGAGATCACCCTTTTATGTTTTCTTTTCCCCAGGTCAGGAAGATGGATATTAAGTAGAATATTCTAAAAGGGACCCTAGATATGATGAAATAAATGGGAGACACTGTAGAAGATTTATGAACCAGTTGTTTATGTTTCCCAGTTTCTAAAGACATTATACCTATACGGTCCATTGTGGTTTTGTCATATGTTGTAATAAGTGAGCTTCAATTTTGAAGTATTAACAATGTATGTAAAGTATGGGTCATTATAGTTAAGGGTAGTTTTACATACTGGAGAACATCGTCCTTCACGGGGTACCCTCAAAGATTGTGTCTGATCATAAAGCATGATTTATGTCACGATTACAGGGAGGACTCTAAGTGGAATTCAGGTTCATATAAGGATGAGTAAAATATTTCACCACTTGAATTATGGGTAAACTGAGCGCAATATCCAGATGTTTTAGGATTTCCTAAGGGATTTCTTATTGGATTTTGGTCGGAGATGGGAGGATCACTTACCCTTGTTAGAGTTTTCATACAATAATACCTATCATTATACCATTGGAATGAATACTTTTGAGGAACTATATGGGATACTTGGTATGTCACCCTTATGTCATACAAAGATTGAAGATTCATCTCTTCTGGGACCAGAGGTTGTGCTGGTGATAATAGAGAAAGTGCAGGTCATCCGTGAGCAGATGAAGATAGACCAGAAAAGATAGAAATCCTTCGTAGATAAACGTTGTATGCCCGTGGAGTTCAAAAAAAGAGAACATGTTTTCTTAGGAGTCTCTCTGCAGTGAAGAATGTGAAGGTTTAACCCGGTAGGAAAGCTATCCCCAAGGATCATTGGGGCATTCGAGATTGTGTGGAGGGTTGGCGAGGTTGCCTATTGGCTCACCGTACCCGCATAACTAGAGGAGGTGCACCACGTCTTCCATGTGTCACAACTGAGATGGTATGTGCAAGACCCTAAAGACATCATTGACTAAGGGGAGATGAACATATGGTAATGAACCACTTTCCTAGAGTAGCCAATGGTGATTGAGGACTGACAGGAGAAGTATATTCATGGTCAGCCATCCCTTCGGTTCACGTGCAGTGGCAACACGGAGACATGAAGCACAATTCCTTTGGGCAGGAGATCTAGATATGAGATCAATATCTTGAGTTGTTTTCCTAGTTTTTATTTTACAGGGATGAAAATCTTGATGGAGGGAATGATTAAGAGACTCTGTTTTTTTCCTAGGGAAACTTTGAAATGTATATATATATATATATATATATATTCGGAGCTAGGCATTAATAATGATGTGAAATTTCAAGGTCTGATGTGCCTGGAAATAATTTTATAAAAAATATTAAATAAATTTTTTATTGATTGCACATGGTAAATTGATTAAACAATTTAAATATTAAAAAATTGATTGAATCTTAAATGTGGGACCACGGTTCGTGTCGAAACATGATTTTTAACATATGTGTGACATAAAATGAGTCAACTCAAGATTTTTGGAACCCTCAACCATTAATGGTGAGTTTAAGTTCATAAATTAGTTAGTGAACTAATTAATTAAATTCATTTAACCTAAACCAAATTTCTATAAATATTTCATTAGGGATAATTCATCAGGGTTGGAAAATAATTCTCCCATCTCCGGTAACGCTCCCTCCACTTTTCCATTGGAGTATCAAATCGAGTGACAACGAAACATAGGATCGAGCGGATCAAGACATAGAGAATGCAAAAACTCCTTCCAAATAATTGGAAAATGTGTTCTTCATCTGAAATTGATACAAAACTAAGGTGACTTGTTATATGTGGTTCTCCTCCAATATAATTAAAATATTGAGCACGATCAATTTTCTCTCTTTGATCTTTGTTAATTTGAGCCTTCGCATGATCCCATGTATCAAAATAAAGTATCCTTCCAATTTATATTTTTGTTATGTCATGCTTCTAACCTTCATCATCATACTATAAAATCATTGGTTAATGATTTTTTCCCAACAATGTTTATCACCTTTGTTATTGATTTTTTTTCAACCACTTTTCTTCACATTCTTCATCATTAGATCATGGGGTCATGATTAGACATTGACAGAGTAGGTTCATGTGCGATCGAACCCCCAGATTCATTGTGGTAGAAAAAAAGTCCTATAGATCAATGGTTTGAGAAAAGATTTATAAACAAACAGAATGATGTTTGGGGAATAGACTGGATTGGCACTGTAGGTGCGTGTTTGTGATCAGAGGTCGTTTGAAATCGAGTCGATAAACCCTATTTTACCGATTAGTGCGCAGGGGAGAAGTGCACTTTCATGGGGCTAGTTTTAAGTGGAGGTTGTGCTTGGGATCTCATGATGGATGTTGTTTGGTGTGGACGTGATGATGGCCATACTCAGACCTCTGATGAGGTGGTTGGGTGTGGTCAATGTTGAGAGCATATATAATAATAATAATAATAATAATAATAATAATAATAATAATAATGGAGGTGAGTTAATAAAATTGAAATAATATTTCTAATTATTAATATATTAAATAATATTAGTAATTGTTCCATGAAATGTTTGTGGTTACTTAAATTAAATTATATTGGGAGCCATGATTAATTATCATAATTATTATTTATAAAAATTAGTTTATTAGAGAGAGAATGTTATTGAGAAAAAAAATGGGATGGAGTTGAATATATAAAGTAAAAGAAACAAATTGTCGTTTTATTTAATCTAATTTATTGTTGAACCGGTGTAAGAAAAGGGAGGAAAGAGCCTATCTGTCCAGCGTGGAAATAATAATTCCATTCTCCCATTTTATCCCTTTATATATTATTATAATAATAAATGTATATCTTGAAGAGAAATGGTGGAGGTGAGGCCGCTTACACCATATTCAAAGGAAGAAAATCCTTTGAGCGTTGCCCTTGAAGGAAAAAAGGTTTAGAAAAAAATATACTATTTATATTATTCTTATTGGTTGTCAAACCCTAAATTTTCCTTTAACTTCTTCTTACAATATAGAATTGATGAACTGTCAGCGATAACGTGATCCCGGAATTGATACGATCATTTTGAAATAGATATTTGATACTTTTTTTGAACTTGTGCCTTGGGTAAACTAATCACCTAATAATTATAAAATTATTATTATTGTGTGATACTGTATCTCACATACCTCTATCATGAAGTGTTGGAATAACCAACCGTTTGCAACGCTGTGACCAAGAAATTAATCCAGAAATTTCAAGACCAATTTCGGGTATTTAATTCTGATTCGTTGCTCAGGACCATGAAGCACCATTCATGCATGATTCGGTGAAATGAAATTTTTTTACCAGGTGTCTGATTGAGGCAAGTGAACAATCTATCATGAGCATTTTTTCATGAGCCTCATGTAATATTCTGGACTTTGTCCGAGATACATTTTTTAGTACGCTTACCCATCATGTTGTGCCACATGGCCAGCAAGTTTTGTTCTGACTAGGAGATGTCTAGATAGTAAAGCAGAACCCCTGCCATGTGGGTCCTACAAATGCCTTATACCTCCTTTTTAGTAAGCTTCATCATTCCATATATAATTCCTTTGAACATGAATTTTGGTATGTGAATATCCTATCCATACTGTTTTTCCATACTTTTGGCTTTTCAGATACGATGTGGAATGTTCTGGGTACGATGTTCTAAGGCAACCCATGATGACATCTGCGATTATTTAGAATCATGAGAGATTTTTGGGAATAACCCTCCACCAGGACTGGGTAGTGGATTTCCCCGATGAGAATATTGGTTTTACCCTCCAATTGGCATGGTAAGTGGGTTTCCCTAATAATATTTCTGAGTTACAGTCTAATAGGATTGGGTAGTGGAGTTCCTCAACGTTCTTGGTTTACCCTCTAGTAGGGTTGGGAAGTCACTATTATAAATTAAGGATATACTCACACTTATATATCCAATGTTTAAAAAACTATTTATATTGGTTAAGATAACACAATGGTTTAAAAAATACCCGTGGAATTTTTCCTATTTCTCCCTCTTTTCTCAGGATCCCCACACTCTTTTTCCCCGTGCATGCGATCACGATCCCTACCCTACCCTACCCACTCGCTATCCCACCTCCCTCTCTACCCTACACCACGTGACACCACTTTCTTGGCACTACCACCCAAACTCTAGCCATTCTACTCCGCTAATGTGTCCACCCACCTTGGGATGATCCTCAATTGATGATGCAGTCATCCCACCAACCTGTCTGCATTCCTCTTTCTCTTTCGATGCATCTTCTACCTTCTCACCGAGGTGGCTCTGATGCAACCTCCCCACCTCCCTACTAATGTAGTTCTGACACTATGGTCTGAGTCCTGCCAAACCCTAAGGTACTCATGTGGTCTGATTTTTGTGGGTCTCCTTGCAGCTAGGGATTCTTCGATGTTGTGGGATTCCATGGACCAGATTAAGGCCAAATTAGTTCTCACATTGATAAATCTTTAATGGTTTCTGAACACTAGATTGAGATTTTAAGCACACCTTATGTTTCTTATTATCAAGGTTATTCAGATTACTTATTTGGTTATATTCAACCAATATCTAATGGTTTCATTCCATTTTAGATGATCTTGGTGGGTGTTTCTATGAAATTTCTTTTTTTTCAAACCATGTTATTCTTGTGTTTTCTAAACCCATTATTATTTCATTACTATTATAACTCTATATGATTATTTGATATGTTCTTATGTTTATTATAAAAAACTATTATTTATGTTTTTTCCATATGTTTTTAATGATGTTGTGTTAATGTAAAAATATACTATCAGGACTTGTTAGATTAATTTTATGTTTCTATTAATTTCAATGAGGTTTTTGTGTTAAATAATATTTGATAATATTTTTTTATGAAGGATCAAAACTGTATTGATATTAACTTGAAAAACAAAGGCTTGTTTGTTAATTTTTATAACATATTATTCATTTTGTTAATTATACCCTTGGCTTAATCCCCAATGATATTATGTTCTATAAGATAATATATATATTATGAATTAAATGTGATTATGATTTGATATTATGTGGAATTAATATTTTTTTATAATGAAAATGGTGTATGGGGATGGGATAAAGTATTGATATTGTGATGCGTTTCTATGCATTTTACATTATATATTTAGTATATGTGTTATAAAATGATTCCCCACCTCCAATAGACATCATTATTGGATCCATTGGTATCTAAGTGGGATGTTGAGAAATAGTTATACCAGTCATGTTTATATACTTATTAGGATCATTTAATGCATGGATTGAATCTGTCTAGAGGGAATTCTAGTAGGTAAGACTAGTTGGAGAAATAAAATGATGTTATATATTAGGATGTTCTTTGATAGTATGAAATGTTATTCTACTCAAGTACATACTGGACAGTCTAACTATGATCAATGAAGGTTACATATGATATGAGAAATAATTTACCTAGACTTTTCCATGGAACAACTATCTAATAATGATTTTCTTCTATTTTCATCCACTACTTACAAGGATATGTACTAATTGATATTTTCCCTTTTTATGGTGAAACATCAATATATTCCATATCCTAGTATGGTTTTCTAAAAATTTAACATTATTTTATAGTGACTTTTTGGTACACAACTCACTTGTTTATTACCGTTGTATATTAATTTTCCACATTTTTTATACAACTATTTGTTCACTAGATTACTTGAAATTATTTGTTATGCTATTTAAAACAAGAATTGAAATGGAATTTTGGAAGGTTATTTAATTTCAATGGCTGCTTCCCATCAAAGAAGTGTGTTTTTTAACATGTGTTTTCAAATGAATAAATTTATATATGTACACAAGATGATTTAAAAAATAATTATTTAGAGCATGACCATGAGTTGTTTTTAAAAATTAATCATTAATTTATTAATTTTTTTTCAAACTAGAATATATAAAATATCTTGAAAAGGGAAATGAAAATAATATTCTATTTAATACTACTAGGAAACATTTAACACACCCTACATATACCAATCATTCTATCTAGACTTTGCTGATTTTGCATGTACATGTTAAGGATTCTAATAAGCTCCTTCTTTTGGAATCCTTGACTTAGGTCACTCTTGGAATAGAACATTTTGGTTATGTTCGATTAAGAATCAGGTTCATGAGAATATTTCTGGTTTAGTCTTATATGTTTCATTGTTTCATTTTTGATAGTATATATTATTTCCAATTAATCCAGAATTGTATTTTGGGATCGATATTTATGCATGATGTATCTCTGTAATGTAATATTGAATGTGAGACGGTACTTTACTTAAAATTTTGGTTTTTTTTGATTCCATTGAATTTAAATATACTTATTTACTCTTTCAGGTTAGTCCAACATATGGACATGACAGTTTGTATTCTTAATAAATTTCCATTGTTTCTATATTTGTATTTATTACAATGAAAACAATCCCAATATTGTTTTCAAATAATTTCAATAAGTTATGGTTTAGTGTTTTCTAAAAAGAGTTGATTCAGTTCACTCCATGGTTTATGTTTTGAATAAAATTGGATATAATGTTTTAAAATAGTTGTTATTAATGTTCCTATTTTTTAGTAATGGGATGTACATATCAATATCAAATTTATTTATTCAGAGTTGTTTATGAAGTCATGTATCATATATCACGTAGATTTGACACACCAATCACATATATATAAGAATACTTTATATCTCACTTGTTTTCAAATTATATAATAGGTGGTTTCTTATGATGACTCTGGTTTTATCCACTACCATCGAAGGCAGTGATTTTGACATCATATTTAGGTAAGGTTTCATTTATATTTAATCTTAGGCCCAATATTAACTATGGATTTTTTTATTTTTGGGTTTTTAATATTTTTGTAATGCATTTTTTGATATGTATCTTTTCGTGTTGAAATTATTATAGAAACTATACTTTGTAACTATGAATTTTTTATCCATATAAAGAAACAATAAATCCAACATGTTATTCTTTTCAATTTAATTTAACTTATATTCCATTAATTTTTACTTTTCAGTAGAAATTTTTTTATACCTAAAATGAAGTTCCCAATGTTTTCTGTTGGTTTTAGTTTTTGTTAATGTGTTTTAATAAGTATGACCTTGAGAAGATGGGTGATAAATTAAGATTCAACCCAAAGGGGATGAAGGTGCGCCCCATACTTTTGGTTAAAGATTAAAGAAGAGCATGTTTGTTAATCTTCGGTATGTTTAATTAAAAGGTTAAAAATGGAAAAAAATAATTGATAATAGCTAGCTGATGTAGTAGAGAATCCATCAATGTTGTATTGAGAATGAAGGATTATAGAATCAAATATCAAAACACAAATGGACAAAGTCTATTGATGGATGAAGTTAAGGCTTCCCTGAGAATGCAGTGAGCCACATGAAATACCAAAAAAATGATTTCCTAATATGTTTTAAAGTTCCATGGAAACAAACTGGATGAGTTTGGAATTATTTTAATATTCACCACATTTTTTTATGTTGTACCTAGTAGATTTTAAGAGTTTGAGAGGGATTAGGGTTTCTTGGAGGTGACCTAAATGAATTTTAAGAATTATGGAATTTGTATTTTATGGAGAAAAATGGGTAAGTATCATATCTTATGAAATTTTGTAAGATATATGGTCTTCTATAAGATGCAAGACTATGTAAGATTTTTTTATTCTTTAATATAGTTGTAATATTATAACAAATTTGTTCTTTGTAGGATATAAGAACATCATAAGATACCGTGAGTGTGTAAGGTGATGATTTCATAATATTTCAGGCCATTGTATGGTAACAATGGTTTTTGGATAATTTATTTGCATAAGATAAATGAAAAATGTGTATGAAATAAGAAAAATGTAAGATATTATTTCTTTCATAAGATATTGAGAAATGTGTAAGATACCTAATCCACATAAGTGGTTTCAACAAAATCTTTTCAAACAAGTGTTTCTATAAATAAATTTTGATTCCTTATGAAATATAGTGTTTTTAATAAGAAAGTGTGATTTTGGAATTTCAATGTTCTAGAATGTGTTTTTCTTTGACAAATGGGGGATTTTGAAATTTTCCCCATTATTAATGATAATGTTATTTAATATTGGAATGTTCATATCAATCTAAATATTATTTTTTTCATTGTTGGTTATGGATTCATGTATCATTTATCTTGTAAAGTTAACACACTAATAATATATATATATACAAGAAGTAGTTATCTCTCATTTCTTTTCCCACTATTTCTTTATTGGTGGTTTCTTAAGATGGGTTCGGTTCTATCCTCCACCAACGAAGGTAGTTAATTCAACATCATATTTGGGTAAGGGTTATTCTGTTTTTATTCATTGGACCAATTTTAATTAGGGTTATTGTGATTTTTGGGTTCCTTATATTTTGGTATTTCATTTTGGCTCTTGTTGAGGTGGATTCGAATAGTTGTTGACAAAGGCTTACATGTGTATTCATAGGTAGTCATGTATATATATATATATATATAATTTTCCCCATTATATATATTCCCTCATGGCAGTATGAATATATATATTGGTGCTAGGTGTGCTTACATATAGATATGAAAAATGCATACATGTGTAAGTGTAAAGAGATATATTCATGTATAAACATATATCTAAGGACCCCCATGTGCATATTTGGTCATGAAAATATGTACATATGGGATAGGTGTCCTTATATATATGTGAAGTTTCATATGCATTCAAGTCGAAGAAAAGGAAGATTCGAGTTGTCATCGTCAAAAGAAGCTCGCCTTGAGGTTGAGGTAGGTTCCCTCCACCTAACCCTTTAATTTTAATTCTATAACTTCATAATGGATTTACAATATTGTTTCAATAGTTTCTTGATTGTTTTAAAAACTGTTTTTAACAACCAATAGCATTTTCTAGGTATAATTTAAGAAGAATATAAAGCTTCTATGTTTATTTTCTAAAAAATGAATCTATAGTGACATTTTATTAGACGACTTGAATGTAAATATACCTTTTAAAAAAAGAATTTGCAAAAGACCATAATGACAGAAATTTATTTTTACTGATCTATGTGAGAAATGATACTTTTATCTCAACAAATATCTTTTTTAGGTTACTTTCTCCTCTTTTATTAAGAATTAATGAAAATACATGTCAGGAAATAATAATTTTTAAAAATTACCTACCCTTTGAGAAATAACTACCTAAATTAACATAACAAGGAAATTATATTCTAGTTATATGCCCTTTTAAAGACACTTCAAGATTTTATGGGATTGAAATGGACTTAATATTGAAATCTAATTGAATAAAAAACTCATCATTTTTTGTCTTCGGATTAAACATGAATCTCCCTTCATGTGGTAAGTAAAAACATTTAGACAACTAAATATTAAGAATTTAAATTTCCTTCTCTTTATAGATGAGAGTATCCTCATTTTGAGAAAACATGAAGTGAGAATTATTATGAAATTATAACAATGACATAATTACAGATACACCTCTTAGCGAACTATATGAAAATTATTGGTATATTCCCCTTGGAAACTCATAATTCCTAGAGTAATGATACATCTCTTATTAGACTAAAATTAATTAGGTAAATATATAGATTATGGATGTCAAAAATGCATTACTCTGGGACATTCCTCTTGGAATACCAAATTCCATGAGCTAAGATACTTCTTTTGGAAACCATAAAATCTTTATTTGAGAATCTCCACCAATAAAATTGTCATTAGGTATTTGTTACTTGTTTTATAACCTTGTTATCCAATTCAATGCTATATTCTACAAAGACATAAAGTACATAGTGTGTTCTATTTTATGTGACCTAATTACACAACATAAAACAAATATGAGCCTCACATAGATTACATGAAATTATCTGAATTTTAAGGTATTTCACACTCAATAAATAGAAAAAAATGTGATAACTATGTTCTATATTATTTATCTTAAATCAATCGGTGGATACCACTAAAAATTATTTCCCAATCTAGTGAAATTGGTGTAAGAACAACCTATTATGATTAGACTATGAATTTCATCCATTTAAGGAGAAAATTCTTCTTTAGTAATGAGATTAATATAGAAAACACAGAAAGACTATTTTGGAAATTTAATTTCATAATATATGATTCTACAAGCAGTAGATTCAAAATTTAAATTTATTATCATTTGATGTTGGAAATATTTTTTACTAAATCCTAGTTAGTTTACATTTAGAACTGTTCTCATGCACCCATTTTAGAAGCATAACCTCACATGCCACAACAACCATTACCTTAAAATGAACACCTAGTCTCTCAAACCATGATATGTAGCCCTCCACATGTACCAAGATGAAACCATATATAGCCTACTGCATATTCCTTAGATGAACCAATAGATTTCCTACACTTATTCACAAATTACCAAAACCATACTTGGGTGTTTGTAGCTATCATGAGTGGCTACTGGGAATGGATACATGCCCAAGATGGTTTTTTCATATCAAAGTACCCCATGGATACCAAATTTCTAGAGTAATGAGATAGAGAGTTTCTCTACGTTATACTTAGTAAATAGTGCTTCAACTTATATTTCCAAATATTCTATTTATTTATATTGGTTTTATCTAAATTAAAACCAATTAGAATGTTTTACATAAATTCCTAGCAGAAAACTATGGATATTTTGGAAAAAAACCCATCTTGAGACCATTCCCATCCCTAATGGGATTATATAAGTGAAGAAATATATAACAAACATCATTTAATTCAAATTCCTTCCCAAGCACTCTTATATACATCAATTTATATTTCTATCCATGAAATAATTATTTGGAGGAAATCCTTGGGTATTGATAACCACAAAACCTCATCACCTGGGTTCTCAACCATGTATTATTTAACCAATTTGGAACCGAACATCATAGTGACACTTCTCCTATTTCTCATTAGCGGGTTCCCATTCACACATGTGACCCACCTGAGCAGTCAATCATTTAGGTATCAATCATCAAGATGGCAACCACCTAAGCCTCAGTTCACCCATGTCACATACCTGGGTTCTCATTCACCATAGTGACCTCTTTGAGTTGCGTTCTGAATATGGGGGAATTCAATGTTTAAATTTCCATATGGAGATGCATTAGGTTGTTTGTGTCTTACTAGGATAAGTTGTGTTATATTGGACAATTTTGGATCAACTTATTTTGTAACTTGAATGTTTTATTTTAATACAGCTACTGTTGGATGATTTGAGGAAGCTATGTGTTGTTTCCAATAAGAAAAAACTAGTAGCAAACTGCATGTTTGTGTGTTGCAAGAAAGTACATGTTTCTGGGGAAGAGGGGGTGTTCAGGGGGGAGGGTGAGGGAGGAGGGGGAAAAGGGGTTGTGTATTGTGGTGGGGGAATGGGGGTGCAAGAGGAATGGGGTTTTCATAAGAAGAGGGTGCAAGGGGGGAGGGGCTGGGGGTGTACATAGAAGAGTGGGGTGGTGGGGTGAATGCGGTGTGCCGTGAGGAGGGGGATGGGGAGCAAGGGGAAGGGGTGGGGTGAAAGGGGTAGGGGGAGGGTACAAGGGGTAGGGGGTGTGGTAGGGTTTGTGCAGGAGTAGGTGGGGTGCAAGGGGGGAGGGTAGGAGGTCTGCATGGGGCATGATGGTGAGGGGGGTTCAATGGGGTGTGTTGTGAGGAGTAGGAAGGGGGTGAAATGGGGGGGTAGGGGGAGTGTTAAATTGGGATTGAAGGGGTGAGGGGTGGGGAAGGGGGTGTAAGTGGGAAGGGTAGGGGTGTGTGTAGGGGGCAGGGTGAGGGGGGATGGGGTGAAAGGGGGAGTGTAGTGAGGAGGGGTCATGGGGGTGAAAAGGGAAGGGGGAGGGTTTCAAGTGTGGAGGGGGTGCAAGGGGTGTGAGGAGGGTGAAGGTGGGGTGAAAGGGGGTGGGGGCGGGGCATGTGTGTGCAGGAGTAGGGGTGCAAGGGGGGAGGGGCAGGGGGTATAGAGGGTAGGGTGAGGGGATGAGAGGGGGCTCTGTTGTGAGGAGTGGGTTAAAGGGGTTGGGGGAGGGTTGCAATGGGAGGGGGTGTAAGGGGCAGGGGAGGGTGAAGGTGGGGTGCAGGGGGGGAAGGGGGTGTGTAGGAGTAAGGGTTGCTAGGGGGAGGGGCAGGGGATGTGCCGGGGGCAAGGTGAGGGGGGAGGGGGTGCAAGGGGGTGTTCAGTGATGAAGGGGCAGGGGTTCAAGGGGTATGGTAGGGGTGAAAGGGGGAGGGGCGGGGAAGGGTGGTTTGCAGTGCAGGTTGTAGTATGTTGGTTGAAGGGTGCATTTTAGGTTGCAGGTTGCAAGTGGGAGGGTGTGGCGTAGGGGGCGTGTAGGAGAAAGGGGTGAAAGGGGTGAATGGTCGAGGGTTATGGGTTGTATAGTGGGGCTACAAGTGTGTGTTTAGTGCAAGTTATAGGTTTAAGGGTGCTATGTAGGTTACAGGTTTCAATGGGGGAGGGGTGGGGCAGGCAGGGTGTAAGAGAAGGGGGTACACAGGGGGAGAAATTGTGGGGTGTGCAAAGGGAAAGGTGATGGGGGATGTGGGACCAAGGTGAGTGAGCAGTGAGGAGGGGGCTGGGGGTTCAAGGGGCATGGGGAGTGGGTGAAAGGGGGTGTGTGGTGCAGGTTTCATGATAAAGGTTGCAACCTGTGGCAGACCTGCTTTTTTTTCTTGGAAAGCATGATGTTTCCACAGTTATAAACTTTTTCCATAGAGTTTCTTTTTTTCCTTTTGAAAACTGTATTCTATAGACACAGTTTTAAACAATTTCATTATACCTCCAACCACAATCTGAACTATGGCTATTAGCATAGTGCCATAGTTTTAAACTGTGGAAGTAGATTTAAATACAACTGCATACTGCCAAGGTTCAAACTGTGGCTATTAGGATGTTTTTGTGGTTTGAACCGTGGCTACAAAGCTATAGCCATGGTTTCACACCATCTCTATAGGCTTTTCCCTATTGCCACACCAATACCATCCATGATTCATTAAAATAGGTGTATAACCTATAGCCACAGTTTTTGGGCCTATAGTCATGGCTCCAAACTGTGGCTAGTGCTATATTTTTTAGTAGTGAGTGGAGTTCCCTGATTACAGTACAATGCTTACTCTCCATTAGGGTTGGGAATTGGAGTTATTCGGTGACCATATCAAACCTACCCTATAGTATGGTTGGGTAATGGAGTTCCCCGATGACATCTTCCAAGCGTTACCCTCTAGTAGGCCTAGGCTGTAGATTTTCCTAACAACCTTATCGGACTTACCATCTAGTAGGACTACACACTGGTGTTCCCCAATGCCATTTCTGAGTTTAACACTCTAGCCAGGCTGTGTAGTGGAGTTCCTTAGTGAATATCAAAGTAGGAACCTTTTTCATACTAGTGCATGGGATCCTTACATAGAATATGTGTCCCTTCGATTATATGACACAGTGAAGAGACATGGTTTGACATAACCTTGGATTCATAAGGTAGTGGAGCTTTTTCCCCACCAAGATGCGCTTTTATGACATGACTTAATACTCTGGGGATGATTTAATGCCTCCCAAAGAGTATAGTATCAAGGTGTGATGATTAAAAGCATTAGAATTTTGTTTACAAGGAAAACACCTGAGTTGTTGGGAATCATTTATAGGCTTCTTTTGTAAATAATGGATACCCTTTATCTAGGGCTGAGCTGTGAGATGTATATCCCCTTATTCTATTGTTTTGGGATTCATTTATTGAATATATATATATATATATATATCCTTCTTCGGTACTCACTCCTTGGGTTTTGGTTACTCTTCTTCCTAGAGAGGCAAAGATGCATGGGGTATGCCATGTGGTTTCCATATCTAGCTTTTCATGGTTGGAAGAGTCTACTCTCCTATAATAGGTAGTGCAGACTCGACAAGATTCTCATCTTCTCACTATATCAAACTACTTATGTTTGGACAATTTTAATGTCACCCCCTTGTTGGGTTGAGTTATAATCCTTTACTTTACCTTATTCTGTCTACTATTTTCCACTCCATTTGTATCTCTTACTATTCTCCCTTCACCGTTTCATGGTGTTCTACTTGGTATGTTTATACGCACCCCTAAATTGTATTTTCTAGCACGTGTCATATCTTATATAGATGACAGACATATTGATCAAGACATTATGGGAGCTTAAAGATACAGGGTTCTTGGACCAAGTAATGTTGTCCTATCTTGGGATAAAAGTGATGGGCTGTCTTAGTAGTTTTACTTTTCCAGTTTTCTATCAAGTTGGGAAACATTTCTAGTTGGGCATGTATTCCCCCCCCCCACCATTTTTTGTTTACACTACCGTACTTCATGTTGTTTAGAGTTCCATGAATGTTTGGTTTATTTATATAGTGTTTCATCTTTTATTTATTTACCTATGTACACTTTCATTGAGTTGGTTGTCTATATAAATAGGTACAGAGGAAAATTCCTCCCTAAGTTTAGCTACGCCTTCGGTGCTAGGTTTCCCCGCTTGTTTTACAGATCCAGGATTGGGGTAGTAGCATCTCGAACCCAGTTTGGGTCGAGTTGTGACACTATTCATCCATATCATTCCATTTTCCCACAATCTTGTTAATTTTCCAATGCTCTTTATGTTATTCCAAGCATTGAAAACCTGCAAAATATGAGTCATTAAAATTTACATCCACAGGGAGAACATTATTTTCTTTTTTGTCTAATAGGTCCAAAAGAGCTCCCTGATTATAGAGCCAATAAAAAGTCCTTTTACCTATCCAAAATCAGAAATAAAGGTTAGTTGAACACTTCAATTTCCATCATAATGATGTTTCCCCAAGCCAAGACCTATACCAGTCTCTACCTATTTACAATGACCACAATCCACCACTGAGGATTTCCTTCTAGTCTAGTTATCTTTGGACATAGATGAGACTCATTAATTCAATATAAGATGTCCAACATTCGGATAATACTGAAAGTCTACTCTTCCTGGGAAAGGGACACCATTAAATGAGACAAAATTTCATTCCATTATAGACTTAGCAAGCCTAACCTGCTCATTTTCAAACTATTTTACCTGTTTCTAAATGGAGGAGACATGTCTAGATAACACACCAACATCAACTGCATCATCTATTGAGTGAACTTCCACATTAGAAGACAACTATGGAACAAAGGTTTTAGATTGAGCTCCATCATCCTCACCTTTTGATTTTACTGTGAGAGTTTGACTCACATGGACATCATCCAAGCCAATATTCGATTGAGGACATCCAGACTCTCCATAAAAAGTAATAACAGGACCAATTTTAGTTTTCTTCATGTTTTGAAACTCATCATGACCATAGAATGAAAAAAAGTTCAATAAATTCTCATCCTACAGTTAGAAATAGAATGACCAATATTGTTGGAAACAAACGAAAATTCAGGTATCTTCTCATAAGAAAGTGTGAGAATTAATTCCTCGTCATGAGTTGAAAAAACAACTTTTTCAGCGAGCAGAAAATTTAGATCCACCTCAAATAAAACCCAAGATAAATACACATACCTAGCTTGTTTGGTCTCCCTATCCATTTTGATAGGGACAATAACTGAAGAAGTAATGTCATATAAGGTACAATGCTCCCACAAGATCTAATTTAATCCATAAATTTTTTCCCAAACATTCTAAACGAATATTTTGATTTCAAATGGATTGAAACTAAAACTCCACTCCTGAATTCATAGCATACGTGGTTTAAGAGGCACCAATCCATGGCCCCATGCTCTTCTATTGAGTTCCTCGGAAGATTAAAGGAAGTGAAAAAAGCCTCGACACACCGGGACACATCGCCAGCTAGAAAATCCCCAGATTGGGGATAAACAGTAAAAAAGTTCATCAAATTTATATGGATTCTCACATCTTAGAAGAATGACACTACCATTAATGGAAAACTTACACTAACCTACCCTTTCAAAAATTTCATCTTCTCTCGCCTATACCGAGGTGTTGGATCCTTTTTTCCGAACCTTACAAGAACCCCCATCTTGAAGGGATTTGAATATCCTTTGATTCATTGGATCCCTAATGCCTTGCATTTCACCCCCATGATGAACAGAGCCTTGAGCCTTGGATTGATTCTCAGGAAAATTCATACTTTGATGACTGCCATGAGAGATTTGATCGAAATAATAGAGATTCATACTTATTGGATGACATTCACTGAGACGATGTGTTTCAGGTCGGGATGCTGCTTGATTAAGGTTATTGTCAACAGGGGCCGATTCAGGACAAGTTTGGGGATTTTGGATTCCTTTTGTGTCTGAAATTTTGGGCATTTTTGAGGTGTTTCTTTTTATGTCGGTGGGGGTTTCCCCACATGTGGATGGGAATGTAGTTCCGGGGGGGACCTACAGTGGTATGAGACACTTTTAGGGCAATGATCTCAGGTACAATGAGTTTTTGATGGTATGGGACACCAATAGCGAGCGTCTCCCACCAGTGATGTGATAGCATTGACACCCATAGTAACAGTCATCAGGGAAAACCTAGATCATATGAGCGACAATGACTATGGGCAGAACAACATCTTCGGGGTGAAGGATTGGGTGTTCAAGATGATTCCCTCAGGTGTTGTACTTTTGTGGAACCACATTGGTGTGGTTGGGTGCGTGATATTTTCAGGGTGGGTAATTATCAGTCAGATCATTGATTATTTGGAATTTGATGGCTTTTCTGTTCCTTTGGAGTATTTGATATGGATCTTCATGGCTTTAATATTGGTCTTGAGACATTCTTTTTTTTAATGGTGAGTTGGTCACATTCATGATTTGGTGACATTTTTTATGTCACATTATGTGTATTTGATGTACTTTTATTTTATTTCATAAATTTTTATGGTTGAGCAAGCTTGGTATGTAAACTTTCATGGTATATACATCGATTTTTTGATTAATGTATATAAATAATCATTAATTTTTTTATATAAATATGATAATTATATATATATATTTATTTATTTATAATACTATTTATTAAAAAAATTTATCACTAATATGAATAATGCTCATAATGATTTACATTTATTGGTACTTTTAACTAGAACTAATAAATTCTAACATTTTATCAGTGCTTTATGTTTAGTGCTAATAAAATTCATTGTTGGCTAAGTAATGATCTGTGGTAGGGGAAAACCCTTGTATAATTCATGTAGAAGTCCATATTCAGTCCAAAAACCACAAAACTCAAAACACCACTCCAAAACATTTAAAAGTAGAGTGTACCTAAACATTGATGGTGTCACACACTACCATTTATTCATATTAATCTGAGTAATGGAAGTTAGACTTTTAGAATCCCTCATTTCGAATGATCAAGTTCTTTAGTTGGAAAATTGTTTTGACAGTCGAACTTAACAATTACTACTGAAAAAAACGATATTTTGGCCACTTATGTTCAAACCTACATTTCTAAACCATAAGAATGATTATAGAACCACTTTTCCAAGAAAAATCATTTGATATGTAATATATTTTTATCTGCACGTGTGTGCTCATAATCATATATATTTATATAAATAAATTTTCTTTTGAATTTAGTTATTTAATTACACTTATATTAACACAAACAAATATATCCCGTTGTGTGTGTGTGATATTATTCCAAAAATAATATTTATATTATATTAAATAAATTATTTTCCTTAATTATATTTATATATGTTATATATTTATTTTTATTTGTGTATTTTATATAAATTATATATAGATATATATTCAATTATTTTTTAAATTTTAATTATAATTATAAATTTCATTTTCCTTAATATATATATATATTTTGAATCAAATTATATTATAATATATAATTTTTTTAAAAATTTTCACCAAATATATACACATTATTTTTATAGATTTAAATACTCTCTCTATATATATATGGTAAATATATTAAAAATTAGATAAATTTAATTTATATTTTTATAAGAAAATTAAAAAAATTACTCATATAAATATATTATAAATTATATTTAAATATAAGAACAATTTAAACATAAATATACAAATTGTAAATTTTAATTTTATAAAATTTATATATAATATCATTTTTGTTAATATAAATTTTTTCTACTAAATATTTTATTTTCATAAATTGTATTTATATATTTTATAATTTTATTTCAATATGTACATTTATTATATTTATTTTTATTTATTTATATATTTTATAATTTTTTCACATTTAATTATCATTTTAAATTTCATTTTCATAAAAATATTCATTTAATATTCAAATTATACTTTTATATTAATATATATATATATATACATTTTATTTATATACATACAATATTTATATATATGTAAATAATAAATATATTATAAATTTGATACATATAAATAATTTATTAATATCCTGAAGATTATAAGTAAAAGAAACAACGCACCCAATCACAGACTAGTAATGATAGGTCGCACCCCTTGCAAGGGTTGACTAACTCTGTAGCTGACTCATTACTAATTTTATAACCTGATGGACCCACATGTTATGGCCTAAAGTCAACTCATGTGTGCCCACCATACCACTTGTGTTGCTCATCAATGTTTCCCTATTCCTACTAGGGCCCTCAAATTCTTACCATAAATGGCCCATATATCCCCACTAAAGGGGCTTCCTGGATTTAAACTCTAGTTGAATCTAGAATTATGGGATGACTTTACCACTCTTACAAGCCTCCTATTACCAATGAAGTATATGTTACGAGGGTTTTAATAGATGCCACACCAAACCTTTCCTAGTCCATACCATACACCCGAAGTAACATCCATCCCTAGAAAAATTTCCATTGTTGTGTGTGTGAATGTGTAATTGATTAAATATCATTTCAATAAATAAATATATAATGCATATAAATACATCACTACCACAAATCCGAGAAAGGGATGTGCTGACTTTTTTCATCGCTAAGTAGAAAGCACTGAAAAAGTCACACCTTTATCAATGCTAGCTAAAACAACAAATAAAGGTGCACTCTTTATCAACTCTATTTTTAGAAATGATAAAGGATAGATTTTTCAGTGCTCATTTTACCATGGATAAATGTTTTTATGAAAAAAATTTATTAATTTATAGAAAATGATTATATTTATTGTAAAAAATAATTTTTATTTATATACATTAATTAAAAAACAAATTTTTATTATTAATATAAATATTATATATTATAATATATATTTTTAATAAATAAAATATATATATAAATTTTTAAACAATTATTTATAAGTTTATAACTAAATAGACATATATTTAAATAATTATAAAATTATTAGAATTTTTTAAAATAATAATATCTATTTATTATATTTATAATAATATATAAATACTCATTAAATAAATTTATTTATAATTATAATTATAAATAAATATATGTTTTTAATGAATATATATATATATATATATATCATTAGACAATGACGATATTAATTGTCATTATTAATGTTTATATATTGATGCGTGAGTATAATTGATCCTATATGATAATAATGTCTATTTTTTGGTGTGATTGTGACTTATGTCCTAAATGATATTATTAACTATATTATGATGACGCGAACAAGCATATATTATGTATTCATTATTATGAATGTTCATTTATAAATTTCCACTCATATGATTCACTCATGTTATACCCATGAGCTTACGATGTTCATAAACTCTTATAAAATTACAGTAATTATTTTTAAATAAAAAATTTATTTATTAAATTTAAAATTATAAATTATAATTAAATAGAGATACTTTCTAAATTTATTTATTTATAATTATTATTAAAACTAAATATTTATATGTTTAATGAATAATTATATAATTATAATAAATACCTTTATTATAATTTAATAAATATATATATGTAATTATTAATATACATAAAAACATATATAAAAACATATATATAATTATATAAAAATATTTATAACGATATTTATTTTTAATTATAATTATAAATAAATATATATTTGTTTAAATAATTATAAATTTATTATAAATGTATTTAAAATAATTATATGTTTATTAACATATTAAATTATAGAAATATGTTTATAAATATATACAAATATTTATACTCATAAACAAATATTTATATTTACAATTATAAATAATATATATATATATATATATGTAAATAATTATAAATTTATAATAAATATAATTATTATAATTTTATAATTATAAATAATTTATTAATATTAGGTCTTTATCAGTGCTAAAAAAAGCGCAGATAAATCAACATTTTATCAGAGCTTTATATTTTAGCACAGATAAAAACATCCTTTATCACCTATTTCCAAAAAGTGTTGATAAAAGCCTTTTGCATTTTTATAAATGAAACCCTAGCAGATCCACTTGTCGATCGAGCCTCAAGATTTTGTGGAAGTAGAGCTATGAATCTTTCTCCACTGATGTCGCCGCCTCTAGCTCCACCTCCACCGCCGCATCCACCACCTCTGCCTCCTCTTCCCCGCCGTTGACTTTGCATCCTCTACCTTAACATCCCCTACCCCTGCCTCCGCTACCCCCATCTCTGCTTCCCACACCTCTACCTCTTCCCCCACCTCCACCACCCTAGCCTATACCTCCACTGCCCCCAACTCCACTTCCGATGTACCCTCTACCCCTACCGCTGTTTTCATCGTCGCCACTGCCTCTGTTTCCCCTGTCGTCCCTTCCACTAGACCGTATGTTTAAAATGGTCTAAATTATTTATGCATATAGATATTATTTGTACATATAGTTTTAAATTATTCTTGAAACCACAGAGATTGGGAGAGATTTAATCAGGGGTTTTTTAAAAAAATAGAGGTATTTGATCTATATTTTAGGTTGAAGTTTCCGTATTTATTAATTCCCTTTTTACCTAGACTTATAATTTTCTCATATATGATTACTGGTTAATTAATTACTCTTCGCTATTATTTTTTGTAGTGTTCAGTTTTTAACTAGAAGAAGATTCTATGTGGTCATATGATTAGACCCTTTAAAATTTTATATCCAAATGTGTAGGAAGGTAATTTTTTTAAGATTTATATGATCATAGATTATGAATTAATGGGGTATATAGTTTATCAATCTCTTATGGTTTTTGATTTTTGTGGATGTATGCATTGTGGAAAAAAACCAATTGGATAAAATTATTTTTCTATTGGGTTGTATATTACATTTGTTGACAATCCATGATGATGTTTGATATTATTGAACACTGTTGAAGAATAATTGATGATAAATGATTTTATAGGATACAAAATGATTTATAAAAAGATATCCATCCATTGAAAGGGGATTATTTTAAATGGAAATGTTTTTCCAGAGTTTTCTATATATGTTGATGTGATTTTTTTAAAAAAAAGTTAAAGTTGTTTTAGAATGATTTGGAGATTTTTGAGAAACACAATAGTGATCTCCATATCATGGTGAATTTAAAAACCCTATATAACTCAAAATTAAGTGTTATTACATGCGTATTCGGATCATCCTTGATAATATCTTCAAAACAATTAGCCATCCTGTGAACATTATCTATTGCAATCCCCTTTTTTATGACTCTAATCTATGTATGTGTTCCATTTCATAGAACTATATGTGGCCAGATTCATGTTCATATGGGATATATATTGATTCGTTGATTTCATATCTTTGGAATGACCTTAATATTTACTTTCATACTATTTTCCCTGATTATTTAAACATTAATAGTGAATTACATACAAATTCATGTATTTTTTTCTATAATTTACTATTTTAGTAAATAAAATGTTATTTTTTGTTTGGAAAAGAATATTATTGAATTGAAAAGAATATTTTATTCAGTGATTTTATTTTAAAACAATGTTTATGAGTGAATAAAAAATATTTTAATTGTTGTGAAAAGTTTTATATGTGATTTTTCTTCTGTTTTCATTTTTACATATATTTTTGGTATGGAAATTAAAAGGGTATTTTTACAAATGAATTAATTTTTTAAACTATGTGTGAATATTTCCTTATAAGAAGGAATTTATTTAATTTGAAATGTTTGAGATGTGGTTGATTTAATTATGAAAAATTAGAGAACATTTTTTAAATTTTTTGAAATGATTTAACATGAAAAGTTTGGATTTCATTTTAAAAATTTGGATTGTTTTCAAAGAGTGCATGTATTTGTGAAATATTGTTTTGAACGGTTTGGTTTTTTATTAAAGGTTGTATTATTTTAAAGGGGAATTTGTGTAAATGGTTTTTTAATGGTATTTCAAGTGTGATTTTATAAATTGTTTTCATAGGACATCTAAAATAGAGTTTTTCCATAATATTTTATGTTTATATTTTTATAGAATGAGGAAAATTGATACGTTTTGTAGGGAAAAAAGCTGATTGATAATAACACTCTGAAAAGGTCATGCCACTAAATCTATCCAATCCATAGGATATCCATCATGAACTCACTCCCGAAAAATGTGAATTATTGTTTACCACAATTAAAACACAAAAACCTACATTACAACCAACATAACCTGCATTGTTTAAATTAGGGTATCCCTATACAATTACATATTTTTTCTTTTTTTTTGTATAAGTTTATTACGAGAAGAGTTTCATGGCAAAAATTCAGTAATAACTATCATTCAAATGTTGAGTTCACTTTATTTAAAATGCCACTTTTGTGTAATTATTTTGTTATATATTATTATTATTGAATCAAATGGTATGCATATGAATAAAGAGTGGATGAATGCCACTCGTCTGCCAAAAGAGTATGAAAATGGAGTGAAAGAGTTCATCATGTTTGCAAAATATCATGCATATGATCCTTATCAAATAATTTTTCCATGTTTACACTATTGTTACTCAAGGCTAATTAGTCTAAAGGGGATGGTTTAACACTTTATCTATCATGAAGAAGATCAAAGATATAAATGATATAATAAATATGGGGAAAAGAGAATATAGCTAGTTGCTTGGATAACACTGCATTTTATGGATCATCTAATAAGATTACAATTGTAGACAATGTAACAGACCGTATCGAGGATGTGATTAGAAATTTGAGTGATGATTAAGATTATATTGAGGAAATAAAAATTATAGTTAATGATGAACTTTTTTATTGCCCAAATTTTTTTGAGAAGATAAAGAGTTTTGGAAATGAACCATTGCATGCTGGTTGCTCTAAATATATAGCATTGTCAGCCGTACTGAAGCTGTATATTTTAAAAGTAGGGAACAGAGGGACTGACTCTATTTTTATGAAACTACTTTCCCTCTTGAATGACATGATCTGAGAAGATAAAGATCTCCCATGACAAACATACGATATAAAAATTATTCTATGCCCGATGATTATGTTATTAAAAAGAATACATGCTGACACAAATGACTATAAAATATTTCACATGGACTTAAAATCACTTACAGAATGCCCAAAGTTTGGTGCTTCTCAATACAAGAAAGATGAATCGGGTCGTATGAAATTTGAATGATACATTCCAATTATTCTATGGTTTAGGCACCTATATGATTGTGAGGAGAATACAATGCAATTGACGTGGAACATAGATATAGGAAATAAATATGGGAAACTATGTCACCCGGTTGACTATCCTTAGTGGAATAGAATTGATCATGAATATATTGAATTTGGAAATGAGTATATAATTCTTCGCCTTGTGTTAAATATATATGGAGTGGATCCTTTTTATTTTTGAAGTATCACTCACAGTACATTCCCATTAATGTTGGTAAATTATAACTTTCCATTGTGGTTATGCATTAAATGAAAATACAGCATGCTATCAAGGCTTATATTAAGACCAAAAGAAACTGGGTAATGATATTGATGTTTATTTTTCTCCTTTGATCAAGGATTTGAAATTATTGTGGGATTTAGGTGCAGCATTGTATGATTCTTATAGAAATGAATATTTCAATTTGAGATCGATGTATTATAGGATGATATATGATTTTCCTACTTATTAAAATTATTTAGGATGTATCATTAATGGAACTCAAGGGTGACCAATTTACATACAAGGTACACTATCAATTAGGTTAAAACATTCATAAAAAATAGGGTTTCTAGGACATAATAATTTTTTTACCATGATGGAATAAGTACTAATATGTGGTGACATCATGTGATGGATGTTCAAAAGAATGTAGGACATAGTCTCCAATAATAGTCGATCAACTGTTTGTGAATGTAAAATATTTGGGCACTACTTTTGGTAAACCATTTTTTAAAAAATATATAATTAATGGTTGGAAAAAGTTATTAGTTTTTTTGAATTACCCTACTATAATTGTATCTATGTCAAAAATTTTCTTGATGTTATGAATGTTGAAAAAAAATATATGTGATAGTGTCATCAACATGTTGCTAAATGAACCCGATAAAACAAAGGATGCAATTAAGTCTCGGATGGACATGGTTGATGTGGGAAAATGAGAAGAGTTGGTGCTAGTGAAGGGTGAAAAATGAACTTTTCGTCCTCCAACTAATTACACTCTTTCTAAGAAGGAGATATATTAGTTTTGTATCTTCATGAATGATACAAAGGTTCCAATGGGGCATCCATCAAATATCAGGAATATCATTTCAATGACTGATTTAATGTTAAAGGGTATAAAATAACATTAATTCCATGTTTTGATGAAATATATAATTATTATAGTATTAAATTTCATTTTTTCCATGAATTTATGTCATACATTAAACAAGAATTGTTTCTTCTTCAATTCTATATGTAGAAATGTTATTGAACTGGAGAAATTACTGACTATAGAAAGAGAAATTGCTGCCATATTATGCGAATTGGAATTTTTTATCCCACCAACATTCTTTGATATAATGGTTCATTTGGTGAGAGATACTCATCTATGTTGTCTTGTCTACTATATATGGATATACCTCATTGAATAATATATGAAGATTTTGAATGGGTATGTCAAAAATCAAAGTCGGCCAAATTTTAGTATTGAAAATTGATATATTGTTGAGGAATCCATTAAATTATTTATTGAATACCTGTACAGTGTGGAATGTGTTGGTATACTAAAATCTCATCACACTGGGCAACATGTGAGTTATGGAATTTATGGAAGAGATATTCACACAATCAATATTACAGATCAGGAGAAGAACCACCTTTAGATTTTGTATAACAATTTGGAGGTTTCTCCATATATTGAAACACAAAAATAAATTATTCAGAATTTGAATCCCTCAAGGGATAAAATATGGATATCAAAAAAACATAATCAATAGCTTATATGATGGTTTCAGGACTATATTTTTAAGGAGTCAGATAAAAATATGGTTTCAATTTTGTAATGACATTGATGTCTAGCTGAAGGACCATGTTTGTATGTATTATCTTACAATGGTTATGTAATTAATGGTTTTATGTTATATAAAAATGAACATTATGAAGATAGTACCATGAAAAAATAGTGGAGATACACCTGTGGCTGAAGTGATGCTTGTTTCTGGTACTAAGGATAGAAATCTGATTTATGTTAATATGTCATACTTTTTCATCATAAAAAAATATGGGAGTTGTATTAAACAATATTCCAAGCGCTGTCTTTTCAATGCAAGTGGATTTATAATAGGAGATCTACTATAATAGATGAATTGGAATTTATGACATTTTATTTCAATATGGATGGGTACTAAGAAGAACCATTTATAGTGGAATCACACGAAATTCATTTATTTTATGTTTTAGATACTACAATCCATAAGTGGTCATTTGTTCTGTTATCGACCAAAACCACTAAATTTTCCAATGAAATATCAACTAAGGATGACCCTTTCAATGAGAAATTATTATTATTTCATAGTGGTCCTAATGTAGATGGCGTTTTTATGTCAGATGAGACCCCAATGAAGGGATTTGGGTAGTCGTTAGTGGGTTCAAATCAATTCAGGATTTAAAAAAAGAGAGTTCAATAATCATGTTATGTATTTTTTGTAATATACATCATGTTACCATATGTTATTATACGTTCACTGTTGAATTTATGTACTCTAAATTATATGTTAAACCACTTCTGCAGATAATGAATTTTTCACGTGTGGTGATCCTAATCTTAAGGAATAATACATCTCTCAACATATTGTTTCTCGCACTGTATAGGAACAATGACCTTATGCACATGCTAGTGTTCCTAATACTGAGGAACAATAGGTTTATCAACCTGTTGGTGATCCCAGTGTAGAGGTATAATGACCATATTCACACGATAATTCTATTTCTCTAGTGGAAAAACATATTGATGATGTTAATTATGAGGAAATGGTAGGCAATGAAGGACAAGAGACATAGAAATAATAGGAGCTCTGTAGTATGATGGTGTTAGAAAAAATTAATAATGGGAAAATCAAAGGCATAAATTATGAGGTCGGATGGAATTTGTAAGTTCGACATGTTAATCCCAATAATGCCATGTTCAATCGTTACCTTGGAATATTCTCTCGACAAAGAATACTGATTGATGTAGCTTGGTGGTACCATGCTATGTCTGGGCATAAGACACTAGTTTGGGAAAAGAATATGGTAATATTATGATATCAATTTTTTATTTTACTAAAAAATGAAATAATGATACATTGAATTACCCTTCATCATCTCTTGCAGAGTGAATTTATAGTAGATTAATCCCATAATAAATATGTATTAATTATTTTTAGAAGGATTCAAAGAGGCTTTCACACAATTCCAATGAGACATCATCTTAAAGATGTTGAAAGGAAAATTAACATGCACCAAACATTTATTTATGCACACATGATAACCCAAGTATCATGGGATACGTTTACTAGACATCATGTGGATGTGTCTTTTTAGGAACATTATAGATAGTAATAAATTGTTTGAAAATACTTGTATTCTTCAATTTTATTGAAAATTTATTATTTATGAAACACCAACAATGTGATGAAAATACGTAATGGGAAGAAAAATAAATGTACCCCTATCGTAAAGCATGGATGGGATACTCTTAACATGAAAAAAATAGTACACATTTTAAATCTGTTGTAATATTTTTATTTGACATGAAATAACATAATAATTATCTTCCTATATCAATATGTATATTGATGAATCTAAATACAAAGCCACTACCATCTCCCACCATGTTCTATGGAAGGTGGTATGTGTAAATAAAGATGGAATAATAATATATATAAACCCAAGACAAGTGTGGTAAACATGTGTACGTATGATATAATAAAAATTTGTTTTGTTCTAAATCACTGTTATATAACAATGATTACTTATATTCTTCTATTTTCTTTTTGGCATAGTCAAAAGAATCAACAACACCTATACTAGATAAACACATACTTTCAGTGGCCTTAAAGAGGCCAGAAAATTTTGGTCATGTCAGTGGTGCGGGTTTTGGGGTGACACCCCAAACTTATTTTGGGAATAAAGTAAGCGGATAATGGGGAAGAAATGAAATAGATTAGAGAAAGACGAGATACTCTGGAAGAAAAATTCTAATGGCAGATCAAAAGACACCACCAATTTTTATGGGGTGATGAAAAGTGAAGAAACAACTAATTAAGAACTGTTTCCTGATGATCCCCCCCCCCACCCGACCCCCACCAACATGGAGGTGAGCACTTCCCCTCATAGAGCTATCTTCGATGAGGTAATAAATGTTCTAATAATTGTTTCTATGAAAGATGAATCAAATTTACAATGATACCTTTCTTATATTGATATTTAACATGGTGATAATGAATGTGATTCATATACTTCAACCACACCCATCACCTTGTAGTGAGGGAAATGGTGTTCAATATAAAATACAACCAGATAAAAAAACTAACCACATCAAATAGGCCATGTGATAGTGTTGATTGACATATCCCATGAACTGAGCTTGGATATTCATATTCTAGTTGATGAGTAAGATATTCATATGCCTAAAGAAGTTATTGGAACATTAATAAAATTTCTATAACATCTTGTAAAAAACATTCTGGTATTCATTTCCAATTTATTTTTCAAGATAAATCTTGACCGATTAATGAAAAAAGGTCTTAAATGATGAATGTTATTATATACTGAAAAAGGGAATGGTTGAAATGAATGACCCACTGAAAACCATCATAAGGATCAACCAACTGATCAAAATTAAATACCAAACCAACCTTCACCCCACGCATTCTATATCTTCATTTACTATCATTAAAGGTTCAGGTAGATACAATGTTAAAAAAGGGTTATAGTCACATAGTTTATTTTGAATAAAATTTGTATGGATAGTATGTTCAAGACTTCATTGGTGTTGAGAATGTATGTGAAATCTTTAACTCAAATTGTCTAGGTTCCTTGGTTGTAAATGTACACAAGATATATGTCTTCATGAATTGATTTTCTGAAAGATGATATACTATCTTAATTATGAATAAATGAATTTTATATTTTTGTAGGTGTATATATCACAAATAATTAATGGGATTTTCACATGAAATATAATTGGACTCTTTAGTCCTCACACCACCTCTACTGAACAACAAAAAATCGAATAATAAAGGTAGAATAAATAGTGGCAAACCTTCATGAATCATTTGAATTAAAACTTATGGATCACAAATTATTCATAATACCAACATTGGAGGTGTAAAACTCTACAAGTTAATCATATCAAACATATTTTAATTTATTTCATTACGTATTAATTTTTCTATTTTTAAGCAGCATTGGATTCTCATTGGGGGCAATTGGATACTCCAATGATTAATTTCCAATATTCAATGCATGGATACCCAAAAATCTAACCACACATGATAGTGTTTATCAATTTTTAATACACTACAAAAATAATTTTTAACTAAACATCATGTTATATAATTTATATTATTTTTAATGAGGATTATATTTTGATAGGGCGGTGCATCAATATCATCAAAAATTAGGAATGTGTCTGGGGGATAAGCATGGGGACCCTGAAAAGTTCTACGACTGGAAAAGTATAATGGTATATATAATACAATTTCACAATACAAACACATATAAAAACATATAAATTATTTTTATCAATGCATCTGCCATGTCTGAAACAAACAAATGGAAACGATTGTGGTTATTATGTTCGTAAATTTATGAGAGATAACCCATTCTATAAACAAAATGGAATATCCGTAAAGAGGTATTTAATAAGATAATTTCTATTTAATTAAAAATATTTATTAGTCCTTTGTGTATTTATATTTATCAGGTAATACTACATCCTTTTAAAATAATTATATTCACAATATGATATTGATTTTTTTAGAAATAAATAGATGACATACCCGATGCATGAATGTACACAAATAGCATAAAGAAGTGAATTCCATAGAAGTAGTGGATCATTTCATATTTATGTTTAATTTATATCTTTTTAGTATTACTGAGATAATAAAAAATTTCTTATTCAGGTGGATTACTTTGTTCAAGTTGGGGTGGTTTGTTCGAAGATGATCATGGTCGTGAGAGATAGGACATTAAGGATGAAACTCATAATTCAATGAGAATGTAATGTTTTTTAATATACTATGTTTTTCCTCATAATATTATTTATTCTCTAATGTATTAACATAATCTATATTAAATTTTTGACTACTCATGAAGACAATTTCATCCATAGAATTTTTCACCCTCAAAACATTGTCACCCCTACAGTGCCATCATTTATCATTTTTCATCAAAGGTAGTGGAGAAAACATGAAGGAAAGTGATAAATGCTGACACTATAGTGTTTCAAGTTCGATAAAGAAATCTAATGGATAGTGTGGTACATTGGTAGTTGAGATTTTTTTGAGACATTGGAACTTGTAGGAATCAATCAAACCTTAATCATTTCTGATGTATAATAAATAGACTCATTTCAATCTGATACACGATGTGACTGGTATGACTCCAAGTGTCTGTTAGCAGTTTAAAGTTAACATTTTAGTTTAAAACGTATCACTCATTAAAAAGTAATAAAATATACTCTGATTATCTTTATAATATTGGACAATTATTTAAAAGTCATTTAGGATGTGTATAAAGTGGTCTCACATCAAACCGATGCATGATGTGACAGGTATGACTCAAAATGCATGATTCTAGTTTTAAATGACACATTATTAAAAAAATCATGTGACATACTGGAAACTAATAAAACACATTAGGATTATTTTGATACTTTAGGAAAATGATCTATATATAACTTTTGATATGTAAGAATCAACGAAAATTCAATATGATGCACGGTGTGACCAATATAACTCACAATGAATCTTTTTATTTAAAATTGAAATTAATTTTAGTAAGTGGGATCAGTGACAAACTAAAACCCCAGGATAAGTCATTCAATTTTTTATGATAATTTAGGATAATGTTCCATGAGTCATTTTTGATGTGTAGGAGTCAACCACACCTCAATACGATGTACGGTGCGGCTAGTATGACTCAAAGTGTGTATTTTTATTTAAAATTGACATTAATTTAATTAAAAAGAACATGTTACATACTAAATACTTAGAAAACAAATTTTTATTGTTTTTATACCTTATTAAAATGATCTATTAGTGATTTTTGAAGTATAGGAATTAACCAAACATCAATCTGATGCACAGTGTGACAAACAAGACTAAAATTTACTGTAATTAGTTTTAAATTGACATTTTTTCTCAAAATGTGTCACTCACTAAAAAAAGAAATCATGATCTGATTTTATTGATAACATATGAAAGAGGCTCATAAGAAATTTGTGACCTTTATAAAGCTGTCTCACATCATCCTGATGTATGATGCAACCGGTATGACTCAATATGCATGTTTTCTATTCGGAATGAAATTTTATTAAAAAACTAAAATGGCATAATGAAAACTGTGGAAACACAATTTAATTGTTTTTATACTTTAGTAAATGATCTTATGTCATTTTTGACTTTTAGTAATCAGCCACACCTCATTATGATACACGGTGTGGCCGGTAAAACTCAAAGTGTTTATTTTTATTTAAAATTGACATTAATTTTAGAAAAAGAACATGGGACATACTGATAATAATGGAAATACATTTATTTTTTTGATAATTCAGATAAATGATCTATTAGTCATTTTTGACAATTAGGAATCAATACCAACCCAAAAAAACAAACAGTGTGACCGATATAGCTCCACATGTATATTTTTATTTAAAATTGACATTAATTTAAGTAAAAAAGAACAAGTGACATACTGAAAACATAGAAATAAAATTTATATTTTTTTATACATTAGTAAAATTATCCATATGTCATTTGTTATGTGTAAAAATCAACCACAGCTCAATCCGATGCACGGTGTGACTGATCTGACTAAAAGTGTCCGTTATAAGTTTAAAATTGACATTTTAGCTCAAAATGTGTCACTCATTAAAAACCAATAAAACACACTCCGGTTGACTTGATATTTTATAAAATTGATTCTAAAGTCATTTCTGATGTGTTTGAAGAAGTCTCTCATCAAACCGATGCACGGTGCGACCGGTTTGACTCAATCTGCATGTTTCCAGTTTGAAATGACATTTTAGAGAAAAACAAAACAAGACCAACATACTGAAATGAAAGAAAACACATTCAAGTTGTTATTATACTTTAAGAAAATTATCCATCAGTAATTTTTGATATTTAGGAATCAACTGAACCTCGATCTGATGCACGATGTGACTGGTATAACTCTAATTGTGTCATTATATAAAATTGAAATTAATTTCAGTAATAGAACAAGTGATATACTAGAAAACAAGAAAAGACATTTGGATTGTTCTGATATATTAGGACAACAATCCATAACTCATTTATAACGTGTAGGAATCATCTCCGCCTCAATACGATTCATGGTTCGACTAGTATAACTCAAAATGTGTATTTTTCATCAAAAATCAACATTTTATTAATTTATTCTTACATATTAATGTTTAATTTATTTATTTATACTATTACTAACATAATATTTACTTTCATATATAGGTGGAATATTTTTATCGATTTTGGATGATTTTTTAGGAAACTAATACCATGAGTGGACATTTTTAAGAGGGGATCACAAATATGAAACGTTGAAACATTAATGTTTTTACCTGTTTGTTGGATAATTGTAAGTGTAATTATTTAAAAAACTGTTTGAAATGTATAGGGAAGTGTTTTTTGGTATATACCATGGGTGGATATTTTTGTATTGATGATATCAATTAAATGTACAAAACATTGTTTGATATTTTATGTTTTTATTGGGTGTGGTACTATATTAATAGCACATTGCAGCAAGATAGGCCTTTATGAGTGCTATTTAGAGCGCCAATAAACAGTGACCTTTATCTTCCCTAAAATAGTGCTAAAAATGGGGGATATTTATAATCACTTTTTCCATGGATAAATGTCCCCCATTATCTGCGTTAGGATTAACATCACTTTTTAGCATAGTTAAAAGGCCTTTTGCTAGCAGTTAATGAGAATATCTGTTGTACTACACAAAAATACGTATTCATACCCTTTTATATGGTTATTATTAATATTGTATGATTAATATAAATAATAGGCACCCATATATATGTTCAGTTTTTTAAATATTAAATATATATATTTATATAAATAGATGTATACAAAAATATGATTTTTTAATTTGAATAATCTTTTTATATCACTAAAAATGGGTGTGGAGATGGAACCTCTGTTTGACACATATGTTTCTAGAATAAATTTTCTAATATAAACTACATGTGGGAATATGTTTATCATCATTATGAGTGTATTTTTATTTGATCTTATTTACGACCATAACCATTTGAGGGGAGTAAATGATACAGGATCCATGGTTAAATATAAATTTTAGATGTATGTAAAATAAACACGTCCTCACATATTTTTAATTGAAAATATAGGTTTCATTTGATATTGTAAATTTTATATCTTTCTTGTTTGAAAAATATGTAGCTTCATTTTAGACATTAATCCAATACAAGACACCACCGAGAAATTCCGTGTGAGTTAGAAAGCCTGAAACACTAACCCCAATCCATCACCACAGAATCACCCTCATATACTGAAGATCTTATCGAGAAAAAATGTTTAAATTTTGAGTTTTATTTATATTCCCCACACTATCCCACCCTTTGTACATATAAATCCGAGATGGAGGCCCAATTGACAAACACAAAACAGAAATGAATGTATGTCCCTTTCGACAGGAATGATAAATAAATCAGATGGGAAACACATAAGATTTTTTTAAAACATAAATAGGTTAAAACATATCCATAAGAAATAGCGTAAGTACAAGAGAGAACCGCACAAATTTAAGGTGTGTATCAAAATTATATTCAATAAGATTGGAAAGAAGGCGTTTCCCAAAGGACAGAGAAATGGAGGTGCATGATCAATAATATTTGAATCATATGGTTCTTATTATATGTAATTTAGTGTCAGAGATGGATTGCTGGATGAAAACACAATCCCAAATCAGTTATTGCAAGGGTAGATAGTTCACATATAAGATTGGGTTTTATGATAGAACCCTAGAAGGTCTTATGTGTTGGTCTTGGAAGGCATGGGGTTGGAGGAATTGGATCCCAATAGGATGTTCTTCGACCTGACGATTGGTGGGCCTCCGATCGGTGTGATCATGATGGAGCTCTTCACCGACACCACTCCCCATATGGTGGAGAACATTCAAGTGTTGTGAACCAGTGAGAGGGGCCTAAGCCAGTCCATCTAGTTGTCATGCTCTCTACAATTGGCGATCACCCACGCCTAATGATGTTTGGGGGATAAGTAAATTATAATAATGGATTTATTGATTTATATATTTTAAAATCATAAATTAAATCAGAAGAAATGATATGTGGAGAAATGAGATTTTTTTATAGATTTCAAATAATCTCATAATTAGGAATATTTGGATAGAAATGATGAAGGAGAAGTATATTATAAATTAATTATATTTTTAATTTTAAAAAATTTTAAAAAAAGTTCGAAGTTAAATTAAAACCATTCCTTTTATTTTACTATATTATTAGATCCCAACAAAACTAGAGAAATCAAAATAATTTCATTTAATTTGATTTATTTTATAAATAATCCAATGTTATAATTTTTTTTACTAGTTTTTCACCAAACATAATCTTACATATGGATCACAGAAAATTAAAAAAAATATGTACATGAAATATTACGTGATTTTCTTAAATAATGGAACATAAAAAATAGGTGTTTTGATTAAAATAAAGAGTGAATATGCATGGGTCAGCACACATGGAATGATATTATGCACAAAGAAAGGAAAACGCATGTGTGTGTTTGGTAAGATGGGGTAGATCCATGATAAGATGGAGTGAGCTACATGTGATCGATCACACCAGTGGCCTTTACTCTACGATTGATCCTGTAAAACACTGTGTATAGGAGTAGAATGAGGACGGATAGTATGAAGGAAAAAGGTGCAACCATGAGGTCCTGTATGAATAAAACTGCCAGGGCTCCGATAGAAATGTCCTCCATTGCAGAGGCGGGGCTTCGTAATAAATTGGGAAATATTTAGAGTAGGGGGTGGAAGAAAAAAGCGAGGAGGAGGAGGTTCTTCGAAGTGGGGTGGGATATGAAAGTGGACATCTTCTCGCCTTTGTAATTTAACTGAAGAAGCCCTATGAGAACCCAAATAATGATTAGAAAATATATTATTAGAATGGGAACAATGAGAAAAAACATAAATCACCTTCTCAATTTTCCCATAGTGCTTCTTCAGGTCGAGTATGATGGGAAGACAATATCCCATTCCAACTCCCACCCCACTTCCATGAATCCACACCTCCTTGCAATTTTATTCCTCCCCATGATGTACATCTTTTCTAATTTATTACTACACTCCCACTTCTTCACCAGAGCCCAGAACATTACTCCTCTTCTTTTTTTTCACATCCCTAGTCTTATTTATAGTAAAACGAAAAATATGAATGGTTCATTTGATTTTCATTAATATACACCATAAATACATAGAATAATGAAATGAAACTGATTCAGATGAAAAAAAGTTTATTTGTAGAGAAGACAAAAAATAAAGGCGGTGCTATTTATATCGGCATTTCGGGGTGTTACACTCATATTAAAAAAAATGTAAAACCAAAAATATAAATGGCTTTTGAGTGTATTTAATATCCACATTAATATTCCATAAAAAATGAAAAGAAATGTGTTATGAATGAAACAAAATGAAAAAAAGGAAAAAAAGGCTTATCAGAAAAAAATTGCGAAATAAAACATTCATGGGAAGAGGTAAAATTTATAAAGAAAGAAAATCATTTCAAAAAAAATTTACAATATACATTTGAATATATATATATATATAAGGGATAATTAAATACATAATTATGTTTAGATATTAGGATAATTAAAATTATAAAATAAATTTAATTTATAAATAATAATAATAATAAATAGTATATAGTTAATAAATTTGCATGCTCCGTGTTCTTTACGTAAATGTTCGATTCATCATTTCCACCACGTCAAACATTATAGAAATTGTTTTTCCATATCATAGTCATTTGTGACTTCTATAGTACCCAAAATCCCCACTACAAGAACAAATAGGTATAACAGTTGGTTTTTATATTTTAGTGGTTATTTAAACCACCGAAAAATGTTGTGTTAGGATTTATAATAGTTTCATGTATATGGGTGTTTGGAATATTTTAGAAAACGGTATTTAACAACAGTTTAAACAACCAAAAACTATTTAGCGATAGTTTTTATTTTATTTTTATATTATTAAAAATATTATTTATTATACATTTATAAATAAATATATGTATGTATATATATATATATGTATATTAATATCCATAAATATATATCACTGTCTCTAAATATATATTTACATAATTACATTTTTATTAAATATAATATATATATTATTAAATGTAACTGTATATATATACCTACATAATATATATAAATAAATATAAATATATATTAGCATAAACAAATATGTATAATTATCTATAAATTTATAAAAATATAAATACAATGACATAAATATATATAAAGATATATATATATTAATAATGAAAAATATATATACCTAAATTTATATAAATACACAAATACACCCAAATATATATATATATATATATATATATATATATTTTTAAGATAATTACCTGTAAATATAAAAATAAAAATAAAAAAAATCCATATAATGATACATAAACACACACACACATATTGATATCACTAATATAGATAGTTCTATTAAAATATCTAGAAAACACTTTTTATGGTGCTTGGAAAGTGCTCTTAGTCTCAACGAAGATAAAGGGAGTGTCCTCTTTAATAGTGCTAAAAGGAGATGATAAAGGGTGTCCTTTATCCACACTAAAAATCACGGAAAAAGCACCCACCCCCCCCCCCCCACTTTAACAGAAATGATTTATCACAGATAATGGATACTTTTTATCATCACTATAAACAGCACATATAAAGGGGTCCTTTATCTGCACTTAAAATAACTCTGATAAAGGAATCATTGAATGTGATGTGCTGTTTATATAATAGAACACCCACCAACACCTTTGCAACAAACACACATAGGACCTTCACAGCATATTGAAGAGAAATACATCACACAAAATAACAAAGAATCACACACAAGAGTTTGGAAAACAATTCTATATACATTTCAAACAATTTTATATATACTTACATTTACAATTATCCAGCAAACAGCTAAAGTCATAAATATTTCATCCTATAACATTCGAGATCCTCTAAAAAAATGTCTTATTACAGTATTAACTGTGGAATATAACTTCCCAACTCAACCAAAAGGTTCCACTAATATAAGAAAACAAATATTACATTAGTAATACTATAATGAAAAAAATTAAACATCAATATGAACGAATACATTAATAAAATGTCAAATTTTTAATTAAAAACAAATTTGGATTTATACATGTTACACCATGCATATTATATAGGAGGTGTCGATTCCTAGACATCAAAAATGAGATATGGATCATTGCGATAAAATATGAAAACAATCCGAATGTGTTTTCTTGGTTTAGAGTATGTCCCTTATTTTTTTACTAAAATTAATATAAAATTTAAATGACATATTTGGATTTATAACTGTTGAATCGTTCATCATATTGAGGTGTTGTTCATTCTTACACGTCAGAAATGACTCATGGATCATTGTTCTAAAGTATTAAAATAATCCGAAAGGGTTTTTTCAATTTGTAGTATGACAGTTGTGTTTTTTACTGAAATATCATTTGAAACGTGAAACACCCATTTTGAGTAATACCGGTTGCATAGTGCATCAGTTTGAAGAGAGACAACATCATACACATCACAATGGACATAAAAATAACTCTCCTAAATTATTAAGACAATCATATGGTGTTTTCTTAGTTTTCAGTGAGTGAATCATTTTGAACTAAAATGTCAATTTTAGACTCATAATGGACAATTTTAGTCATTATGGTAACACCATGCATCAAGTTGAGGTGAGGTTGATTCATAGACATCATAAATGAATCTTGGATCATTTTCTTAATGTATGAAAACAATACGATTGTGTTTTCTCCATTTTCAGTATGACACTTGTTTTTTTTACTTAAATTAATGTCAATTTTAAATAAAAAACAATTGGATTTATAATAGTCACATCGTTCATCAGATTGAGCTGTGTTTGATTCCTAGACATCAAAAATGACTAATGGGTCATTGTTTTAGTGTATCAAAACAATCTAAATTCATTTCCTTGGTTTTTATTATGTTAGTTGTGTTTTTTTAATAAAATATCATTTCAAACCGAAAACAAGATTTTTGAGTCATACTCATCACATAATGTGTCGATTTTATGTGGCACTACTTCATATATGTCATAAAGGACTGAAAAATCACTACCCAAAATTATGAAGATAATCTAAAAGTGCTTTCATGGTTTTTAGTGAGTGACACTTTTTGACCTGAAATGTTAATTTTAAACCAATAACATGCAATTTTAGTCATATCAGTAACACCCTGTTTTCGATTGAGTTGAGGTTGATTACTACACAGCAAAAATGACTCATAGATCATTTTCCTATAGTATGAAAACAATCCTACAATGATTGATCTATTTTTAGTATGTCATCTATTATTTTTTCATAAATTAATGTCAATATTAAATAAAAAAGACACATTTTATTTATACTGGTCACATAATGTATTGTATTGAGGTTGGTTGATGACTACATGTCACAAATGACTCATTGATATTTTATCTAAATTATCAAAACAATCTGAATTCGTTTGCTCTGTTTTTAGTATTCCATTTGTGGGTTTTACTAAAATTATTGTCAATTTTAAATTAAAAAGAGACACTTTTAGCCATACTGGCCTCACTATGTGTCGTATTGAGGTGAGGTTGATTCGTAGACATCAAAAATGTATTATAGATCATTTTACTAAAGTATGAAAACAATCCTAATGCTTTTTCTCAATATTTAGTTTTCCTATGGTGTTTTGTTACTAACATATCATTTCAAACTAGAAACACACATTTTGAGTAATATCGATCGCATAGTGGACCGGTCTTACATGATACCTTTTCATACATGTCATAAAGAACTTACGAATAATTTAAATAAATTATAAAGACAATCAGGTTATGCATTCTTTGTTTTCAATGAGTGACACGTTTTGAGCTAAAATATCAATTTTAAATTGATAAAGGAATATTTTAGTGATATCAGTCAAACCGTTCATTGGATTAATTTGTGGTTGATTCCAACACATCACAAATGACTAATTGATAATTTTATTCCTAAATTATCAAAATAATTTGAATATTTTTTCTTGGATTTTAGTATTTTACTTGATCTTTTTTCTAAATTTATTTTTATTTTAATATAAATATATAGATGTAAAGTCATAATGGTCACACAATGCATCAGATTTAGGTGTGGTTCATTCCCACACGTCACAAATGACTTATGGATCATTTTTCTAAAGTATCAAATCAATACTAATGCGTTTTATTAGTTTTCAGTTTTTCATTTGTTATTTTTACTAAAACAAACTGACAAATTTAAATAAAAAAAGACACTTCGAGTCATACTAGTCACATCTTCATTCTATTTGTGTCGATTCATCCATCGGGTAGTCTTCTGATTCATTTTTAAACAAGTATATACCATCTTGTGAATATGAGTCTTTTCAACAATCATGGTAGTACTAAAATATATATATACACAAAGGATTATTTAATATTTAAACTGAAATAGTAATTATTTTAGAAAATACCAATTTTGGGATGCTCGTTTTTTGATTGAATACGATATCTTTCATAAATTTACAAACATACTAACCATAATGTTTTCCATTTGTTTCGAACACTATTGGAACATTGAAAAAATAAGTAATTTTTTATATGTATTTGAATATTGAAATATTATTAAATATTACCTAATACATATCCAGTCGTAGTACTTATGATGTTCCTTGTCCTTTTCCCCTGGCATCATTCCAAGATGTAGATTATATTCACCCACCACCCTATCATAACAGAATCCACATTAAAAGATAATATAAAGTATATAACTAGATATTTAGTTACAAAATGTTGGATTTAGTGTATTAAAAATTGAAAAATTCCATCATGTGTGGTTGGTTTATTGGATATCCATGCATTGAATCCAAGAAATAAATCATGGGAGTATCCAAATTGACCTCACTGAGCATCCATTTCTTCATAATGATACAAAAAAGGAATAATTAATTAATGAAATTAAAAAATATATGATATGATTAAATTGTAGAGTTTTACACCTACATCGTTGGTACTAAGAAAAACATGTCATCTATATTTTTTCAGTTAAATGATTTTAGTAGACATGTCACTATTTCATCCTCTTTCTTGGATTCTAGTTTTTTTGTTTCGTAGTGGTGACATGAGTACTAACAAGTCCAAATACTTGTTCCTGGAAAAATACTTTCAATTGTTTTTAAAATATATTCCTATGGAAAAAATTAATTGTATTTAGTCATAATTATCATAGTATATCCGCTTTCGAAAAATAAAATCATGAAAACATAACTCATGTATACATTTACAATTGAGCCACCTAACCAATCATACTCTCTGATTTCACTTACATTGTCAACACTTATGAAATCTAGATCTTCCCCTTTGTACATATCTTTGTCAAAAATAATTATGTGAGTACCACTGTCTTTCAACATCAAATTCACATGAGCCTGTAATGATAATAAATGTGGATATAGAAATGGAGGGTTTAATGTGATTTCGTTAAATTGCATTTATCGGTTGGTTGATCCTTGAGATCATTTTGATTAGTTCTTTCTTTAACCCCATTCCCTATTTCAATCTGGAATAACATTCATTAGTTCAAACCTTTTATCAATAAATGTTAAAGTTTCATCTTGAAAAATAAATTGGAAATGAATACCTCCTTGTTGAAATGTTTTTTTCATGTTGTGACAGCCATGCGATGAATGTTCCAAGATCATTTTGGATATTATGAATATCTTCATCATCCATTGGAATAGGTAGATTGGAACATGACTCATGGGTTATGTTAATCAAAACATTTACATGACCTATTTTAATTGGTCTATTGTGTTGAATGGAATTTTGGATATTGAACATCATAGCCCTCACTACAATGTGGTTGGTGGGTGTTGATAGATATAAATCATAGTCACATTAACCCTGTACAATATCTGTACGAGAAGGGTATCAGTGTCTATCTGATTTACAATTCACAAAAACAATTATTAAAACATTGATTACATTAAGTAGGATAGGTTTTTTAGGGTAATGTCTTTCCTCAAATCTAGTTGGGGTGGGATAAGATCTTTATGTGCTGGTTGTTCTTTAGTTGTTTCTTCTCTCCCCCCTACCATCATATTTTCCATGAAATCACTCTACAATTGCATATTTTCATCATGGACATATATTATTTCTCTTATAATTTTGATTTATTCATTTTGATCCTCCTCTTGTTTTTTTCTCAAAAAATTTTTGGGGTGTCACCCCAAAACCCGCAGCTCTGACATGACCATACTTTTCTGCCTGCTTCAAGGACACTGAACGTATGCCTGTATCTAGTTTGGATGTTGCTGATTACAATGAATATGTTAGATAAAAAATATTGTAAAATAAGTAATCATTTTTATATAATATATATTTCATGAAAAAAATATTTATTATATAATACTTACACATGTTTCCCACACTTTTGTGTGTTTTCATCTATTTGTATTCCATATTTATTTACATGTGCCTCCTTCCATAGCACATGGAATTGGATGGAAGTGACATTTGATTTGGATTGATCAATCATCATATAAAAATATGAATATTGTTATGGTGTTTCATTATGTCTCATAAATGTATTACAATATATATAAAATACTTACCAATGTTTTTCAAGTGAATCATACCAAATTCATTCATACGATAGGGGTACGATTGTTTTGCTACTCATTACCTATTTTCCTCACTTTGTTTTTGTTTAATAAATAAAAATTTTTAATCAATTGATGAATACACATATCATCAAAAAATGTATTACCAAACACAATGTACCTGAAAAGACTACTCCACACGACGACTAGTAAACGCATCCCACACTCCTTGGGTTATCAAGTGTGCATAAATAAAAGGTGGGTGCGGGTTTATTTTCCATTCAGCATCTTGATGTTAACATCTCATTATAATTGTGAAAAAGACTCTATAAATCCTTATATAAATCCTTAATACATAGTCCTTGTGCGAGTCATCCACTAAAAAATCACTCTACAAGAGATGAGGAAGAGTAAGTCAATGTTTCATTATTTTACATTATAGTAAATTAATGAAATGATATCATAATATTACAATAATATCTCCCAACATCAATGTCTTAATATCAGTGACAACATGGTGGCATGATAGTACATCCATCAACACACATTTCTAAGTAATGATTCCAATGTAACTACTAAACATGGCTTTGTTTGGATTAACATGCTAGCCATTATTAATCCCTCTGACCTCGTATTTGATGAATTTTGTTTTTTCCTTAAGAATTGATTCTAAAACCATAAAACTATGATGATTCTATTTTTCTATGCCCCTAGTGCTTCATTGTATTCCATTTCCTCTATTTAAATATCATTAATATGTTCCTTCAGAGCATTAGCATTGGCATGTTAAGATGGTGGTTGTACCTCTAAACTGTGAGAAGTAGCAGCAATGGGTCGAAAAACCTGTTGGTCCTCTATACGACAAGTAGAATCAGTTTGAGAGAACAGTTGTTCATCAACACTATTTGCAGAAATAGGTTATGTGACCTATTGATCCTAATGATTGGGAGCACCATCTTGTAAAGAAGTCATTATATGATGAAGTGGTTTAAAATTTAATTTATATTACATAAAAGTAGAAATGAATAGTAAATATCATAAGGTAACATGATGTATAATATAAAAAAATATAAACTAATTATTGAACTCTTTTTTTAAAGGCTAGAGCGATTGAATCCCTCTATCGACTATCCAAATCCCTTACTTATGGTCTCCAATAACATAAACAATGTTGTCTACATTGGTACCACTGCGAAATGATTGTGAAATCCCATTGAAAGCGTCATCCTCCATTGAATTTGCTTCTAGCCGTTAAGTGGTTTTTGTATATAAAAAGAAAACTAACCACTTTCAGTTTGTAGGATCTATAAAATAAAAAACTTGTACTGCATATGATTCCAATATAAACAGTTTGTCTTTGTACCCTTCCCTACTGAAATCAACTTTCTCGAATCCCAACTAATATATTTTAACGACACTTATGTTATCAACCCACATGCATTGAAAAATTGACACATGGATATTTGTATAATCTAACTCCCATATTTGTTTGATGATTCCAATGTATGACATATTCACATAAACTAGATTTTGTACCTTAGCACCAAAAACATGAATTGCTTCAGCTACAAGTGTAACTCCACTTTTCGGCATGGTACTTTGTTCATCATGCTCATTAGTATAATATGAATAACCATTAATTAAATAAGCATTATAAGATAATACCTACACATATGGTCCTCCTGTTATCCATAGAAGTTGTTCTGACCTGTTAAATATATGGTCCGGAAACCATCCTATAAACTGTTGATTATGTGTATTTGATATCAATTTTTTATACATTTATGGATTCAAATAACTAAGAATTTATTTTTGGGTTTCTACATATGGGTCAACCCCTAAATTGTTATACAAAACATAATGGTGGGATTTCTCCTGATCTGTATTATTGATTGTAAAAACTTGTCTTCCTAAATTTCCTTTACCCACAAGCCACCCACTGTGATGAGATTTTGGTAGACCAATTATTTCAACACTAGAAAATTATTCGGTACATAATAAACAAGTTCCTCAAAAATATATCTCTCCATAATACAACCCTCTGGATGACTTCAATTTTTGACATACCCTTTCAAATTCTTCATATACCATTCAATGGTGTACATCCAACTATAGTTTACAGGACCACATAATCAAATATCTATCACCAAGTGAACCATAAAATGAGCCATTATATCATATAATGTTTGGAGAATGATCATTTCCAATTCACATACTATGACTGCAATTTATCATTCCACACTAGGTAATTTTCTTATGTCTATAACTTTGTTGCGTATAGCGTTGAGTAAGAAATAGGTCTTTGTTAATGTATAATGGAAATTATTGTAATAAATGAAATGTAAATCTATAGGATTTATATGTTTCATAAAAATGTGTAAATCAATTGATTTAAGACCCTTTAACATTAAATCAGTCATTGACATAATGATCTTGACATTCGATGAATTCCCCTCTAGAACCATTACATCATTCAAAAGTTTCAAAACTAATATCTCTCCTACCTGGAAAGTTTTTTAGCAGTTAAAGGAAGAAAATATTGGTTTCACCCTTTATTGGAACCAACTCTTCTCATATTCCCATGTAAACTATGTCGAACCTAGACTTAATTCCATCCTTTTTTTCCAGGTGCATTTAGCAATGTGCTGATGATGCTATTACATGCATTTTTTTCAACATGCATAACATTAAGAAAGTTTCTAATGTAAAGATGATTCATGTATGGTAATTTAAAAATAATTATATCTTATTCCAATTGGTTTTTTATGGTTTTTTAAGATGGTTAACCAATAGTAGTCTCCATATCTTTTACGTTCTCAAATAGTTGATAACCTATTAGAGTAGATGGTGTTGTTCATTCTTCTAAACATCCATCGAATGATGTAAACCATGTTCGATACTTATTTCATCAGGGTAGAAATTTATGTTGTCATAGAAACATAGTTTTCGATGAATATTTCAACCTAATTAACTATGTACCTTGTTCGCAAAAAAAAACACACATGACTTCTTTTAATGCTATATCCTGACAAACTTCCATAAGATGGAAATTCATTTATCGGACCATAAAACATGTCTCTCAATGTGAAATACTTATTTCTATAATAATCATACAAAATAACACTTGAATCCTACAATAATTGCAAATCCTTGATCAATGGATCCAAATAAACATCAATATCATTGCCCAATTGTTTTGGTCCTGATATAAGCATAGATAACATGATGTGTTTTCATTATATACATAACCATGGTGGAATGTTATAATTCACCAACATAACCATTCATGTACTATGAGTGATACTTTGAAAACCAAAATAATTCACTCAATATGTATATAACACAATATGAAGGTTTTTTGGATCGTTTCCAAAATCAGGGTACTATTGATCAATTCTCTTCCACGGAGAAGAGTCTTTCGAGTGATGTAGTTTCCCATATTTATTTCTTCTATCTGTGTGCCATGTCAATTTTACTATGGTATCCTAACTTCCATATAGGCTCCTAAAACTTGGAATTATTGGAAATTACCATACAAATTTTATAGTACTAGTTGAAACTTTCTTTTATTGAGAATCACCACACTTTGAGAATTCTATAAGTGATTTTTTTCCATGGAAAATCGTATACAGTAATTTGAGAAGGTGTGTATTCATTCAAAGGTCATATCAATAAAATGTAGAATTTTTTTGGCATGGTATGTTCGGCTCAGAATATCATTATCTTCATGGAGCATGTCATTCAAGAGGGAAAGTAATCCTGTTAAAATGGCATCACTGCATCCGTTGCATACTTTAAAATTATACAACTTTAGTATGGCTTACAATGATGTTTATTTAGTACAACCACAATACAAATGTTTCCCTGCAAAACTCATTAACTTCTCAACAAATATTAGGCAATCACGATGTTCATCATCAATATTCCTTTTTCATTTCTTTAATATGATCTTCCACACCATTCACATCTGTAATCATGTCTTCGATACAGTCTTCTTCATTGTCCAAAATTGTAAACATAACAGATGTTCCAAATAACACATTGTTATCCTAGCGACTATATACATTCGATTTTTTCCGAGGTTTATTCCAACATTTATAACGTTGATGTATTCCATCACAGATCAAGTGTTCTTCCAACACGTTTAGACTAAATTGTATTGAATAACAACAGCAAAAATACGAGCTAATGATTTTGGAATGGTCATATGCATGATCTATTGCAAAATTGAAGAACTCTTTCACTCTTTCTTTATACTCTCATGTAAAACAATTTCCATCCATACATTCTTTATTCATATCCATCCAATTTGATTCTATGATATTATTATTTAAAAAAATAAATACACAAATTATTGAGAATATGTAATGGTTTTCATAAATCTAGAAAAATATAAACATAAAATATTATTTAAAAACTACAGTTAAAATTTCATTTGAAAACTATTTAAAATATAACACATGAAATCCTATTAAAAAACCAACCATTTACACAAATTACTATTTAAAATAACACACCCATTTAGAAATTAATCAATTAGTTCCAAACACTCTATCACAAAACCAGAAATAAATTTTTTAAATCAATCAAGACAACTTCATTATACAATAAAACTAATCAGGTAAAATAAGTGACATCCCTTTAAGAAACATTTTAATACAGTTGAATAATTTAAAAATAGACGCTTATTAATTTTATCAAACGCATATATCCCAATAGAAACACATTATAAAAGATACACAGAAAACACCTTGATTCATCCTGAATCATCTATTGTTGTACCATTCCATCACATTATTCCAAAGGTATGTGTAATAATAATAATTTCCATAAGAATTTTATATTGTGCACCCCACAATTGGATATTACTTATCCATGCTTCCATTGTATATTTATATCAATTATCCTTCACCAAAACACTAGAGTCCCAATGGATTTGTTCCATAGTCAGTGACCACACTCGCAACCATGAAAATCATGTGTTCATATTTACTGCAAACACTAAATTATCCCAATGATCCTTGGCACAGACCAAATCAATTTGTTGTACACTAAAAGAACAATGTATAGGTATCTCACATGAAGTATTATTGGTTCCTTAATTTGTAAATAAACCAAATAAAACCTATACGCATGAACCCATTACATAATAAAATTTTTTTCAAGTGTTATTCCTTTCACACAATGAATTTCTCTATGGAACTCATCAATAGAAGAAACAATGTTTCTTTCCTGACAAGTATATGTTCATCATGTATCATGTCAAAATACGAAAAGAACTATGTTACTAAACTAATAAATGGTATTATTTTTCATAGTCTATATTCTAAAATCTTAAAAAAGACTTTTTAAATTACATTTCAAAGACTTGTCACTCTAAAATTATTAACTGAACACATATCAGTAACCTCTAGAATTAAAGTGATGAGAGTATCATTATAAGTATCAAGATAATTATTACCCCTCTAGAACTCATCCATGAGGTTAACAACATCATGTCCCAGGATACTCTAGGACCTTAAAAATAAAATTTCATAAATAAAATCTAGGTTTCGTAACTTTTATGGATACCTCAACCTAAATTTCATGACCATTTCATAAAATTGAATATAAATATCTAATAATTCATTCATATAATTTGTTAAAGTTGTAATAAAATATTAATTTACATTTTTAGATATACAATTATTCTATGAAAAAAATAATATTTGATAATCACTTGAATTTTATCATTTTTCCATTTTAGGGGATTCACATTAAAGTGCATACTGGTTGAAGGATTAATTACATGTGTTGTTATGGTAATTAGATTAGGGTGTCTAGAAAGTGTCTCATGTAGCTTTTGATATGTGGAGATAACAAAAGATATGTTTCCCTTATAAATCAAATTATCCTTTAAAAAATTTCAATGAATTCTCCTATTAAGTAGGATTGTAATCCAGATAACATAAATTTCATGTGATGGATTATTCCATTCTTGCTATGTGTTTATCCTTTATTGTTCATTTTTACACTAGGGGTGGTTTTTTCAAAACCATGAGATTTCTAGAACAATATGGTAGATATTGGATGTAGTCGCATATCTGTAGATTTATTTCTATGTTATGGTATATTAGGTTTGTTGATTTGTTTCAATTAAGGTATGTTCTTGAATTTCTTCCACAATCAGCAAGTTTTGGGGATTTAATTTATGTTTTGGGGGTTTTAATATTTGGATTGTTGATTTGTACCAAATCAAAATAGTGGTATCAGATATTTTTTATTATTATACTATCATTACAGAAAGATGGTACTAAATATCTGTTACATAACATATGGTGATTATTTTATCAAGACACGATATAAATTCATGGTTTCAAGACAACATGGTTTCCTCTTGTAAAGTAGTTTTCTATGATTTAGTGGAATTTCACTAATAACAATGTTGTGGTTCCATTAAAAGGAGTGTGGTTTAGATTCATATTAAACGGAGGAGGGTTCATTATTTGGTGGAAAAAGCCCATCATACTCTTGGAGAGTTAAAAATCTACATTGATTTTGAATTAGTCATAAGTGAGTCGATTAGTAGAATGGGAAACCATGAGATGATAAAATTGAAATTGTTTTGAAAGCCATGTCCAAGAGAATGTGGATCCATGGGGGAAGAACAGAATTCCTCAACAATGTTGAGATAAATGGTGGATGTGTAGTAGAGGGAGGGATCAAGGACTATGACTGGTCAAGGTATTGGTTCAATAGTTGTTCACGGTGAGAATGTATCAATTCCTAGAATGTGAGTCATTTTGATCCATATATAGAGAGATCATTTCGATTCCTAGTAAGTGCAGGGATGTAATCTAATTCTTGAGAGAGTGAATCAGTGTATATAAATTACATGTCCTAGGTCCTTCCTAAGTAACTAGGGTTCTCATGACAAATGAAATAGAGGAGATAAAAAACAATCATGAAGTAAATCACATAAAATATTAATGCCAAAAAACTATTCATATCATCTCTTAACACCCTTCACTAAAACAGCCTCTTTTTACACACGTGTAACACATTCCAAAAAAAAATAAACCCACTTAATATAACCATCAAAATCCAAATTCAATAGAGAAAAAATGTTACCTAATCAAGAATATGTGAAGGCCTCAATGTGATGGGATTTACATAATATGATGTGGTGTATTCAAACATGAGGTATGGGGAACAGTTGTATGAGAATCCCATATATTATAAAAATAATTTTGATGCTACCATTAAAAACAAGGGTCTCATGCATTGAAATCACAAACAAAGCCAAAATCAAAAAATTTCCATCAAAACCGTTATCAATATTCAATATAAAATTTATCACAAGGGGTAAACCAAATTATCATTTCAATTAAACATTTGAAATTTATAAAACAAACCCCTTTAAAAATAATTTCAAAATAAAAACCTCACTCGATATAATTTCCACATTAAAACATTGTTTTATTTAATTGAAAAAAACTAGATTATAACACATCACACACCATTTTAACCATTTCAAAAATCCCCATGGTTATTTCACAATACTATAATTCGTCAAAAAAATTCTAATTCAAACATGGAAATATGAAATTTAATAGATAACCCATTTATTCCATGATCAAAACAAAATAAAATAGTTTAAGTCATAACATGGATATCAAATATATTCAAAATTTCAGAAAAAATGAATTTAGAACGAACAGTAAGAATTTTATATACAAAATGAATCAATTGCATTGAAAAATCTACATGGAAGAAGAATAAACCATGCTGAATTATGACGCCTTCAATGGAAACCAACTAAATAAGAAAGAAGACCTCTATTACAATTCGTAATGTTATATAACTCTAGGATTGAAATATCCAAAATGATCCCATCAAACATGTCAAACCTGAAAGAAAACCCAAATTATCCTTTTAATAAATTTATTTTTATATGAATAAAGAATCTAGTTACAATGAACACATGTGGAGGTCTTCGTGGTGACATGATTCAGTGGAAGATGAGGAGGAGGAGGAGGGTTCACAACAGTGGAGGAGGGCTTCGTGGCGGTATGAGAGGAGGAGGAGTTAGTCGCCGAGGAGGACAAGGAAGTGGCAGAGGTTACAGAGAAGAGCTTCGCCTCAGCGGCGATGGCAAAGGAGGCGGCGGTGGTAGGGAATGCCTTCCACGACAGCTTGAGTGGTGCGAATGAATGAAGAGACTGTTAGAGTTCATTTATAAACCTGCCAGAAGCATTTATTAGCGCTAGCTAAAAAATGTTGATAAAGGTATGTTTTATCAGTGCTAAATTTGAAAGTGCAGATAAAACATACATTTATCAGTGCTAAAATCTTTACACTTCCAAAGATGCCTTTTATTAGCGCTTTTTTAGCGTTATTAAAGGCCTATCTTTATAATTTCTATAAAAGATTTGATAAAACTATAATGATAATAAATTATTTATATAATTATATATATTTTAAAATTACATGTATAATAAATAAATATATATATTTATAGAAACAACTTTAAATAAATATATATTTATTTAAATTTATAGATTTATTTATAATTATAAATTTATAATAAATATATTTATTATATTTTTAATTACATATATTTCTAATATTTATTATAAATTAATATTTCTATTTATTGATAAATATATATATAAATATATTTATTTATTTATCAATAGTTGTATATATATACATATTTATTTAATTATATATAAAATTATATATGAAAATAGTAAATATAATTTTTATAAATAAATAATTAGTTAGATAAATATATATTTGTTAATTTTTATAAATCATAAATAAATATATACTTATTTATATTTTAAAATAAAAAATATTTATTTATTTATTTATAATTAAAAATGATAATAAACAAATATTTAATTATAGTTGTAAATATAAATATAAATATAAATACATATATTTAAATAATTATAAAATTATAAGAAGTATATTTATAAATTTATAAATATATAAAAATAATATATTTCTTATAATTTTTTAATTATTTTAACATATCTACACTAATTTTGATTATAAATATTACTAATTATATTTATTTATAAATATTTGTATATAAATATATATAATTAATATATTTAGTATAATTTTTTAATTATTTAAATATTTATATATATTTATTTAGGAATTATTGTTAAAACTATTTGTATTTGTTTATAAATATTTGAAAAGATTTATAAATATATTTATTTAATTATATATTTATATCTTTATCAGTAGTAGAATAAATATATTTATTATAATTTAATAATATATTTATTTATTTATATTTATTGTTAACTATAAATAAATATATTCATTAATATTTTTATATAATTATAAATATATATATTAATAAAATTATAGTATTTGTATTATTGTTATTTTATAATTATTTAAATATATATATATTTATAATTATAATTAGATTAAATATATTTAAAAAGTATTTATATATAATTAAAATTTTATAATAATAAATATAATAAATATATTTATTATTTATGTATATTTAATGTAGTTTTATAAGTATTTTTGAGAACATAATATATAGATGGGTAACATGAATTACTCATATACATACATAATAAAAAATGAGCCATTACATATATGGAGAACGTGAATAAAAAGAAGGTTGTAATATATAAATGAACATTCTTGATGACACATAGTATATCTACACACATAATCAATATATTTATTGACCATATTCACTGGAAACACATATATATTTAATAATTATTATTATAAATATATATTTAAAAAGTATTTATACAGTAATTCGAATTATACCCCCATGCACCTAATAAAATATAAAAAATAGATTAAATATAATAAATATAATGAATTTAATAAATCTAACAAATCCAATAATTCTAACAAATGTAAAATATAAATAATAATTATAATAAATATAAATCAAATTAATCAAATTAATCAAATTAATATATTTTTTATTTAATGAAAATATTTATACTCTTATAATTATTATATATATATATTTATATATTATCTTAGAAATACATTTTTCAAAACATTATATATTTTTTTTGAATTATTAAAAAATATATTAATTATAATAATGATTTTTTATTTAATGTGTACAAATAAAAACTCTTTTTGAGTACAAATATAATAATTTTATTAAAATTTATAATAGTATTTATTAAAAACTTTTATCAGCACTAGAAATAGCGTTGATAAGTGACCCCTTTATGAGTGTTATGACCAGCACTGATAAATGGTACACTTTTATCAGTGCTTTTCTTAGCACTGATAAAATGTACATTTATTTGCACTTTTTGCTAGCACTGATAAAGGTCACTCCTTTATCAGTGCTTTTTTTTAGCATTGACAAAATGAAGCACTTCCCTTACACCGTTTTGTGGTACTGTATATATGTATTCCAACATAATACATATAAACAAATAGAAATAAATAATAAATAATATATGATAAATAACCTTTAAATATGTAGACACGCATATTTATACATATAATTATACATAAATGAATACTTGCATAACGTATATAAATAAATATATAAATATTGAAAAATATAAAAAAATATATCTACAAAAAATTTAAAATTAATATTTAATTAGAAATATTTAGGAAATAATTAAATTTAAAAATTTTAATCGATCATTCTTAATTATTTAAAATAATAAGTAAATATTATTATGTTTTTATTAAATAATAAATAATAACCAATAATACATATTTCATAATAATAATAATCATAAAAAATAATAATAATAATAATAATAATAATAACAAATAAAAAATAAACAATTTCAAATTACAAATTTAAAAAGTAGAAACATTTTTTAAAAAAATAACATAAAACTAAAATAAAAATTTAAATGTTGCCACTTGTTATTCAGTAGAGGTTTAAACCACCAGGAAATGGACAACCACTAAATAGAAAACCATCGTTAATTAGCTATGGTTTTATAAATCTTATGCTAAATAAATAACAATAAGAAATTTATTATTGGTTTTGAAACCCACTTCAAAATAAAATGTTTCTAAACACTATTTCTTTCTGTTGTTTCCTTAAATCATACTCACCACTATTTTTGATCTCACACACTTCACCTTATACCCTGTTTCCCGACCACTAATGATTTTCCTTGAATGAAAAATCCAAACACTTCTAACTTATGTTTCAGGAAGGATGACCACATGGTTAAAACATATTCATGCACATTTAGAACTACCTTTTATCAGTGATAAAATAAACACACTCATAAATGGGGTAGTTTTATCATCACTAACTAAAAGAACTGATAAATGTGGTCTTTATGAATGCTACACAAGAACTGATAAAGGATGGTTTTTATTTGTGGTTTTTTAGTGTTAATAAAGCCTAACTTTATAAGTGTTTTCTTAGCCTATATTTGTCCAATTTTAGTGATGATAAAGGAGTCCTTTTTCATCATTTTTCATTGAACTATTAAAATGAAACCATCAAAAAAATATAAATTATAAATAATAACATATTAGTATATAAATATATTTTTATTGATATATATGAAATATATTTTCTTAAATATGATTTATATGATACTAAATATGTATTTAAATTTAATATATAATATATATAGTTGAAATTTATTAAAAATTAATTAGAAATAATTTTTAATTTTTAATTTTTTGAAAAAAAATTAAGTAATAGTTATTTAATATCAATTTGGTGGTAGAAAATATTAATGAATTAATTAATATTTTAAAATAATTTGAAAATGGATTTGAACATCAAACAACTATAACTTTTGATCCATATGTTCCTATAAGATCCACGAGATATGAAATGGAATCAATGGAATATCTCCTCATTTAAAAGAACCAAGGGAACCCCAATCTATTTATTTTCTAATTATAAAAAGTCCTCAAAGACCTCCAAAAGTATTTTTTTAGTTGCGATTTTCATAGTTTTCAACATTCAATGAAATTTCAGATTTATTTAAGAAATTTTTCTTGTCTTTTTTATATGGAGACTTAAATTATTAATAGATATTAGTTTTATATAGATGTTATGGTGTTTAAATATTTAAATTTCTCATATTTCACTACTACAATATAGGGATTTATCTACACAAAAAAAAATCTTTTATCAGTGCTAAAATAGCACTGATAATCGAGGTGCTATTAAAAGGGGATCCATTTTATCATTACTAAAAAAATTATGATAAAGGACCTTTTTATCAACGCTAATAAAAGTGCTGATAAAAGGGCTATTTTATCAGCGCTAAAAAATCTCTAATAAATGGGTCTTTTATCAGTGATTTTCTTAATGGTGATAAAAGTCAAAAATAAAAAATAAAATAATTATACAAATCAGACGGTAGAACCACCTATATTTTAACAAAGCTTATCCCCCTTTAAAAAATTCTAGGAATCCCACCCATGCACACCACTGCCTCCCCTTTAATAGAAATAAGCAAAAGAGATGATAAAAAGGGACATTTATTAGTGCTAAAAAAGTGCTGATAAGAGGGTCTTTAATCATCATTTTTTAGCACTCATAAAAGTCCTAAAATTTAAAAATAATCTATAAATCAAAAGGGTAGACCCACCCCCTTTTATAAATTCTTGACCCCCATTCAATAGTTCTTGTAAGCATCATGGTTAACTGTGCCAGAACTCCCTGCACCCACTTACGCAACCCAACCATTTCTTGGATTTGAACTTGAGACCTCTCCCTTACGCGTCATCACCATTACCCCTCATCCATCTTGTTGTGTTATCTCTTTAAAGATATATATATATATATATATATAGTTCTATTTATTCATATATTAATATAGTTTTATATTAATATAAATATATTTTTTTATATTAATATATATATATTCATATATTAAATTATATAGGTATATATTCATATATTAATATATATATAGTTTGTTATATTTATAAATTTCTATTTATATATATTTATTTACGTATTTTTTATATGTATATTTTTTCATATATTAATATATATTTATAATAATAGTATTAAATAGATTTATAAAATATGTTTTTTTGTGTCTGTTTATAAATCTATAAATAAATTAACACATATATACAACATACAAACACGTGTATATATATATTATATATGTGTGTATTTTTAAGAATATTTATATGTAATTATATATATTTATATATATTAACATATATTATATATTAATATGTATATTCATATGTTAGAATATATAGATAATATATATCAGTTTTTTAATACACAAAATAATATATATATATATACACACACACTGCACATTATATATGTATATAAATATTCATGTTTTTATATTTTAAATAATATAAATATTATAGTTCATTAATATAAGGCTTATATATTGATAAATAAATTTTTTATGTAAATATGGTTAATTTTTTTATAAAATTAAATTTTTATGTGTGAAAATAAAAAAATTGTATATATTGTTATATATTTTATTATAAATAATAGTTATTTATGAAAAATGAAATTTTTTTAAATCCATAATATCAATATGAATGTAATCCCTGGGAATAAATTTAGTCTCCACTGAAAAAATAAAAATACCCCCTTAAACGAGGCTGCAATTCCATCGAATGCTAAAAGAATTGGGTATCCTTAATAGAAACTCAATTTTAGAGCACTTTTTGGCCTTTATTGTCATTGAAAAATGTTAATGATGATTTTTATTTATTAATAGTGTGTAGAGTGCGTCGCAAGCTTCGATTTGATATGTGGTAGAGCTCATTCCGACACTTGGATCAAAAATTATGACTGTTTGAGGTTTGAGTATCATTTTTAACTTATTTTAGATCTTTTATTTATTTTTTGATTTTTTATGTCTTCAAACTATTATTAAATTTGAATGATCTACCTTATTCAAAATGATAGAATGGAAATAAAATTTTCATGCCCTTCCTTCTTCAAGATGAAGGAATGATAATGACCACTGATTCTTGCCTTCAATAGGCCCCAGAGTGGAGACTAGCACCAAGTGTATAGAATCTCACAAAAAATGGAAGAAATTCTCCTTTTTAATGAAACATGATCAAGGGATACGATAGTAAAATCCCAAAAACACCAAGAATTTATATAATGGAAACCAAAATCTAACCCATGCATGATTTAAACATAAACTACCACAAAAGTACAACCAAAGCGCCAAAGCAAGTACAAAAAGAAAGAAACTAAGCAGTAACACAACCAATATCATGACGCCTGAGAAAGTAAAGTCCATCATGGTCCTCAAAGTCCTCCTAGAAAATTGAAAATAGTTTTACAAACATAGGGAGATATACATGTATACCCAGTAAGAATACTAAATCCACCTGTGAACATGTGGGAGAATATACAAATGCCCCTTTGAGAGAGCATTAGAACCTCATTAAACCTACCAAGGTGTAATAACCAACCTATCCTCCCCAAGGCACACTCACGATGTAATTAAATTCAACTAAAATAATAGTACAATAAAATTGATATTTTGGTACCCCACCCTACTTTTCAACTAATTAACTGCTCATTTCTAATAGCTAACTTCTTGATGCTACATCTCGTCCAAAATGTGGTACTACTGCCACAACCTGCCTGCACACATCTAGGCCACAAACCGCACACAAATCCCACCCATAGAAACCTGATCCAAAATTACACCACACATCCTGCCCGCATACACCTGATCCACAACAACCACACCTATCTCCCAAAGACACACAGGATTCATCCCGAAGACACCTGGGAATACAATCATATCCCCCAAACACCTTGTCCCCTCACCCACAATTAAAACATGTCTGAATTATTGTGGAATATAGTAAACCTCAAGCCATTACAGCCTTCCTGAATATGCATGAGCCATAAGAACCACTAGAGGGTATGAGGAAGAAAGTCAGTAACAACCCATTCATCCTCCCATAGGGAAATTGGGAAAGACACCCTCCCCCATGAAATGGGGCTGTTTGGAACATGGTTCTCATCAAGGGTGGGGTGCATATTGAAATCACAAGGAACTATAAATTTATAAACATTGGTAAAAAAATAATCAGCCCAACCTATGGGCTTCCAAATAGGAAACCAGCCCACATAAAACTGCATTTTCTACTACCCCTATATGCACAACCACACAAAAACAACAATAAAACACAAGCCTAACCTCTTTTCCTTTTATTTATTTCCATTCATTAATTAAGTGGTTCACATTAATAAATTCTATCACTACCTGGGGAAATCACCAAGCACAACATATAAACCCATATTTAGAAGGCTAATGGCCACCAAACAATACCATGGAAAACAAGGAAGGAGGGACCAAGGTAGGGAAATCCATTTTGACACCCATTCATAAAAAACCCGAGAGTAACCAACCTGCAGTCCCACTGGAAACCCCCTTTTTACAAGACACCCATTCAACCACTACCAAATTTAATTCTTCAATGTTATCCCACTAAATAATTCCCTCATAACAAACCCAACAGCCCCACTGCACAACAACATCACACCCGACAAACCTATAATCATGAAATCATGACAAACCTGTCATCCATCCCTGTTACCCAAATATTATCCAGATGCAGTTCCACTGAATAACAAGTTTGACAACCACAACATAAACCAAAGACAGTCCCACTACCTACAAGTTTATCTATTCCACAATCAATCAATCTTTCAACATGAGATTCCATCACACCACATGTACGGCCCTATACACAAATCCCTCTACAACCACCACTAAAACCGCAGCCCTACCACACAAACATACCAAACCAACTCACAAAAACGACTCTTATCTATCCACCACCCATACCCATAATAACGTTACCAACATCAACTTTAAAAAACCCACATAAGGTCACAAAACCCAACAGAACACAGTACACAACCAAACCTACCAAAAAAGATGTGTTCAAATTTGGTAAACACTATTCTTTAAATCCACTTTGATATACAGGGGTGATCACACAAGTGTTTTCATCATGGGGCATCCATTTCGCTTAAATGGGTATATATGATTAATCAGATTGAAATTTGCACAAATTATTCATAATGGAAAAACAATAGTTATAAAGCATCACCCATTCTCATAAAAAGACCACCAACAACCATGATTTTCAGAAGCCATATGGCCACTACAGATCACATCATCAAGAAAGATTACAATTAAAATAGGTGATCAACATAAATCCACTCCAATGACATTAAAAAGTATGTTTTAGCATTCATCTTTATGAAATGTTGGATTCAGTAGTTTTCACAAAAGAACATGACTATTCCCACCCCACATGATACACAAATAAAGAGGGGAAGAAGAGTCCCTAATTGAAACAACAGACAAGCAAAACTCTCTTTGCGTCAAAAAAAGGGATCAAGCAAGATTCCAGAACCACCAAGAAAACTGAGTAGGAATGGGCTCTAGCACAGGCACATGACTCTTCTAGAGAGGAAGGATCTAGGCACACCAAGAGAAAAGGGTATAGGGGACCTCGAACATTAGAAAAATCAAGATCCTATATCAATGGAAAGAAAGGGGTCCAAAGGACATTAATATGGGATTGTGGCCAATATCACATGCTTTGAATATATCAAAGTCCCTAGAGTGTTAGGATATTAAATATATAAATAATATCTTTTGAAACACGCTTAAAAATTCCCAATAATGTCTTTAAACTTGGTTAAATAAAATAAAATGCAAGAGGGGTGAAACTAGATAAACTAAAAAAATTAGAAATATGAAAATGTTTGAGACACCATTTCTGTGTGCCACCAACATGGTGCCACCCTTACGGTGCAACTGGTACGGTTCCACCATTTTGGTGTGACACATTTTTAGTCCCTCCATTATCGTGTGCAAGCGTCATGGTGTCACCGTTTCAGTATGCCAACATTTTGGTGAAACCGAATTTTTGGAAAACTCGTGAAACAAATAACTGAAACCCCCAAGAAAACCATAAGCACTAGATTTTAAGAATGGAATGGACCATGTAAATTAGGTCCATTACATCAAATACCTCTCAAACTAATCTCATCCTCTATAATTTAAAACTGAACTCAAAAAAATAGGGTTCCAAACAACCACAAAATAAGATACCTCTCAGGGAAAAACTACCATGTGTTGTTCAAAAACTGGAGTGAAAACCCAGAAATCCAAGAAAACCTCATTGAAATATTTCTCCTGAAAAAATATAAAAAACACAAAAGCCACATTTCCCTAAACAACAACACAAACAACAAAGGCCACATTGTCTGGACACATGGATTAGATAGGTCCTTCCTCTATGTCAAGATACTATCAGCTATGGGTGGCAATGAATCTCCCTCATGGGTTCTATCACTTCTGCATTAATGTTTCTTGATTAGGGATAAGGTATTATCCTCTCCATACACAATTCTTTTAACACACAATTGAGAATTTGGGAACAACACATCTGATAATGAACAATGTCAATCATTACATCATAAAATGAAGCACAATAGTAAAACATAGAAACAAAACATAGAACAGCTTTGGGTACTGGGAAAGTATCTGTTCCTACCACTCCCATATACTCTCCTCGAGGACACCATGCCTCTATAACACATGAACCAAAGGAATGGTACATCCATGAAGAACCATCTCCTCACGATCCTTGATCATTACTGGTCGCTCAATGATTGTCACGTCATCCTCAATATCCAACTCTCCGCAATCAATGACGTGGGAGTCCTCATGTAAATACTGATGGAGTTGGGAGACATGGAAGACATCATGGATCCTGCCCAACTACCGTGGGAATTCCAGCAGATATTCCATATCCCCAACTCATCCCAACACCTCAAAAGCTATAATAAACCTAGGAGAAATCATGTTCCCTCTACCAATCCTCTGTTTCCCACATATGGAGGATAAAATTCAATAAAACATGGTCACCAACATCAAAATCCAAAGGCCTCCTTCTATAATCAATATACGACTTATGTAAGTCTTGTGTTCCCTTCATCCTCTCACAGACAAGCTGCACCTTCTTTGTCTTACTCTGCACCACATTCGAACCAAGAATAGCTACCTCCTCAACTTATGTCCAGTACAAGGGTAAATGACATGGCCTCACATATAGAGCATCGAACGAAGACATACCAATGGAAGAGTGATAGATATTATTGTAAGAAAACAATACCAATAGAAAATGTCACACCCAAGAGATACTAAATTCTAATACACATTCATGTAACATGTATTACAACCTCGGGATGGTCCTCTCTATCATTCAATCCATATGAGGCTGGAAATCAGTGGTGAGGAATAACTGAGTGCTAAAGGCATACTTCAATCCCTTATAGACTCGTGACGTAAAACAAGTATCCTGATCAAGGAAAATGGATCATGGTACTCCATGTAGCCACACCACCTCATCCAGATACCTCTGTGCTAAGTCATCCACTATGCTAAACCCTTGATCTCTATGAAGTGAGATGATTTCATCAACTGATACACTACTACCCTAATGACATTTCATCCTCCCTGAGACATGGGTAATCCTATGACAAAATACATCGAGATTTCATACCACTTACACTCAGGATTGTCTAAGGGATGCAACACACTGTTGGTAACATGGTGCTCATCCTTCACCTGCTAACACACTAGGCACCTTTCCACAAACTCTACCATTTCCCACTTCACCCACAGCCACCAATACTATTCCATCAAGCCTCGATACATTTTAGAAAATACTAGATGCACTACCAGGGTTGATCTATGGAACTCATGGAGAAATCCCTCGCGCATTTCCACTAGGATAGATAGATTCCCACAGAACAACATTCAATTCTGACTATCCATCAATAATCCCTCCAGATCACCGCCCTAGACCGCGTGATCATGCATCCCCTTAGTCTCCGAGTCTCCCCACTACGACTCCTCCACCTGCCGCACTATGTAAGAATGCATTGTTATCTAAAATAGATAGCCACTACCACTATCCGCACCAGCATCCATGTGTTATATAGCCAAATCCTCTATTTAAATTCATGAATATGTGGATTTATGAACAACAGATTTCTTCAAATTACTATTTAAGGAATCGGCCACCACATTCCCCATTATTGAGGTGTAAGAGATCTTGAATTCGTAACCTTGGATAAACTCCATCCACCTTCATTTCTGCAAGTCTAGGTCTTGCTTTTAGAATATATTCATCAACTATTATGATTCATGAAGACCAAAAATCACCCCCTGATGAGGTAAACTTGCCAAAAATTCAGAATGAACATGACTACTGCAAGCTCTAGATCATGGGTAACATTGTTACTTCTATGTGGATGTATCAACTGAGACCCATAAGAGATTACTCCTTTCTAATTCATTAGCACACATCCCAATCATTGAAAGGAAGCATCGCAAAACACTTCAAACATCACCCCTTCCTTCAAAAATATAAGATAAAGTTCAATAACTCCCATCACCTTTAGGTAGCTTAAAGTTACCTAACACTGATCACTCCACATGAAGGCCTGGTCTTTTTTAGTCAAATATGTCAATGCAGACGCAACTCGAGAGAAGTTAGGTATGAACCTCTGGTAATATCCCGCTATACCACGGAACCTACGAACCTCTTCCATGTTCTTGTATTATTCCCAAGAAACAACTGCCTTGACCTTTGATGGGTCCACTAATTCCTCTTACTGATACACCACATTTTCAAGTAAGTGCACCTCTCATGTCTAGAAGTTTCACTTGTATGACTTCCCAAAGTGTTTATGGTGTTTGAGGACCTCCAAGACTGTCGTAATGTTCTCACCATGATCCTCCTTTTACATTGAGTAAATGAGAATATCCTTTATGAACACAATGACAAACTACTCAAGGAACTTGTGGAAGATAGAGTTCATCATACCCATGAACTTGGTTGGTGAATTCGTAACACCAAAGGGCATTGCCGTGAACTCGATGTGACTATACCTACACCAAAAATTAGTATTCGGGATGTCATAAAACATCACCCTCAACTGGTGATATCTAGAAAACAGATCGATCTTGGAGATCAAACCTGCTCACCTTAACTGGTCGAAATGATAATTTATTCTTAGGATAAGGTAGTGGTTCTTGACCATTACCTGATTCAGTCTCTAGTAGTCTATGCACTGCCTCAAGCCACCATCATCCTTCTTCATGTAAAAGACTAGAGAACACTTTAATGACACACTCATCCAAATAAAACCCTTTTCATCATGTTATCAACCAAAATCCTGAACTCATGCAACTCAAAAGGCTCTATATGATAGGGATCCATCAAAATCATATGAGCACGGGGTTGCAAGTCTATTCTAAACTCAACATCATGTTGAGGGGGCAGAGTCACAACCTCCTCTAGGAAGACATCCAGGAATTCTTTAACAACCCCCAAAAACTCTACAATCTTTGTGTCTACTAATCCCACTAACAGATAGCATGAAAAGGAGAGAAGAGGCTTCACAACTGACTACCCACCTAACAACACCACTCACCATCGAAAACTACACGTTGACCATCCACACATGAAAACATGACTCTTATCCATAAATAGTTCATAAAAATGTGTAGAAAAAAATCCCAGTCAAATCCTAGGATGAAATTTTACGATTGAATTTGTAGAAGAAGAAGATCCCCACTGGAATGATATTTCCCCAACATCAGTCTAAATCCCCCGAAAACATCAAATAGACCAGTCTGAACTACAACTAGCGTACTCAACACTAGGGAAAAAAGTATCTCTACATCTAGTCCTATGGAATGGGATAGATTGGGGGGAAAAGGAGTTCAAAGCACCTGAATCAACAAAGAAAATGCAAGATTACTAAACAGACTGATCGTACCTTGAAAACCCTCCAGCATTGCTAGAAGTGTTGTGTTGGTCGAATGCAACTGCACACACCCACCTCATCTACCCCTCTATATTCAACCGCCGCACTGCCAATGCTCTGGTTGGGATCCCTGAGGATCACCCAGAGGTATACCTCCTCCAAAACCATCTACCCTCAGTAGAGTGGAAGCCTGCTGCCCCAACTGTTGGAATGTTCTAACTGGAAACTGTTGCTACTGAGGTGGGTGATAAACCTTCCCACCCCACCGTACTAAGCTCGAACAGGGAAATATCTCCAAATATGTTCACAACCTCCATAGACAAAGGAACATGGTCGTTAGACCATGGGGAAAGGGCAAGGACCAAGAGATCAGAACTAGAACTACTGATGCATACTTCCCACTGGCTGAAACATGGAAGGCCCAGGTGCTAGAGACCTACCACTGACTGCCATCCAATTCGATGAACTCACCTTGATCCCCACTCACCGTACACCTCTTAGTGAGTTTATCATATCCACTACTTTGAAATTCTTCTGATCCTATAAGTATGTCTGTAGGGTAAAGGGAGTGACGAAATATAGGGGAGAAGGTCGGAGTGCCTCCTCCAAAAATCTCTCTCCCAACTCCTCATCTTGAATGAGATCCTAAGAAAAGAATAGGGGATACTTGAACATTGATCCCTAGTTCCCTTACCAATATACTCCCCTTATAGAGGGAGAGTATCTCTTGCCACTTCTCTGTCTTCATTATTGAGTTAAGAAACTCTACTCAAAACTTCTTGTCCAAGTTATCCCAAGATACATTGATCTCCATCCTATCCCCAAGGTAATTTTTCCATTGTTGATGCGCCACTCCTCCCATCTATATCACTAAAAGAGGAACCATGTACTCCCTCGAAGAATGAATTAGGGTAAAGGTGATTGTCATCACTTCATGCTAGCCCTCTATCTCTAAGTCTTAAACACCGCCTTCCAACATTCCCAGGGTGTGCCGCATGATAGAACACCACAATGTATCTTACTCTTATAGATATCCCCTCCGCCGATCATCCAAGTTATTCTAGTGGGCCTCAACTGCTTATACGACACATAGAAAATGCCCAAGTTCCATAACTGAAAAGTGTAAACAAAGAACTACTAATCTCGGGTAGTATAGATATTTTCTTTTAAAATTTATTTCAACTTTTTATTTAAATTAATTTTCTAAAACGACCAATACACACAAGAACTCAAGTAATTGTGATTCGTGTACCTTTCCTAGGTTCTCTACCATAAAATTAGTGTATCCTCAATTGGTCATTCAGTAGGTCTATATTTCTTACATCAGATTATGGTGGGCCCTAAAATACCAAGTTCTAACTAGTGTTCCTTTGAAAATTTCACTCACCATGATTCCCTAACACCATTTAAATACCAATCCATTCAATTATCACAATGCCTAACTAAAAACACCATCTTATCTCTCAATAATCACCTTTGATTCCATTCCTTCATGACCAACCTTCTTCAAGATGAGGGAAGGGAAAAAAGTGTCACGTCCTTCCTTCTTCATGATGAAGGAGAGATAATGACCCCATGTCCCACCATAAATAGGACATAGAGTGGCGACTTGCACCAAGGGTATAGAATCTCACAAAAAATGGAAGGCATTACCCTTTTTAATGAAACATGATTGGGAGATAAATGGTAAAATCCAAAAAACATCAAACTTTTATATAATGAAAACCAAAATCCAACACATGCATGATTTAAATTTAAACCTTGAAAAAACTACAACCAAAGCACCAAAGCACCTAGAAAAAGAAAGAAACTAAACAGAAACACATCATCTATCCTGATGCCAAAGATAGTAAAACCCATCACGGTTTTCAAAGTTCTCATGGAATCCTGAATATAGTTGTAAAAATGTAGGATGAGTATACAAGTGTATTCAGTAAGAAAACTAAATCCACTCATGAATAAGTGGGGGAACATACTAATGCCCTGTGAGAGAACAGTTGAATCTCAATGCACCTACCAAGGAGTACTAACCAACCCAGCCTCACCAAGGAACACTAACCAAATAAAGGAACCCATGTAAGGTAGTAGTATAAACATATCGAAATTTGGGTACCCCACCCCAGTTTCCCACTGATTATCTTCTCATTCCTAACATCTAACATCATGATGCTACCACTCTTCCAAATTGTAGCCCCGCTGCCAAATACTACCCACACACACCGAGGCCTCAAGCCACACAAAATTACCCCCACAAAAACCTATTCCACAACCACACTACACATCCTACCCATAGACACTTGGAACATAACAACCACGACTCTTGCTCAAAGAAACATGGACCTCATTCCGAATACACTTTGGAAAACAACCCTCACCCACAAACACCTAGGCCCCTCACCCACAATGAACAACTATTTGACGAATATTTGACTATTGTGAACCTCAATCAATTATAGCCTGCCCAGGCACATTGGATAGGTTAGAACTGGAAGAGGGTTCAAGGAAGAATGTTAGTAACCAACCATCCATCCCCCATTGGGATGTTGGGAAAGTTACTCTCCCACATGAAATGGGGGTCTTCGGCATATGGTGCTTAAGATGGGTGGGGTTCATATAGAAATCACAGGGAATTACAAGTTTATACATATAGGTAAATAAATACTCATCCCATCCTATGGGTTTCCAAAGATGCCACCATCCCACACAAAACCACATTTGCTGCTACCCCTATATGCACAACCACAAAAACAGCAACAATAAAACACAAGCCTAACCATTTTTCATTTAACCTCTTTCCATTTTCTAATTAAGGGGTTAAATTTATTTAAATCTTTAACTACCTTGGGATATGAAGATTCACAACATCTGAAACCATTTTAAGAAGCCTAAATCCCACTAATCACTACCAAGAAAAACAAGGAAGGAGTGGCCTAGGTAAGGAAATCCATTTTAACACCCATTAATAAAAAAAATTGGGATAAACCAACCTATTGTCCCACTGAACACCCCCTTTTTCCTATACACCCATTAAACCACTACCAACAATCATTACTCAAAGTTATACCGCTCAATCAGGCCCTCACAACAAAACTCGGTATCTCTACTTCACAACAACACCACACCTGACACACCTATAAACATGAAATCATGAAAAAATTGTCATGTGGCTCCACTACCCAAATATTACCCAAATATAGTCCCACTACCTAAAAAGTTTGACATACACAACATAAAAATATTTATTCCCACTTCCTACAAGTTTATCCGTTCTACAATCAATCAATTTCTCAACCAAAGATTCTGTCTCACCTCCTTTATCACCCCATACACAAATCTCACAACAACCACCACTAAAACCACAAACCCGCAGTAAAAAACATACCAAACCAACTCACAGAACCAAATCCTCTCTATCCACCCCTCGTACCCATAACAAGGCTACTAACATCAACTTCACACAACCCACAGAAGGTCAGAAAACCCAATAGAACACAACATGCAGCCACACCTATCATACATGATGTATTCAGAGTTGGTAAAAACTATTCTTTAAATCTAGGTTGGTAAAAGGGGGTGATCAAAGAAGGGTTTTCATCATGGGGAATCCGTTTAATTTAATTGGGTATACATGATTAATGAGATTGATATTTACACTAATTATTCAAAAGTAAAAAACAACATGTATAAAGTGTCACCCATGAACAGGAAAAGACCACCATGGTCCATGATTCTCAAATTCCATACAACCACAAAATATCAAATCATCAATAATGATATATAATAAAACATGAAATTGGCATCAATCCACTCTCATCCCATTAGAAAAATTATTATAATTTATCTTTGTTAAATGTTGGATTCAGCTGTTTTCAAAAAATAACATTAATAAACCCACTCCACATGATACACAAATGATGATAGGTATAAGAATCCCTACATAAAATAGTAGGTGACCAAAACTATATTTTCACCAAAATAGGGGATCAATAGAGGAGCAAGAAACTATGAGAAACCTATGTACGAAAAGGGATTTAGCACAGGAACATGAATTTTCTGGAGGGGAAGGCTTTAGGCACAACAAGAGAAAAGAGAAGATAGGACCTCGACATTTAGAAAAAGCTTGATCATATATTAGTTGAAGGAAACAGTTCCAAAGTCCATTAACATGGGATCGTTGTCATGATCAAGTTGTTTGAATATCTCAAAGTCCCCAAAATGTTAGCATATTAATGATATACTTAATATCCTGTGAATCGCAGTTAAAAATTCCCAAACAAGGATCTAAAAATGCTTCATGTCAAATAAAATGCATGAGTGGTGAAACTGAAAAAACTCAAGAAACTGGAAATTCTTCAAATGCTAAGACACTGTTTCGGTGTCCCACCATCACAGTGCCACCATTACGGTGCCACCATTATGGTGACAGAATTTCGGTTCCATCTTTATGTTACCACTATTTCGATGTTCCATCATCTTAGTTCCACCATTACAATACAACCAATTCGGTGTGCCATCGTCAAGGTGCCACCTTCTTGGTGTGCCACCATTGTAGTGCCACTATTTTGGTGAAACCATATTTTTGGCAAACTCCAAAAACAAACCACTGTGATGCCCCAAAAATTCCAAAGTCATTGGATTTTTACAATGGAATGGCCCAGGGAAAGACATGTTATTACATAAATGTTTTTTAATTGATATTAATTACAAAATTATTAATTTGTAATATTTTTCAAAATATTTTATAATCCAGTTTCACTAAATATAATATATATTAGGTGTAAATTTATATTTGTACTTATCTAAACAATATTTAAAAATATATATATTATATTTATATATTAATATATTATTTTTAATTATTTTTTTAAATATCCCCTTTATCAGCACTAGTAAAAAAATACCGGATAAAGACCCCTCTTTATTATTGCTACTAAAAAATTGTTGATAAAGGTCTTCCCTTTAACAGCACTAAACAAATGTTGATAAGAGGGTTCCTTTATCTGTGCTACAATGAGCACTGATAAAGGGGTAGTTCTGACTACATTGTTTAGTTGGGTTAAAACTACCATCTCACAACACTTTTTTAGATCCATTAATGGGTGGTGCTGCGAAAACAATTTTTTTGGTAGCGTTTTATAGTTATTTTTAATTAAATACATACATATATATTGTGGTGTTGAATATTATTGAATGATTCCTTTTTTGAATATGCCAGCATGATTCCTTGCATGATTCCTGTTGCAATGAACAAAAATAGATTGTATCATTTATTATTTTGTTCTCTTGTATGGTTTCATGGAAGTCTTACAGAGGTATTTTCCAGTTTTTGTATTTAGCTTTGCCGTTCTAGGTTTATTTCTGGAACCTGGTTTGTGTGTTTTTCTTACCTATTAGCAGGTATGTTCTGAACTTTTTATTATTTATGATCCAACGATGATGGTAAGACCTTGGTCTGTTTTCTCGCCCATACTGAATCAACTCTTCATGCTGCAAAAAAACACATCATGCCATCAATCCGGTGCGATGTATCTGTTGTGGTTATATAAACGACCTCTTTGATCCAGGCCATCCATGCGGCTTTCACCCTATGCTTCCACTGAACTGACTGGCTGCTCTCTGATGCACATTGATTGCACCCTTTTATTTTTCTATGGATGGGTATGATCCGGTTGGTTCTTTATCTTAGGTTCATAGGCATCTACCGGTGAGTGTAACTATGCTCCGGTTCCACGAATTAGAAGAATGACTTTTCTAGGATCATCTGGGCACCCGAACTCACCATCGCTGCTATACATACCACCTTTTTCAACTGGAATTATTATCAGGTGGAGATTCAATGGGAATAGTTTTGACTCCGGGTATTTTGACGGGTATTCTTCAATTGGTAACAAGATTAACATTATTTTATAATCATGACCATGTTCGGGTTTGTTGATATTGGTTTTTTAATGATTTATTTATCAACATAATGTATGCGGTTGTATCCTACATGTGTGCATGCGTGAGTCCATACAAAAGTGGACGAGGCTAACTCTATGTGAAAATATTGATCACTAAGACCTAGTCCATCCTCCTCAGATTGTTTATATGTTCTTTTAATTTATTCTTTCACATCTATAATTGCTACTTGTTTTCATTCTTATTTTCTTTATAAATTGTTTTCCCTAGTGTTGTTATTGTCATGCTTATTGGTCCCCTTGGAGATGAAACACATTTTATCTACAGTCCTCTTTATATTCTTGCATTGTATTTTTATCTCTCTTGATTTATTGTTTTAACAAAAAATCTATTAATTAAACTTACCGAATTGATCTCAATTAAAACTGAACAGTGGATCATGCTTTATTAAGGGATTAAATAATTATTTCTAGCAAGTGGTATTAGAGCCTAGTGATCCGTTTCCATGGGTTAAAATATAATTGATATTTATATGTTTGATGGTGAGAATTATTTTAATCTCTGGAGAATTAAGATGACACCTTTTTTAGATCACAATGATCTAATTGATTCCCATGCTGGCTCTAGGAAGAAAATCATCACCACTACCCCTGATAGGTAGGCTGCTATATCATTGGTAGATATCCATGAGGAGACCCTTAGGAAAGCCCCCAGATTAATAATTTTATCATTAGCAGACAAAGTGTTGTGAGAAGTCACATATGAGTCCTCTACCGCTTGTATATGGTTTAAATTAGAATCCCTTTATATGATTACATCTCTTTTTGGAATAATATATATGATGTTAAGATTATATACATTCAAAATGCACCCTGGAACTGCAGTCAGGATACATATTAATGAATTTTATAAAATTTTGTTAGAACTTGAAATCATTTACATTAAACTGGATGATGAAGACCAAGATATCATATTATTAACATCATTAGATGATTCGTTTATCTCTGTTAAGGACTATAATATGTATGGGAAAGAAACATTGACTCTTGATGAAGTAAAATATTCTTTTCACTCTAATGACCATCAAAGGAAGGGTAGTGTGAAAACTGAGGCTGAGGGTTTAAATATTAGGGAAAGAGGTGAATCAAGAGGCTGTAGTCAGTCATGGTGTAGGAGGAAGGATAGGGGAAAATCCAATAAATATATAAAAAAGTCTATAAATATGGTAATAAATTGTTTTCAATGAAGTTATCCTAGGAATATTAAAACAAATCTTCCTAGTAGGAAGGGTGACTATAAAGATGGTAATAATGACCATTCCCTATTAGTTGAACAAGAATTTGACATTGCTGATGTGTTAAATGTCACTTACACTACCTTCTTAGATGAATGGATCCTAGATTTAGGATGTTCATTCCACATGTGCCATAAGATGGAATTATTTACTGAATTAAGGTAAGGTAAGACCGGTGAGGCCTTTCTAGGGAATAACAGGAGCTGTCACATCATGTGCATAGGATCAATTTTATTAGAGCTTCATGATAGGTCTCTTAAAACTCATGAGGAGGTTAGGTGTGTAACCAAATTAAAAAGGAACCAAATATCCCTAGGAACCCTTGACCAGAAAGGGTATGGCTTCATGTCTTGATCTGGAAGCATTAGATTTTCCTTAGGATAACTCATAGTAATGAATAGAACCCTTCAAAATGGCTTGTATGTGTTAGATAGTAAAGTGAATAGAAGTCAGTTGAACTCCTCTTCTGCTTTAGAAGTTGAATCCACCACCTTATGGCATAAGAAACTAATGAATATTAGTGTCAAGGGTCTTATTGAGCTTAAGAATCAAGGACTTCTAAGCACTATCACTCCTATAAGTTTTCTGTTTTATGAAGACTATGTATATGGGACGTCTAGGGGAGTCATTTTCAGTTAGTCCATCCAAAAGGTGAAACAACCTCGTTAATGTGTACATTATGAATAATGGGGTCCTTATAAGGTTACCACCCATGGTGGAGGAATATATTTTTTGACCTTTATTGATGATTTCTCTAGAATAGTGTGGATTTATATACTTAAGCACATGTCAGCTACCTTTCAAACATTTAAGAAATGGAATGCTGCAGTAGATAGTGAATGTAATAGGAAGATTAAGGCCTTACGAACTGATAATGGTTTAGAGTATTTTTCCAATGAATTAATTGAATATTGTAAATATGATGTAATTAAAAGATGTCAGACTATTGTGGAAACCCCACAATAGAATGGGTTAGAGGATAGGATGAATATGACTGTTCTTGAGAGGGTGAGGTGTATGGTATCCCATTAATAACTCCCCAACACCTTTTGGGCTGAGGCTGGCATGACAGTAGTATACCTCATTAACCATTGTCCATCTTCTACTACCTCCGTTAAGACAACTGAAGATCTTTGGAAGGGAATACTCTCTGAATCTATCCCACCTTAGGATATTTGGATCTATATCCTATACTCATAATTTCAATGATAAGCTAGCTCCAAGGGCTATTAAGTGAATATTTGTGGGAAATCTAGATGTCATTAAGAGATATATGTTATTGGGTGACAATCCAAGTTACCATAGATTCATCATTAGCTGCGATGTGGTCTTCCCTGAATCAGGTGTGACCAGTGGGAAAGAACTAGAACCTATTTTAACTTCTGATGAATCATCTGGACCCTCAAAAGTCCAAAAACCCTTAGGTGTTGATGTTCATTTAAGATGAGGGGACCAACCCTAGTCTAGTGTTGGTCCTAGTCTTTCAGTACCCCAAGCCATGTCTGAATCAGATTCCAGTTCAGAATCAGAAGTTGAGAGGGAAGAACCTGATGACCTGAGCAGCAATTATCTTACTAGAGATAGATAAAGGAGGATTATTATACCTTCATCTTGCTTCAACCAGTTATACATTGCTACCTATTCCATTTACATAGCCTAGTACTTATTTAAAGATGAGTCTCAAACTGATAAGAAAGATATTAAGTCCAAAGTAGCCAGTAACTGGTTGATATTAGTGCAAGAAGAAATGAGTTTCCTTCCTAAGAAAAACATATGGGTTGTTGCTCCCAGACCCAAAAACAAGAAAGTTATTGGATCAAGATTGGTATATAAGAAGAAAGAAAAAAATGTAGGAGAGCATAAAATTAAATTCAAATACCTTATGGTTTCTAATGGTTTTTTGCAACGTGAAGGAATTGATTATTGTGAATTATTATCTCTCATTGTTAAGAATTCAACCATCAAAATTATAGTTGCATTTGCTGCAAAACATGATTTTCATGTTGAGAAACTTGATGTAAAAACTGACTTTTTACATGGTAATCTTGATGAAAACATTTATATGAATCCTCTTGAAGGATTTTCAAAACTTTTCAAACATAACCATGTTTGTATTCTATAGAAATTCTTGTATGGGATAAAATAGATTTCAAGAAAATTGTATAAAAGGTTTGATTCTTCTATGATTGAGAATCATTTTTCAAGTAGGAGATTCGATGAATGAGTTTATTTTAAAACTATATAGCATGAGTTTTTTTATCTTTTATTATATGTTGATGACATGTTATTAATCTGTAAAAACATAAAGATCATAAATTCAATTACGAATCAACTTAAGATATCTTTTGAAATGAAAGACTTAGGCCAGGAAAATCAAATCCCTGTCATCTACATAATAATGGATAAGAAGGCTAAAACCCTGTACTTATCCCAATTAATGTATGATAAAAAGTTATTAACCAGATACCTATATTAGAATGTTAATCTTGTTAATATTCCCTTCGGAAAACACATTATACTGTCTTTGAATCAATCCCCTAGGAATGAACTTGAAATAGATTTTATGAATAAGATTTCTTATGAAAATGTTGTAGGAAGTATTATGTATGCCATGATCTTCTCTAGACTAGATGTATCATTTGATATTTTTACCCTAAATAGGTTCATGGGGAAACCTATTAAGGTTCATTGGATTGCCTTAAAATGGTTGTTAAGGGACGTTTTGATGTCTGATAAACTGTGTATTTTATATGGATTGAATGTTAGTTTTAATGATTATATAGTTGGCATTGAAGATTCTGATTTTTATACAGACATTGATACTCTTAAGTCAATCACTGGTTATGTATTTCACGAATATGTAGGACCGGTCTCTTGGAAAAGAAACCTGAAATCAGTGGTTGTGTCATGAATCCTTCTAGTGGGGCCCGAGTCGCAACTCCCCAAGCCCACCTCAAATAGACTAGGGGCTTGTGACTAGAACCGAGTAGGAATGCTACTAACATGTGACGCATTTCCTATATACTTGTGCACACATACATAAATCCCCAAGCCCACAAAGCTGAAATGTAAAAACTAATAAAAGGAGAATACGCATGCATACACTAAATCCCAACCAACAGAGTATGACAGGAATATAAAGTACAAGAATGTAAAACCCTAGGCCAAAAGTACAAGCGTATCAAAAAGAAAGTCTGTTACAAAGTCCAACCTTTAAGGAAAGGTACTGGGACTCCAATCTGTATCCATAGGAACACACCTCATCCCACCTGATCTAATTGAGCACCATCAGGTCCTTGTCCACCTAGAATCCTATAAAAGGATCTCTCGTCTGCACAAGACATGACACGTGCGGGCGAAGCCCATGCAGGTGTGAGTATAACAGTACTTAGAATGACACGAAACCCCAAAGGAAATTCAACAACAGAAAATACCACAAATAAAGATACAGTCCACTCTACATAGTATATGTCTACCAAACATATAACAAGACTATCCAGATATACTCATACACGATCGACTACCACGAAACCACCACTAAGCACATAACAAGGAGAACACTCTCTTAGGGCGGTGGAGAGAGAAACAAAGTTCTCATTCCGGGAGAACACACTCCACATGTACCTTGAGAACATGACGCTCATATGAGGATCAAAACCAAGTCATGGGGTGATTCCAACAACTAAGTTTGAGCTAATCCACTATGAAGAGGATCAGCGCCTGGGTAAAGTTAGTCATGTCGATACCAAGAACTCTACCTTGGGTTCCAGGAATGAATAGAGGATCCGACTCTAAGCCTCATAGAGGAGATTCCAACAACCCTATTCAAGAAGTTCAGCTGAACGGATCATACTCCTATGTAAAGGAAATGAAACCAGAACCTTGAGGGAAATGACCAAGGGTACAAACCGTAAGAAACTATTCCAAGTCACTGAAGACAAGTGGCTCAAGTCATTTAAGACAGGTTACACGGCGTGTAGTATGGTTACACATTGTGTTCCTTGACCCCGGGTACTGCCTGTGTAAATGGCCAGTGTCATTCGTTCAAGCTGTGTAAAACCTAACTACACGGTGTGTTGAAAAAGTACATGTCGTGTTCCTTTACCCCGGGTACTACCCGTCTAAATGGCCCATGTCATTCGGCTTGTTGGATAGAAAGAAACTACATGGCATGATCAAAAATCACACGTCGTGTCCGAGCACCTGGACTCGCTCCGTGTATTCTGGCCATGTGCCCGTACACGGTCTCTGCCCGTGTTTGTGTCGCCTACCCATGTACTGGGCGGGTCTGGATGGGAAAGGGTCTACATGGCGTGTCCTTGGCTGTGTACCCTGCCGTGTCCTTGTACTCCCGGAGTACACTCCAAGTTGTCCACCGATGAACACACAACGTGTAGCCCATACTACACGACATGTAGTCGGGAAATTTCAAGAAGCGTCGTCTATCTCCTCGCGCCCTTGCTAATTCTCTAGATCATGAACCAACCATCTGATCATCACGAAACTCTGGATTTGGGGTCATCTCGCCCCTGTGAAACCGATTCTGTCGGTTTCAGGCTCCCAATCGGCTGTGATACCGCATCGTGATCCATCCGCACGAAACGCTCGAAGAACGGAAATTTCGAACTACATCGAATTTTCCTCCGCTGTCGCCGTCGCGCCTCCACTAGGCCGTCTTAGTGTTGGATCTTGAATTTCATATCATTTCTTCAACAAATGAATGTTCAAAAATCGATTCTCACCAATAAATTGTATAACTCACATGAAGAACGCATAAGAACCGGGAGAGAAAAACACAACAATTAAGAGGGACGAACCTAGATCGATGTATGTGTCAGTCTTGGTTCGTCATCGTTAGAAGGTTGAATGAAAACCAAACTAATTTCAAGATTCAAATCACCATGATTCCCTCAAATATCCCATCCTGCAAGAAATATTGATCCCCATGCTAATTTGTTTGTGGATTAGTCCGCATTCATCGTGTATATCAAAAAATGGGGAAGAAATCACAAACAAACACCCTACCTGGATTCTGTGGCGTTCGTCGGTGATGATCTTGTCGCTGCGTCGTTGTCGCCGCATTGGGAGGTTCTCTCTAGAGCGTCTAGAGCCGCCATGGGTTTATGAGTTATGAGGTTTGAACCCTAGACCCTTGAGCCAACCATTAATTAAAATGGTTAGGGATATCTGTTACAACAGATTTAAATGATTTCACTGTAGAATAAAAATATTTTTACTTAAATATTTTATTACTCTTACGTCCCAAAAACTGGATTCCACCACCTACCGGCCACATTTAGGCCTCGCCTAAGGTAAAATCATTGTTCTGAATGCAACGGTGCCCTCAGATCTCTGATCTGAGCACCCATTCGGGAGTTATTCCACTATTTCAGAAAAACTGCACGCGCGCATTATTTAATTATTAAATTAAATTCAAACATTTGTTCCAGGATCACCGGGACTTGGAACTGCACGTCATCTCAGAGCCTTGTCTCGAATTAATTCCCATATAATATTAAAATAATACATGGAAAAAAACTTGACAATACATCACACCCACCTTAGGGCTTTTATGACCCCGAAAAGCTGAAATAAAAGCAACTCAAAAAGATGTGGGTACTGCATATGAATCTGAGCCTCCCGCTCCCACGTACTCTCCTGGAGATTCCTGTGATGCCACCGGACACACACTAAGGGAATAGATCTCCCATGAAGGATCTTCTCCTGCCGATCCTCAATCCCTAATGGGTACTCTGCAAAGGTCGCCCCATCTTCGATGTCCATCTCGCCCCAGTCAATAACGTGCGATGGATTGTGCACGTACATTCGTAGTTGAGACACATCGAAGACGTTGTGTACACGGTACATCTGAGGAGGTAGATCCAAGCGATACTCCACCTCCCCAAATCTACATTGAATTAGAAAAGGGCCAACGAACCTCAGATATACCTTGCCAACTCGGCCAAATCTCAGCAATCCCCATCGAGGTGAGACCCGAAGGAACACATGGTTTCCTTCCTCGAACATCAAGGGCCTCCGCCTCCTATCAGTATAAGACTTCTACCGACACTGTGAAATATTCATCTGATCCTGGATGATCTGCACCTTCTCTATAGTATGTCTCACCATATCTGGGCCCATGAGTGCTGATTCTCGTAGGTCAGTCCAGCAAAGTGGTGACCTTCTAGGTCATCCATACAGAGCCTCGAATGGTGCCATACCAATAGTGGAGTGATAACTGTTGTTGTAAGAAAATTTCACCAGTGGTAGGTGATCCTCCCATCTTTGACCGAAGTCATGTATGCAAGCTTGAATCATATCCTCCAGGACCTAGATGCTCCATTCTGTCTGACCAACAGTCTGGGGAAGGAACGTTGTGCTCAAGCGTAACTGCGTCCCAAAAGCTTCCTACAATCCCATCCACTACCGGGATGTGAAACAAGCATCACGATCTAAAATGATCTTGGATGGCACACCATGAAGTCAAAATATCTCCTGCACATAGAGGCATCCCAAGAACTCTACCGAACTATACTCTTGTATGGATAGGAAGTGGTCCGACTTGGTGAGTCGATCGACGATTACTCAGATGGCATTGTGTCCCCTGGACATACGTGGTAAACCTGTCACGAAGTCCATTCTTATCCCATCCCACTTCCACTCTAGCACCTTAAGGGGCTGATTCAAACCTGTTGGCACCTCGTTCTCATCCTTTACTTGCTGTCAAGTGTGGCACTGAGAGACAAACTCTGCCACACCCTTCTTCATTCCTGACCACCAGAATAGACGTCGGAGGTCCTGATACATCTTTGTTATGCTTGGATGCACCGCCAAAGGGGATTTATGGAATTATCTCAGAACCTTCTCCCACAATGTTGGGGGTACTAACGTGCGCCCTCTAAAAAGAACAATGTGCTCCCCACCTTCTGAATATTCATCAGCAGCATCACCTATGGATATCTGATCACGTAGAGTCTCACAGCTAGCATCCTTGCGATGTGCTTCCCTGACTCGTTGTAATAGTGGAGGGGTAACAACCATCGACTAAAGGTAACCTCCCTCATCTCTATCCACGAAGGATAATTGTATGTAGAACAACTCCCCATTGCCTCATCCAGCAACTGCGAAATGGATTTCCTACTGAGAGCATCTGCCATCATGTTCCCCTTCCCAGGAGTATAAATGATCTCAAAGTCATAATCTTGGAGGAACTCAAGCCATCGTCTTTGTCTCAAATTAAAACCCTTCTGATAAAAGATAAATTTGAGACTCTTGTGATTATAGCAGTGTTGGAACCACTTTGTGTATAAGGTTGTATTTGTTGTCAATAGTTGTCAATGCAGATCAAAATGAAGGAGATCATGAAATACTCCGATGAAGTAGAGGAGTGATTATTCAGACGATTATTGTACTGATCGGAAGTTCAAAGAACATGTGTCAAAGGTGATACATTGTTTACAACAATGTAGAATGTGAGTTATAATCCATCCAAGGATGATAAAAGAAGAATGAGGTTTTTGAATGAAGTCCATGCAATTCCTCATTATTGCATGAGACCCATGGGTTTGATGAAGACCATGCAATTATTCATGATTGCATGAGAACCATGCAAGAGACTTCTTGACAAATTGAATTGGTTTGCATGAAGTATATCAAGACGGTTGATGAAGAAGACAATGTGCAATGATTGGAATTCTGAGATAGTCATGCATGTCACATTGTCATAGAAGATGATGATGATAAAGCTATTCCTTCAAAGAAAACATATCACAATAGTGGAGGTTGTGATAAAAGCAGAAGAGTTGATATAGGATACAGATCACCATGAAGAAGTGATGGTGAGGTGATCATGCTTGTCGACAAAGCAAACAGACGACATTCCAATTTGTTGACAAAAGAGATTCCATGGCGGCACATCTAGTTCGAGGATTGTGGATATTGATCTATGTTTTATTCCTGGAACATCGGAATAGATGGTCTGGAGGCAGACTAAAAGAGCAGATACAAGGTGGCGACGTTTCCCAGTGTTTGCCAAATTTTGGGGGTCCAAAATCTGGATGTTGCTGAGCATTGCGAAAAGTGGATTTCCAGGAAGATCATCATTTAATATGGAAAAGGCATGAATTTCGCGAAGATAGGATGCATGGTTTGGAAATCGCGAAGACCAGAAGAATGGCGGCGGTGGTGCTTCGCGATTACGTCATGCTTCGCGAACGGCAGAGGCTGAAGTGCATCGCGGCGGTGAAGGGATTTTCGAGGGAGCTTCGTGGAGAAGGCGTGAAGGAATATTGGGCTTCGTGAGGGAGCTTCTCGGTGAACCGAAAAGGTAAGTTGACGGTGATTCTTCGCGACTATGTCAAGTTCCGCGAACGGAAAATTTCCGTGGAGCTTCGCGATTTGGACAGAATTCTGGCGGAAACTTTGTGGCTTCGTGATTTGAGCTGACGTGGCACTGACTTCGCGTGGAAGGGTCGAGGGTCGGTGGAATTGCCTATAAATAGAGGCCGACCCCTTCGAGAGACTTAGAGAGAGATCTCAACGAAAAACCATTTCTCTCGGTTCGCAAAGGTCACTCGCGAAGGCAGTTTGCTTCGCGAAAGTTGAGCTTCGCGGAGGCTATCCTAGCTCCGCGAAAAGGTCGCGCCCCGCGTTGGCTCATTGAGCTTCGCGAAGTGGCAGGAGCTTCGCGATAGCCAAGCATTGTGAAGGCTTGAGCATCGCGAGAGTGTTTCGCGACTGAGCTTCGCGAAAAGGAAGGGGCTCTGCTCAGAATTGCTTGAGCTTTCCAAAATTGGGAGTCGTGCGAAGTAGGGTTCTTTGTGAAGACCCTTTCCTAAGGTTGTTTTCCCAATGGACAGGGGAAAAAGGAATATTCATCAGTGGATGAAACCTATACTTTTATAGAGCATCATTTATTGAGCAATCACACAAGTGATTGTGATTCAGGCAAATAAGGACAGGGGATCTAGTGCATTCAGTTATTGCACTAAAGGAGGATTGAACTGAAAAGAGTATCAACTCTGAACTCTGATGCAAGCAAAGTCTCATGCTGAACAGGAGACACAGAACTTCATGTCTATCCATTGAAGAGACCTTCACATCTATAAACTGAGTGTGACTTCTCCAAGGGCATTGAGCCAGGGGGAGTAAACAGGAGTGACCTGAGGGAAGCAGTGAGCTATCCCTGAACCTTTGTAAAGGCATTGAGCATGGGCCAGAGTGACTGTGCCCGAACAATTGTATCCGTAGCTAGTGAAGCATAGTGGATTTAGGTACGACCGAAAACCTGTCGGCGTATGCTCCTTGGACGTAGCCCTTAGTGGTGAACCAAGTAAAAACAGCTGTGTCACCTCTCTACATGTGAATGTTGCATTGCTGATCATATCCATCATACAGGTTTGAGTAGTTCCTACCAACGTGGGAACAAGATCCACAACTTAGACAAGAAAAAGTTGCCACCCTGATTCACCCCTCCCCTCTCAGGGTGTCCCGGGGTCCTACAAGTAGATGGTAAACCGCTCACCCATTAGGTAGTGCCACCACATCTTCAACACGAATACTACCACATTTAACTCAAGATCATGGGCTGCGTTGTTCTGCTCATGTGGCCTCAACTGACATGATCCATAGGCAGTCACCTCTTGCCTCTGCATCAGGGCACAACCAAGCTCAGTTCCTAATGCATCACCGAACACTGCGTACTCGACACCCTCCTCTGGTAATCTCAATATTGGGGCGCTCGTCAAACATTTTCTCAGCTGTGGGAAAGCCTACTAGAATCTATCGGTACACACGAAAGGATGCCCCTTTCGGGTCAAAGCTGTAAAGGGTGATTCCATCTGTGATAAATCAAGGATGAATCTCCAATAGTAGCCTGCCAACCCAAGGAAACTTTGCTCCTCTGTCACGCTCTGGGTTGGCTCCCATGCTAGCACTGCCTCCACCATGGCTGCGTCCACTGTTACACCATCTGCCAAGATAACATGTACAAGAATGTGGACCTCCTGTAACCAGAACTAAAACTTCAAAAGATTCCCATACAGCTGGTGCTCTCGGAGTGTGTCCAGAACCATCTTTAGGTGTCTTACGTACTCCTCCATGGACGCAACGTACACAAGGATGTCGTCGATGAAGCCTGCTACAAACTAGTCTAGATAGGGCTTAATGATCCGGTTCATGAATCCCATGAACACTACCGGGGTGTTCGTCACACTGAAGGGCATCACAAAGTACTAATAGTGACCATAGCGACATCGAAAAGTCATCTTCGGTATATCCTCATCCCGTACTCGCAACTGGTGATAGCCTGATCGTAGATAAACCTTTGAGAACCATCGTGCCCCTCTCAACTGGTCGATGAGGTCATCGATCATCCGCTGTGGATACCGGTTCTTCACGATCAGCTAATTCAAGTGCTGGTAATCAACAAATAGCCTCAAGCACCCATCTGCCTTCTTGGGAAACAACACTGAGGCCTCCCAGGGTGAAACGCTAGGTCTCACAAATCCCTTCTTTTGCACATCGTCCAACTATATTCTCAGCTCCCGAAGCTCTATAGGAGACATCTGATATGCTGATGCTGATATCAGTGTCATATCGGGTTGCAACTCAATGCAAAAATCTATCACCCGACGAGGAGGTAGCCTGAGGACATCCTCTGGAAATACATCCTCGTACTCAGCCACCACCACTGGCAACTGGAAACTCATCACATATGGTGTTCCAATGGCTAGGCTAGCCAGCTGATGTGAAATCGGTTGTGCCCTCCTATGCATGATTCCATCCTACGCTGCCTGGGTCTCTCTTTCACCGACAAAAGAAAACATCAATCCATCACTGTGAACACACCGCACCCTTCATCAAAAATAGTTAATCTGGGCATGAACTGTGGATATCTAATCCAGACCAAGAATTACATCGTAAGGCCTCGACGCTACCACCAAGAGGTTCCAACCAAAGATCTCGCCTCCAAGGGCCAGGTCACACTATCTACAGAGGACTGTGATCTTGGAATCTTCTCCAGTTAGTGTTTCTAAGCGTAAAGGTCGAGTCAACAACTAAACTGGAATCTCAAGGTCTCGAACAAGATAAAAAGACAGAAAGGAATAACTAGCACATGTGTCTATCAGTACGACATCCAAATTAGAAAAGACAGAGATAGTAACTCTAATCATTCCGGGAGTATCTAGGACAGAAGTCTCTGCCGCCTGCAGTTGTCCCAGCCTCTGTCCAACAGCTCCTTGAGCCTGGGGTGGACCTCCTGGGGGTGGTGGGGGTAAAAGATCAAAACATCAACCACCTCAAGCTACTCTACTAGCTTCTCTACCATGTCCACCACCCTGCAGATCTGTCTTCTCCACACGTTGCCTCTGCCTCGGTGGTCTATCCACTGCTGTCGTGATAGTAGTATGGCGGGTTGGAAAATCTCGAGTGAGATGTCCCCTTCCATCACATGAGTAGCATCGCCTCTCTCGAGGTTGGATGGATGCACCCTGTGAACCCTGGATGGTGGATCCCCTATCCTGGGATCTCCTCTGAAAATGTCTCCCATGCCTGGGTCCCTGATGTCGGCTCCCTACTGCTGTGGTCTCTGCTCCAGCTCGCCCACTACCGACATCTGCTGGCTGTCTCTGCTCTGCCAAGAAGCTCTCGACCACCAGAGCCTGCTCGAGAACCCCAGCATAAGTAAGAATTCTTATAGGGATGATGATAGATCGTATATCTCTACACATTACCTGCTCAAAATTCCATGCTCTGAATTACTGATCTCTGACCATATCCATTGAGTACCGCAAGATGTCGGTAAATCTCGACGAATTGTCAGCCACCATCATGGTTCCCTGCTGGAGCTGAAGAATCTCTTGTATACATACTACTCTAAGGGTAACCAGTGAAAACTCCTCTCTAAAGAGACGCTCAAACTCTGACCATGCAAGTGTCTCCACGTCGTGGGTCTGGATAACCAAACTCCGCCATTGTTATGTCGTGCCCGGCAGAAGGCTCGCTGCCAGGATCACCACCTGGTCTGCTGGTGTCCTGACCAAACGGAAGACTCTAGACACTACCTCAATCCAGTCCTCTACTGCCTGAGGGTCAGGCTTGCCTCGAAACCTTAGGGGTCTCTGTCACTGAAACTCGTGGAGTGCGCTCAGCCTGCGCTCCTCCTCCACTGGTACAGCAGGCACTAAACACTGCTCTACCGGTGGCGGGATAACTGGAACACCACCTAGTGGTAAAACTAGAGGATCTGGTCACTGTATCGAGGATTCATCACTGAGGGGGTCATCCTCATGATTGAGATACTGGATCCTAGAGGGTGTGTGTCTCACAGGCATCCTGTTAAAGAAACACGATGTATCTTTGTCAGTGAGTATATCTGGAGAGATGACTCAAAAAGGACATGGAAACCAAAACCCATTTCTATATGATGCATGTACCATTATTTTCCCATGAAACTAGTGTTCTCATGTTTTGAGTTGAAAAGTATGTTATCAGAGTCCTGGTGTATGGATACGTCGGCCGCCTGCACCAACACTGGGGTCCCTGGCCTGAACTCTGAACTCGAAACACTTAACACTATTGCCCCAAACCAATTCACAGACTCTCTTTCCTAAGGTAGAACCGACCACCTCTGATACCACTCTGTCACGACCCATACCAGTGGGGCCCGAGTCGCAACTCCCCAAGCCCACCTCCAATAGGCCACATACTGGTGACTAGCACCGAGTAGGCATGCTACTAACATGGGAGGCACTGCTTATAAACCTGTACACATGAACATACATCTCAAATCCCACAAACCTGAAAATTAAAAACTACTAAAAGGAAAATATGCATGCATACACTAAAACCCAACCAATAGAGTACTAAAAAATGTAAAGTACAAGAAACTAAAACCCTAGGCCAAAATTACAAGCCCACCAAAAAGAAAGTATATAACAAAGTCCAACCTGTAAAGAAAGGTAATGGGACTACATTTCGTAGCTCTAGGAACACACCTTGGCCTACCTGATCTCATTGAGCAATGTCCGGTCCTGGTCCACCTAGAATCCTATCAAAGGCTCACTTGTTTGCACAAGACACGACACGTGGGGGCAAAGCCCGTGAATTGGTGAGTATAACAATACCCAGTAGGACACCCCAATGGAAATACAACAAAAGAAAATACCACAAAGAAAGGTACAGTCAGCTCTACCCAGTATATTTCTACCGAACATATAACAAGATTATCCAGATATACTCATACATGATCGACTACCGCAAAACCACCACTAAGCACATAAAAAGGAAAACACACTCCTAGTTCGGGGAAAAGAGATATGAAGTACTCGTTCTGGGAGAACACAATCCACAAGTACCTTGAGAACATGACGCTTAGATGAGGATCACAACCAAGTCATGGGGTGATTCCGACAACTCTCTCTGAGCTAATCCGCTAAGCAGAGGATCAACGCCCAGGTAAAGTTGGTCACATTGATACCAAGAACTCTTCCTAGGGTTCTAGGAATGAATAGAGGATCCGGCTCTAAGTCTCATCGAAGGGATTCTAACAACACTATTCAGGAAGTTTTGCTGAAAGGATCATACTCTTATGTAATGGAAATGATACCAGAACCTTCATGGAAAAGGCCAAGGGTACGAACCCTAAAAAACTAGTCCATGTCACAGTAGACCAGTGGCTCATGTCATTTAAGATAGGTTACACGACATGTAGTATGGTTACATTCCGTGTTCCCTGACCCTAGGTACTTCCCATGTAAATGACCCATGTCATTCATTCAAGCCATGTAAAACCAAACTACATGGCATGTAGAAAAAGTACAGGTCATGTTCCTTGACCCCTGGTACTGCTCGTGTAAACGGACCATGTCATTCGGATTGGCAGGTAGAAAGAAACTAAATGGCATGTTGAATAATCTCATTTCATGTCCGAGCACCTGGACTTGCTCCATTTACATTGTCCATGTGCCCGTACACGGTCTCTGCCCATGTCCGTGTCACCTGCCCGTGTACTAGTACACGGGGTATCCCATGTACTAGACGGGTTTGGCCGGGGAAGGGTATACACGGCGTGTCCTCGGCCGTGTACCCTGCTCGTGTCCGTGTACTCTCAGATTACATTCTAGGTGGTCTGCCAATGAAAACACGCCATGTAGCCCATACTACATGGCGTGTAGTCGGGAAATTTCAAGAATCATCATCTTCCTCCTCGCGCCTCAGCCTATTCTCCGGATCTTGATCCACCGTCAGATCATCACGAAACTTCGTATTTGGGGTCTTCTCGCCCCTATGAAACTGATTCCATCGGTTTCGGGCTCCTGATTGTCCATGATAGCCCGTCCTGATCCATCCGCTCGATAATGCTCGAATAAAGGAAATTCCAAACCACATCGATTTGTCTGCCGTCGTTGCCATCGCACCTCCGCTAGGCCGTCTCGGTATTGGATCTTGAATTTCAAATCATTGTACCAAAAAAAGAATGCACAATGATCGATTCCCACCAAGGATGCATAGAACGCACATGAAGAATGTGTATGAACTGGGAGGGAAGAACACAACAATCGAGAGGGACGAACCTCTATCGATGTTCGTGTCCTTTTTGGTTCTTCACCGTTAGAAGGTTGAACTAAAACCAAAATAATTTCAAAAATCAAATCCCCATGATTCCCGAAAATACCACATCCTGCAAGAACGATCGATCCGTAGGCTAATCTATTCATGGATTAGTCCGTGTTCATCATGGATATCAAAAATGGTAAAGAAATCTAAAAAAACTCCCTACCTAGATTTCGCGTCTTTCATCGGTGATGATCCAATCGCTGGGTCGTCTTCACCACGTTGGGAGGTTTTCTCCAGAGCCTCTAGAGCCGCCAAGGGTTTCAGAGATATGAGGTTTGTATCCCTGGACCCTTGATCCATCCTTTAATTAAGAAGGTAAGGTATATCTGTTGTAGCATATTTAAAAGATTTCGCTGCAGAATAAAAATATTTTTATTTAAATATTTTGTTACTCTAATGTCCCAAAAACTAGATTCCACCACCTACCTGCACCGGCCAATTTTAGGCCTCAACTAAGGTAAAATCACTATTCTGAACGCAACGGTGCCCTCATATTTCTGATCCGAGCACCCGTTCGGGAGTTCTCACACTTGTTTAGGATAACTGCACACGCGCGTTATTTAATTATTAAATTAAATTCAAACATTTGTTCTAGGCTCATAGGGCCTCAGAACTACACACCATCTCAGAGCCTGGTCTCAAATTAATTCCCATATAATATTAAAATAATTCATGGAAAAAAATCATGGACATTACAGGTTGCATTTTCCACTACCAAGGTGGAGTACATTTCCCCGAAAAAGGCAATTAAGGAAGCCATTTAGCTAAAAGGTTTTCTTTCAAAATTATTGTTATCTAATGATTGTATAATGGAACACTTTGATAGCCATTATACATTACATTTATCTAGTAACTATGTATGCCATTCTAGATATATGTAAATTGAAATTAGAATACAATTTATTAGAGATATTATAGAATATGGGAAGGTGAGTGTCACAATGATACCCACTATAGATAACCCGACTAATAGTTTGACTAATTCTGTTCTGTTATCCAAATTCATGAATTGTCATAAGCTTATGAATTTAGTCAAAATTCTATAATCTAAGTTGTGAGAACATAATCACTATATTTTATTTGATTGCAACGTGGTGATTTGTTTAATATGCCTGCATGATTCATTTGTTGAATATTCCTGCATGATTCCTTGCATGATTCCTGTTCCAATAAAATTAATCATTTTATTTAATCTATTATTTTGTTCTCCTGCATGGTTTCATGTCACTCTTAAATGGGTATTTTCCCATTTCTGGTTTTAGCATTACATTTCTCATTTCGTTTTTAGAACCTGGTTTGTGCGTTTTCCTTTACCTATTAGAGGGTCTATTCTAAACTGTTGATTATTACTAATCTAATGGTGATGGTAATCCCTCGGTGTGTTTCCTCTCCCTGACCCAATCCACTCTTTATGTTTCCTGACAAATCTCATCATTCCATCTGTCCTGTGCACTGTATTCATTGTGGTTATGTGAACAGTCGCTTTGATCCTAGTCATCCACATGACCTTCACCTCGTCCCTCTACTGAACCAACTGACTGCTCTCTGATGCTCATTGATTTCACCCTTTTCTTTATCTGTGGATGGGTATGTGTTGTCTTGTTCTTTCTCCCTAGTTCTCAGGCAGCTCTCAGAAAGCGTAAATATCCTCCGGTTCTATAAAGTAGAAGAAGGAACGTTCCAGGATCCTCTGGGCACCCGCACTCCCTGTAACCACTGTACATGCCACCTCTTACAACTATAGTTATTCTCCGGTGGAGATTCAAAGGGAATCATCTTAACTCTAGGTATTTTGATGGCTACAAGTCAAGTGATAACAGGATTTACATTCTTTTATAATCAAGACCAATTTCTTGTTTGTAGATATTTGTTCTGTAATGATTTATTTGTCTTAAAAATGTATGCAGTCGTATCCTACTAGTGTGCATGCCTAAGTCCATCTAGAAGTGGATGGGGCTAACTTTACATGATGGAATTGGTCCCTGCCACCTAGTTTAGCAAGCCCGACTTCCTTAGATAGTTTCTATGGCCTTTTAATTTATACTATCTCATATAAAATTGATGCTTGATTGCTTTATTTCTATCGTAATAAATTTGTTTCCCTAGTGGTGTTCTTGTCGTGAATGTAGGTCCCCATGGGGGTGAAGCAAGTTATATCTGTTGTCCTCTTTTTATTCTAGCATTATATGTTTATCTTTCTTGAAACATTTGGGACAATAAATAATCTGTTAATTAAACTTATTGAATTGATCTCTATTATAACCGAACGGTGGATCATGGTTTAATAAGGGCTTATGTAATTAATCACAACATGTAGAAAACATATGATAATCAAATTATCATTAATGATTTATATCATGGTGAAGTGTCTCTTTATGTTCTTGGAACTACTATGGAAAACCCTAACACAAGGCAGCTATGCTGTAATATTATGAGTTTCCCTCTATTGGTATTGAAGTTAATCACATTACCCATTTTCATCCCTCTATTGTGTGATGCTTCTTTAGCCAATCATTTAATATAAGGCATTCCATTCCTAAATAAATATAAATATATATAATTTTATATATAAATCTAATTTAATAAATAAACATTTAAACATATTTTTATATAAAATTTCATATTTTATAAATATATGTTATTTAAATAAAATTTAATTATCTATTTTATTTAAAATCAAAATTTATTTGTTATATTTACCATATAAAAATTTATAAATATATATGTACTAAAAAATGTACATATTTGTGTTTGAGTAATGATGCTCATAAAATTTACACGAAAAAAGTAAATTTAAATAATTATTTTTGGATTTTTGACTGATTTGACCAAATGATGAATGGTTTTATCAAATTTTGGTTAATTTACCTTTAAAGATTTAATATTGATAAAAATAGATGAAAATTTAAAATTTAAAAGTCTGGTTTTGTTTATGAATTTATGGTTGAAATTTTATTAAATGGCTACCTCATGGATAGTCCTCAACCCTAACAAAAAGACAACTAGCATTCGCAAGTGATGAAAGAGGATAGACATCTTTAGAAGAGAATAAGATGAAAAATCCATGCATAGAGAGTGTGGAGGGAATAAAAGATAGATTCTATGATCATGTTGCCATGAAATGTCACTATGAAGTGTTGCAGGTTCAAGACACCATGATGATCTGGAATTTCTGTGGGTGGTGTGATCTCATAAAGATCTACAACCACTGACTGCCACTATCACCTCACACTGTTGTCTCTTACCATCGAGTGCTATCAGTCTATCTATGTCTAAGGGTGTGATGTTGTCCTCAACTACATCGAAGTTATACCATCGTGTTCCACACTCAATTGCAATCGTCGAGCCCTTCCATCGTCTCATGCTAATTCTTGGGGTGTATCACCACAGCATGATAACACTAGCCCCTACTGATTCCCACTACCATTTAATGCCTCTGTTATAACCATTCTTCATTCCCCACTAATTTTGGAGTCAGTACCACCAACCAGAACTGTCTTCTTCTACTTCCAGTTGCGACCATTCTCTCATACTACCATATCTATATCTTGTACCGCGTGGCACCTTTCCACCACCACCTAAAAGATTCAAGGAATGAATGAATCATAATTGAGCTTAGGATCCTCTAAAAGTCCATACTCTCCATTGATGGGGAACGATCAGACCACTATGATGGCTTAATAATGACTATCATGGAATCCACCACTGAAACCACCATGGAAAAATTACTTGAAATCGAAACATCTTGAACCCCATATTGATATCCCATAGAAGAAATGAATGCATGAACAAGGAGGAGATAAAATGAGAAACTAACAATCCCTATGTGTGACTAGAATACGTATTCCATAACCTAAAATGTTAGAAAAATTCATACACAAAAAAAAGAATAAAACATTAGATTGTAATTATTATATAGGATGTGATAGTTTTTAATTTAATATTCATATGATGTATATTAAATTGGGAGAACCTTAACAAAATCTCCAAAAATACTACATGTGAGATTCCTTCCAAAGAGACATCGGTCAAGTCCTTGGCCATCCAACTGGGACGGTCATGATAAAGTTGGGTGACTCTATATTATCTTGTGTAAGGCGAGAAAGTAATGAGGGACTCGATTATTCTTTGAGTGGGCTATGTTAATGTTGGGTGTCATTGTTATATATTCACTATATATATATATAATATGATTTTGTATATAATGAATATATTTAATAACATGAATTTTATGCATGTAATTAATGTATTAAATATAGGCGATAATAAATATATATATATGTGATATATGTTTATTTCTCACAAATATTTTCATTGTCAGTAATAATCCATTATGAATTTATTAATTGGCATGACTGATCATTGAATATGATTCAATAAATTATGAGAATAAATGTATATGGATCCATTAATATGGATAAATTGTTTTCATTTAATGAAATTTTACATGGATGATATATACAAGGGTGTGGTACCTCATGTAAATATAAAAAAATTTGATCAAGCATCTCATTTCCCTCTTTTTTCACAATGTTGTTCATCTTCTAGGATGAAGGCACCAAAACCCCTTCAACATTTGGGTATTCTCATGATACGACCACAAATCCATTGGTCAAAGTAACCCCCCTCAGAGATAGGGTTATTTTGTTTACTTATATGTGATCTTCATCGAGCATTATACTTCATCAAGAAAGAAGAAAACTACGGTTGTTAATGATTTCTAGGTACACTGTTTATATAGTGTATTTACACATTGATTCTAAAAGATAGATCTTCTTGTGTGTGGGTTGTATTTCACGGAACATGGTCATGTGATGATCATACAAAACCCAAACATTAGTATCATAGGTAATGGCTTCTTTAACAATTCAACATTCTTATTAATTTATGAATAATAAGTATTAATTGTAAAATAATATTTTTCTCAAGCTTTGAAATAAATTTTCTATGTTCATATATATTACTCTTGTTTATATAATAACAAATGAAATATATATTTTAATAAAGATAATTCAACTTTTGAAGTGATTTATTATATTTATAAATAGTATATAAATAATGACAAAGTTATCCTGAATTATTTATATATAAATTTATAAGAGTGTTTCATACATTAATTAACAATAAAATGTTTATGGGTAATTGTTTAATATTTTTTTAAAAAAATTACCTATTGAAATATTAAATGGAATTATTTATGATATATAAATAAATGGTTTATTTTGAAATACAAAAAGATGATTTATAATGAGTTCATAAATTCCAACATATATGTTATTTTGATTATATAAAAATGATTATATAATATATATTGAATTATAAAATGTTTATAATTCATTATATATCATATAACTTACATTTAATATAAAATGTTAAGGGATCATATTGATTAAAATATAAATTTTTTATATTTTTGCTAATTTATAAAATGTCTATTGTTACCATTAATTTATGAATAGATCATAAATGTCTTATATTTTAGAAAATAAATAAATTGTTCATTTATTACATTTATTTAATATTCATGTCTAGTTCATGATTAATTTATTTGAAATTTCTAAAATGAAAGGGGCTTTATTTGGATATTAATATTATTCCACATCAAAATTTATTTAGGTATATAAAAGGATAAAAGTTTCATTAATAATTATGTATATGATATTAAGATTTAATAAAAGGTTTACATGATAGAAATTGAATTAAAAATAGTTTTTAATTTATATTATATTATATATTTTAAAATGAAATTCCTTATTAAGACAAATATGAATGAATTCAACATGGAAATAATATAAATTTTTTATATTAAAAATTATGTAATTTAAATAATATTAAAGGTGAATTTATAAAAGTGTTAATAATTAGATTTTATTTATTAAATTATTCATTTATTTTTATATCATGATTAAATATTTGAATTATTTATTTATTTAAATATTATTCACAATTATATTTATAGTTATAGATAATTTATATTATAAATAACTTTATGAAAAAATTTATATGACGAATTTCTTCTAAGATATATACTTTGATATCATGCTAGAATTGATATAATAAAATTTACCTTCCATCTACATTGAACCTAGTTTGTAAATTTAGTTATGATCCTAAGAGTTGTTGTTTGGAATAGTTTGTGCATATTAGGGGATAGAGTTTTCATGAATTGAATTATTTATAGAGTAATGTTTTATCAAGTAGAGGGACTTGGTGTCAGATCACATACATTTTTAGAGGATCACCTTGGATAGGAATGTGAATGGGGTTGGCTTCCTATTTCTCTGGCCTTACTCATGTGGACTTTTCTAATCTCATATATCATTATTCCATTACATGAAGTGTTTATATACATTATGTATATGATGAATATGTATCTGTATGATTTTATTTAACTTATATTTATTGTTATTAACAAAAACTTGTGGGCGGTATAAAGAGTTACACATTAATGTGGTGTGAACAAATTAATTTGGTTGTTGGAGTAGAGATTCCAAAACTAAATCCCTATAATAATTCATAAAAAGAAAAGGAATAAGACGTGAGAATATAATGATTACATATGATGTTGTAGTTTTGAATTTAATTTTCATATGACGTATAATATATTGGTTAGACCTCAAAATAAAAAACCCCACAAATACTAAGCATTATATTCCATCCAAAGATACACTTTTTTGGACCGTAATCATCCAACAAGGTAGGTCATTCTAAATCTAAGTTCCTTTGGGTTATCTTGTGCAAGGAAAGAAATTAAAGCATAATTATGGATTTTTCCATGTGTGGGAGATTCTAAAGATGGGTTCCCTTGGATCACCCTTTGATAGCATGTTTTTGGCATATTATTAGGGTTAAACTAGCTAGAAGACCCTAACTAGATTAGGTTACCAAACGAATAGAGTTATGTAAATCCATGGATGTATTTTGATAAAGGGTTATTGACACAACTATCTAAGATTCAAAACTCTTGTTATTGGGATGATTTCTAACCTAAATAGCTATGTAATGGTAGAAATGCTAAATCGACCTATATTTCAGTGAAATATGGATCTTGGATCACCAAATGGATATGATGTAAAAAGTCATCAATTTTAGTGCAAAAACTATCATTAAAATACCATAATGAAAAGATAAATGACATGATTTACATTTGATTAAAAGTTATACAATAGATAAATGAATCATCATCATGAAATTATACTTTATATTAATCTTTTAAATATGGAGCTTAAAGTGAGAAACTCCTAATACTAGTATATTAATAATAGTTCTCGAGCAAGAGAGATATTCTATGTTTCTGAAAAATTCATTCCAGAGTAACTAAGTGTTGAAGTTGTTAAATAACTAAATTTAGTTTCTTATGTTATCAGGAAATAATCCATTTAAGGTTTGAAAGTAATTTTATGTAAAATTGACCTAAGTAATTCAAGTATCTGAAACTCAATATGGTTGGGTATGTCCATGATATTCAATAGGATATAATATGTTTGGAATAAATGAATAATTCCTACAATTTAATTTTTTTTTATGAAATTAATAGTACATTAATTTCTGAAAATGTTCTGAAAATTTGAATGAATTCAAGAAAAATCAACCTACTGTTCTCATTATGATTATAATGGATGGATGGTTTATATTATTTATAGATTTTAGTACAATATAGATAGTATAATTTGGTAAAATATCAATAGAGAACATGAAAAGTTAGTTGAAAATTTTATAAATGTTTCTTCAAGAAGAAAATCAAGGTCATATACACCTAGGGATTTCATGAAGGAATAGTTATAAATAAATATGATTGGATTATCCTAAATATACATGAAAAAGTATGGGAACTCCTTGGAATTTCCCTTATAGGTAAAAATGTTATATAAAATAATTATTTGAATTTGAACAGTTTTTAATACGGAGTATATGTTTTAGAAGTGTTTTAAATATACAAGAATACAAAATCAATGGAATAATTGATCGAGCCTCTATATTTCATTCAAATGATTATGTAAAAAGATACTACATAATGAAATTGTATTTAAAGGAATGTATCAAACTTGGATGAATCTAAATAACAGATTTGTATCAATATCTCACTTCACTTATTGGATAAGAGCAGATGTTCAATAAAAAATAGTTTTTATGAGATGATTAAATGTTTGCACATGGTTTATTATTCATTAATTTATATACAAAGTTTTTGAGAAGAATATTTGGATAAAATTATTTATCCAAGATAAATTGTTTATCCAAATATTTGTTAAAATATATGGCAATGTGGTCTTTCTACTCATTGGAGGGATATTTAAATAAAGTCGTCTTTTCATAAGATAATTAAATAAAAAAATAAAATATGATATATGATATGGAAACAATAATTTTTTTATTTAATTTTCCAACTAAAAGGAAATAAATTTTATTTCCTAAAACAAAAATTAGTTTGTGTTGTCATAGAAAGATATTCTTAAAATAATATAGAATCTAAGAAGATAGTGGGAATACGTTTGGACTTAGAGAACTTCAAAATTAACAAATAAAATATTACAACAAATTTAGTTTAAGATATTATTTACATTATATTGTAAATAGTAGGATATTTGAAAATAAATAAAAATTTAAATTCATACATTTAATTATTGAGACAAAGTGAATATTACTGTTAACTAAATGAATATACAAGTATAATATTATAGTTATTCTTTAATTAATATACTAAAGAGTTTAGGATATATGAAAAAATAATGTTTAGACAGTTACATTTAGTTACCATAATAAGTGAACATCAATATTCAATAAAGGATTATAATAGATAATACTCAAATTGTGACACTTGATATCCTAAATGTGTTTAGGGTATAATTTTAATCAAAAATATAAACAATTATATTAGTTACCATAATAAAGTTGATAACACTTTATCCTTAAAGTGTTTATGATGTGCTGGTAAAGTGATAAATTAAACAATTACATTATTAATATAAGATTTAAGGGGAAAAGATTGATGTAAATGGTTCATAAAATGATGATAGTTTACTTTGATATAGTTCTATGTAGACAACAGAACAGAACATATAACATTTTATGTTATGATGTTAGGTTGTTTCAATTAAAGTTAAAAGGGTTGAAATGAAGGAATATTATTCCTACATAGCACCATTATTCAAACATGCTTACTTTGTATATGTTTCTCGCTAAGAGGTGAGTGAGATTACTTTATCATATGGTCACATTAGGATGGGACATGAAATACTTTTAGATGTAATGTTAAAATTCATTACTGCAGCAAATGCAAGAGGGTCATGTTATATTTATATGTCTTGAAAACATAAGATATTTTTTTAATGGTGGTAAATGTATCATGTTATTATAAAAAATGAAATCTCCATTTATCATTCATTCATGTGTGCTTCAATTTATTTTACATGAATGGTTGAATGATACATATCCCCTCAATGTAAAAACCTTGAGTTGTCCCTAACTGATATACATCATGGAGTTTAATGTTTTGTGATGAAATATAAATTTTAGAATGAATAGATTCTTATTTGTGTTAGAAAGGGTTGTATATGAGATATTGAAGAATATATTCTTTATGTAACATGTAAAGATTTATTACATGGACTGATCTTCTATATTATATCTCATGTAATTTCATATAGTCATTGATATACATAGGGTTGTATTCTTATTATCAATCCATCTTACATGAATTGGGTGAGATACTTTACATTAAAAAATTTGTACATTGATTCCCTACATATCAAAGTCACCATATGAACTTAGCTAATCAGGGGTTGTTGGGTATGTTGTTGATCATATCGTATGTTGGAGTGAAACCAATATGGGATTTATCCACATGTATGACAATGAATGGAATATATCCCTTGATTTAATTAGTATGAGGAAATTATTGGCCATGATAGTTTGTTTCACATCTAATGTACTCATCTACTTGGATAAGTTAAATGTGATATTCTTATGAGATAGATAAATAAATTGTGATATATTCATCCACATGGCCAGTATTTTTCAGATAATCAATAAAATTGTGAGAGGCCTTTACTAGATTGGCGTGTTCCATGTCTAGTAGTCACTTGATGTCATAGACAAAGAGATTATATAAGATACATATGGTGTATATGATTCATCTTGTGGTGGGAATGTCCATATATACATATTATAATGTTTGATAGAGATCACACCTCACCCATTAGTAGCTTTAATAACACTGATGCTTTTCTAGAGGTCACTTTTTTCTTACATCTACAAAATAGAGATTTTATAATTTTTTTCAATGATTCTAAGGCCATAAAGGTCACACAATTAGGCCCATGGATAAGGATAAAATTTTGGAAACTGGGTTTTTTCCAAATGAACAGGATTTGATGAAATAATGTGAGCAAAAGAGTTTGGATTGATTCATAAAGAGTGGTGATTTTGTGCATAAATTCATCATGATATAATAGTTCAAGTGGGACATTGTTAGATATGCATATAAAAAATAATATAATATATGATTATATATATATATAAGGTGTATATTTAATTACATTATTTTTATGCATGTAATGCATGTATTAAGTACATGTTATAATATATATATATATATATATATTTGATGTATATTTATATCTCAAAAATGGTTTAATTAAAAATTATAATTTTTCATAAACATATTAATTGGATTGACCACTTATTGAATAATATTAAATGAATTATATGAATAAATTTATATGGATACAATAATATGGCACAAACATTTTCATTTAAGGAAATGCTTCATGGTTGGATATATAAAGGGATATGATCCCTCCTATAGATATAATCATTTACGAGTAAGGCTCTCATTTCTCTATTCTTCCTACACTGCTTTTTCATCGTCTGATATGAAGGTATTAGAACCCTTTCATCATTTGAGTATCCTCATGATAGTATTTCCGATCCATTGGTTGGTGTACCCCCTTGGAGGTAGGGTGATTTTGTTCACTGCTATGTGAGTTTGATCAAGCATTATCCTTCATCGAGAAAGAATAAAACTAATATCGTTAATGATATTTAGGTACACTGTTTTTACAATTTATTTACATGATGATTCTCAAAGATAAATATGCTTATGTTTGTGTTGTCTTTTATTCCACATGGTCATGTGATGGTCATACAAAACCCATAAAAAACACCATGTAAAATGAGATTATGTCAAATTATCACAAATCCTATATTGATATCCCATGGCCAACATGAATGTAAGAAAAAGGAGGTGATAAAATGTAAAACTATCAATCACTCTATGTGGTAATGATCATGTTATACATATATGAATCCGGAAGAAAACACAAGGGTTCAATCAAACCTTTTTGATGTAAACTAAGGCCATCAAAGGAAGAATAATTATAAACATGCATGACCTGACTTGTAGTCAACTATGGAATCCCATGATGAAAACACCCACTAAAATAAAATTTTAAACCATGATGAAGCCCCAATAGAGGAATTTATTTTGGGGGAACCTCATCCCTTTCAGATGTGATCTAGGGTTTACAAACAGATTATACGTTGGTTAGGATACCTCATTCCATTCACATGCGATTTAGGGATAGTGGTAAGTCAAATGCAACATGGGAAAATGAGTTTATCTAAAATGGAGGAAGAAGTCTAATTAAATCTCGATATGGACATGGGTGAAGATAAGGAAATCTGTGAAGTAAAATCCATGTTATCTCTATCATGGATAAAAAAAGGATCATTTAATCATGATATTTTCATTTAATTAAAAGAAGAAAAATTTAACAACTCAAAGATAAAAAAAGTCGTGAAATTTGAAGAGGGTATTTTGAGATTTGAAGACTAGATCATTAAGGTTTTGATCCCTATAAATATAGTGATTCCATTTTGTTGACGGTGGATCAACAACTTCACTAAGACATTCAAATAAATCTATTGTTTCATTTTATTTAGTAGTTTTTAGTATTAATTTTTTTTCATGAATCCTCATGGGAATATTCAAATAAAGTGTTCCTCTATTACCTCTCTCTCTATTATATTATCCATTGTGGACTCTTATACTCATGATTATGATTTAAGTGTCATGAGGAATATCCCAGGTGAGTAATCAAGTTTTGAACTCAAGTATTTGATTTATATTATCATTATGATAATACAATGATATTTTTTGGTGGATTTAATCCTAACTATGGTTATATAAAGACAATATTTTTATTCTATACCCATTATTCATCGATCATGGTGGTGGATGTATGATGTGCATGGAGATTATTGTGTGCACTATCCAATCAAAACTGGGGTATAAGGTGTTCATATATATGGCATAGTGTATTAATTATGTATATATAAATCAAGATTATGAAAGTTCTCTATGGACGTATCTATTGGGAGAATTTTCTTTCTACTCTAAAACCATTCATTCTGTCTTCCAAGGAATTTTAATGTTCTTTTTAGTCTTTCATTGTATTATCCTTCCGCACATTTTATCATTTTTTTCATAAAATAACAACAACATTAAAAAGAGAATATGTGAACTAGGAATCAGTGATTGAACGAATGTGAAGCTCCTGATGTGAGAAAACCCTAGGCAACCACTATGCTACACTTGGAAAATAATTGTATCATTTTGGACACCCTATGATAGGTGTGTCATGTAATAATAAAATATATATATATCTATATATGTATATAGATATGATTATATTTTAATATATGTAGATAAATATTAATATATATATATATATATTAAAATATTTATATATATTGTAAAATATACATACATATATATATATATATATTAATATATGGAAAGTAAAATAAATTAGTATTTTGTTAACTATGATTATTGGTGTTTTTTTAAATGTATTTGTCTTTATAAATTAAAAAATATATATATATATAAATAAATACACAATCATATATGTGGAAACACACACACGTAAAAATACACAATAAAAAACACACACACACACATATATATTAATATACACACACAAAAACATAAATGTTTCTCAAAAAAATGATAGAGAAGTTACAATGGCCTTCTCTTTGAAGGAGTTGGTTCTGGGATAGAATCTTGGTCTGTGTCACTATGGAGGGGTTGAGAGGCGTTCTGATTGGTGGTGGGGGGGAGAAAGCACTGATAAAAGTGGGAATGGGTAAAAATAACATGTGAATAGATGGATGGAATTTGGGGCTTGACCACTGATAAAGTGGGACTCGAGCACTGATAAAAGGTGTGGTTGAGTAGTTAAACAACAAATTTTTTATTTAGTTTTTTCAGTGCTAAAACAGAGATGATAAATGATCCCTTTGTGAACACTTAAAAAAGAAGTGTTAAAATGATTCCATCATCAACTCTAGAAAAAGAACTGATAAAAGGGTTCCTTTATCAATGCATTGTCTAGAACTGATAAAGGGTGACTTTTTCATCACTTTTTTAGTGTTTCTATAGGTGACCGACTTTTATCAGTGCTTTGAGAAGAAATTATTTTTTATAATTGATAAATTTAATTTTCATTTCTAATAAATTATAATTCTATAGTTTTTCACTTTCCTCATATTGACACCTAGAGGTTTTGTCATATATTTGAACAATAAACGATGATTTATTTGTGCTGTATTCTTTTGTCAATATATAAATCCATTAACAATGTTGATTATTATTTATAATGTATCTGAATAAAGTATACAAAATTTAGAAATATGTGATGAACAGTATAAGTCGGTCCGAGGAAGTAGACCGAACTGAGAGGATCATATGGAGGAGAGAACCAAATGTTTGTTCAAAAGAATTCATTGTTCCATTAGATTGAGTATTTACATAAAAACTAAATATGTTTAGGAACTTTAAAATTATTCAACATGATAAAGAAAAATTGTGGGTTTTTCTTATAGAGTAAACTTTATATGTTCACAAATCATTTGATTTTTTCAGAAAAAGTTCGTTGGATGAAAAATGAGAACAGAGAGATCAAACATTGGTTTTAGAGGGAGTTAACCAGGAAAATAAAAGGTTGTGAGTACATTTTATGAACATTTGAAATTTCCTCAGATAGAGGGTTCCAATAAAAGGAATAAAAAAGACATTTATAAAATAAGTCTATCATGAATATTAACTAGTAGTCATCTTATAAAAGAAACAAATAGAGAACTACATGATAGTGATGTTCCTACTCTGGTGTATCGAACAGAACATTATGAGGTGGAGTAGGCCCTATAGAGGAGTTTTGGATAAAAGATTAAGGGAATTTACATAGTGTCTGTAAAGAAATTATTAGCGATGATGTTGACCTAGATGTTCAGTGACTCAATAATCATGAAAGGAAGATCATGATACATTACATGATTGAGAGAGGTATGAAGAATGATTAAATACTATATTTGAGTATTTTCTTCATGATGTTGGTTGAACCAATATTTTTGGATATTTTAATGAATTCAAATGAATAATTTATCATTGGGACATTAAAATTTTTAGTATGAATTTTGAGTTCCATTTTCACATTCCACCATTAATTCTTATACATATGCTTCCCATATATAGGGTACCATCTACACTATGAAGAAGTTTCTTAAGTTGTTTCATCCATGATAATTGTTAAAGATGTGAGGTCTCGAAAGAAGACCTTGGGAGACAATGTTGTGACAATTGATGTTACCAGGTATATAATCTATTAGATGGATGGGTTCTGGAAATGAAGTTCAACCAGCTAGTTCTCACATATTATTGTGCAAGTAATATATGAGGATGAAGATGGACTTGTTGTTTGCTTTAGTGTTATAGAACTAATTGTTTGTGCATCATTTTACTAGTTTTAGAAAATAGGTGAATATAAATTTTAATATCTTCTTATATATCATTAATATTTCTTCATGACTTTAATGTAATAATGTTCTAGAGTATTTGTTACACTAAAAGGGATTAGCAGTTCCCTACTATAATGAGACTCTTGAAATTCCATGATGATATTTTTAAAACATTGTTATATGGTCGGATAACATTCAATGATAGGGAGCATAGTATATTTAATGTCAAGTATAAGTAATCTTTAGTATATGAGACTTTATCTCATGAAGTTCATGCATAGTAGTCTCTAATATGGGAGATTATGAGAATATATCTTCCAGTAGATTTAATGACCTGGGATTTCCATGAATTTTTTTAAATATAGGGCAATTTTATGAGTTTGTGAAAATTGATGGTGCATGATTCTAAGGCCTGGTGTTCCCAGAATTAATTTCTGAACTTTTTTCAGGTACGTTCAGTAAACGTACGAGCGGTTTTTTCTAACTTCTAAACTAGTTCTCAGAATCGAAATCCAAGGGCATCGTTGAACTCGCAGCGCTGGTGTTTGCTTCAGGAGACCTTCACCTCGACCAAAGTGGGTCGATAGTGAAAGTTAGATTTTGTGTTTTCCATGGAAGAATGAAATAAAAAAAAGTTAATATTTTTATTTTATTTGGTGAAACCTCCCATGTCTGGTTTTAAAGGTGGGGACCAACTAAACTAAAACCTGCCACATGCATGTTATGGAGGTGGGGACCACCGATCCAAAAACCCCCATTTTAAATTACCAATGGTGTGGACCACCCGAACCCCCATAATGGGAGAAACCACTTGAACTCCACTTTAATGGGAGATAACCTTTGGTATCCTCCCACATTAATGGTCCTACCATCCATTAATTAATTTTTTTAATTAATTATTCCAATGTGACAACATAATTAATCTAGACAAATTAAATTATATTTTCACCTCTTTCCTTTGAGAGTATTTGGTTGATGAAGGAGAAGGGGAGAGCTTGTTTAACTACTCTCCCATGAAGAAAAACCTCCATCGAAGAACAATTATCCAAAGAACCGACGAACAATATCGGGATCGAATGTGTGTGGCAGGTGCGATGAACATTGAATTATTCGAATTATTTCCTATGCCAACATCAATGAACCTTCGAGGTAGGGTGTGTTGTTTTAAATTTCCGCCATAACCATTCTTGACAATTCATTGTAAATTAGGAAGAAATTATAGCCTCTTTCTACCACTCTAACGTGGAGAGTGTGTGCCAATCAAACATGGTCTAACCTCTTCTTAATTATTGTGATTTATTATTGTGTTCTTCGTAATAGAGGAGGAAGGACACCAACACTGGTGGGGCATGAGAATGGAGGCTGACACAGCCGCCAGCAACGACGAAGGTGAAGGCCTCCATGGCATCGCGGCCTCCTCGTGCCCTGGCTACCTCTCCCGCCCCACTGCCTCTGTGGGCTCGAAGGCTCCGCCGTGCCACGGCCTCTACAGCCTCAAGCCTCTGTGCACCTGCACAGCCTCGCAGCCGCCCTCGCGGCCTCCGCGGCCCCGCGCCACCTTCACGTTCCTCGCGGGCTCCACGCCGCCCTAGTAGAATCTGTGGACCTGCACCGTCCTTGCAGCCCATGCGACCACCGTGCCGCCCTAAGCCCTCTTCGGCCTCCGTGGCACCCGCGGCCACCATACCACATCATGCCACCCAAGCTGCTGCCCGGGCTGGGTCGGGCCAGGTTGATCCGACCGGGTTGGACCAATCCCGGACATGTTTCTCCCCTATACTCTCTTTTGGCCATAAATTTGGTAGTAGACATCTATTTCACGAATTTTTCTATGGTACATGAATCCATAGAGTGAGCCAGTCCTTTTGGTATACCCAAATTGGGTTTTGGATAATGTTCGGATTTGGTCTGGTTGGACCGAGCACGAATCAAACCGGGCCCTCAGAACTAAAAGGATAATAACTTACAGACCGAGCATCAAATTGATGCACCGTATTCTGTGTTGAGACATGTATGATGTGGCGGTCCTTTGTGATACTTCATCATGAGACTTTGTGGATATTTGAGTATTGATTAGTGGCATGTGGATCAGACCCTCTCAGAGACAATTGAGCTCAGTTCGGGTACCCAATAGGTGGTTGTGAGATGATAAAGGGATCCTTTATGTGTTTGTGAATGAGGGTCCCACATAGAACCCTCTATGATTCCATGTGGGACTACTCTAGGTTCCTATGTGGGTCTAATGTTGTACTAGGATCTTTTGTGGGTCTGATGATGTACTAAGGAAGTACTAGATCCTTTGTGGGTTTAACGACGAACTAACGATGTACTAGGATCATGTGTGGGTCTGACGATGTACTAGGATCATGTGTGGGTATGAAGGGGTACTAGGGTTTTGTGTGGGTCTGACGATGTACTAGGGTCATGTGTGGGTCTGTCGCATTACTAGGATCCTTTGTGGGTCTGACGATGTACTCTGATCCTCCGTGCGTGTGATGATGATTTAGGATCCTCTGTGGGTCTGCCTCTTAATTATATAAGATGATTCAGCAGTAATATCTAATCATCTTTACTATTGTACCTATGTTATACCTGGTGCGAGGTGAGTTCGTACCTGTGTGGTACTTTCTTACATAGTAATACCTTGGTGGTATACTTCAATGTGGCGTACCTATGTTTTAATTTCCTTTGTGATAATACCATGGTGGTATACTTCTGGGTGGCAAACCTATGTGTCACATACCTTCTTGGTGATACCTTAGTGGTATACTTATATGTGGCATACCTGTGTGGTACTTTCCTTCGTGGTGATACCTTTGTTGCATTCTTCTATATGGCGTAACTATGTGGTACATTTACCTTGGCAGTGATTCCTTTGTGGTATTCTTCTGTGTGGAACTTCAACATTTGTGGTACTTCTAGATTCTTGATGTTACCTATGTGGTACTTCTACCTGTGTGGTATCTCTTCTTCATGGTGTACCTATGTGTTACTTCTACTTGTGTGGTACATACCTTTGTGGTGTTACATGTGTAGTACTTCAACCTGTGTGGTACTTCTAGCTTTGTGGGGTAACATGTGTGGTACTTCTACCTGTGGGGTACATACCTTTTTTGTGTAACCTTCGTGGTATTCCTTTCTTTGTCGAATAGTTAAGCTTTGGGATTTTGACTTGGACACTGTGTTTTTCTCATGATTGAGATGGGTATACTTGATAATGTAGGTATATGTATGGGTATATACCTAACTAGGGTGGTCAGTTGATTCTATTCTGTGTGGCTTATCCATGGGGTATTTTGTGAGACATTAAGGCTCTTAGGGTCCCTACTTATTATCCTTATACTCACCCTTGTACTGGTTATGCCCGCACCCTATTGTGTTTGGTGCAGATGATAAACAATGCTAATTGAGGACGAGAGTACCCAGACTAGACGGTGCACGGCGGTTGGACCATATTGTGTATTGGTACACAGAGGAGACTGGCAGATGTGGAGTGCTGAGGAGGCAATATGTACCTACCCTTCAGGTAGTAACCTTGGAGGATGACTCAGTGGATATCTTTCTCTTTCTTTAGCTGTATTGTATTTCAGATTTACTTGTACCTTTACTGTTGGGCTTGTATTCTAGCCTCCTCTTACTTTCAACACTCTTTTTTTATACAGTTTACTTGTGTACGTATCTTGATGTATGCTTGGTTGCATGTGTTTACAGGTTATAAAGGAAATTCCTTCCTATTTTTAGGGAATACACCTTTCGGTGCTAGTCGCCAGCCCCTGGCCTATGGAAGGCAGGCTTGGGGTAGTCACGGCACGGGCCCTTGGGGATAGGTCATGACAAATTGGTATCAGAGGAGTCAGTTCTACCATAGAACACAGGAATCTGATCTTTTTAATGGAAATAGTGTAAAGTGTATTGAGTGCGGTTATTAGTTTATGGAATACAGTGTTGGTGTGGCGGTTGGCGTATCCATACACCAGGACCCTGACTTCTGATTTCTGACTCAGTGCATGAAAACACTGATTGCGTGTGTGTTTTCAAGAGTTTTCTTTTTGATCTCTTTGATTCATCTCACCAGGTATAACTTATTGATCGTGGTGTACCTGTTCTTTATCAGGATATCGCTTCATAGATATCCATCTAGGATTCCATAGAGAGTACATGATGATGGCCCACCAAGCGACGAGGCTTCAGTGCATGGCCCTCTTACTATGTTGGCACTTTTACGTGGTGTACCAGCAGGACCACCACCCGTTGGGCAGTAGTGAACACTATCTACACTCGAGGATGGTGCACACCGACTAAGTGCATTGCACGAGTCCTAATGGTAGAGTCCTTTGAGGTTTCTAGGAGAGATAGTTTCCCATGAAACTGATGGCTGGCTGGAGGCGGTAGCTAGAGTTTTCTTCCTAGTTGAGACACTAGTAGAGGTGATGGTGATCTTAGCTACTACTCTTTTCCGGTGAGTAACCATGAGGATGTTCCGCATAATGATGAGGCTTTGGTACATGGACCATTACCCGAGATAGTACCTTCAAGTAGTGTGTGAGATATATCACAGCTCGTTGGTTAGTAGATGTGACTGGTAATACTGGTAGAAGACACTTGTAGGCTTAGTGCCTTACACGTGTTTCAACATCAGATACATCTCAAGTTTTAAGGAGATCCCGAATCACATGTGGCTAAGGAATGGACTGAGGAGGTGGCTGAGAGTTTCCAAGAGCTTTTACAGCTTCAGAAGGATGACATGTCAGTAGATGAGTATTCATCGTGGCGTACCTATCATTCCTGTCACTTGGTGAATATGAAGCGATCAGTGCTTTGGGGCTCATACATTCAAGTGTAGTGTGTTTATGGACGTCTGAGGCAGCACTTTTCCTCTTTTAATTCCTACTTATGTTAGGGTGCTAGAGAGAACCATTGTGGTTGAATGTTATTTTTCTAAACGGATATAACCAGTGAATGTTAGTAGTAGGAATGCAGAAAACTAGCTCTAGTCGTAGATACTTGGGTGTGTAAATGTAACAGCCCGAGATTTTATGAAAAATATTCTTTTTAATTTTATTAATGTCTTGTGTTGTACGCTACACCAAAATAAACTTTCACAACACGAATCCTTGACTTGCCTTGCATTACATGCAATTGCAACCTTCCTCGATAGCGTGTGTAGTACGCAATACTGAGTTTCACGAAACAACGATATGCTATTAAAATATTATTAAAACTAGCAGTTATGAATAGAAATAACCACTTTTTCAATTTTAGAAATTTTAGCCCTCAAAATGGTCTTCATTTTTGGATTCATTGTATCGAATTTAGCATAAGGGGAAATTTTGGTACATTTCGGATAAGTTTCATATTCTGATGAATAGTGAAAATTACTAAATTATAATTAAAAACAAATTTTTTTAATCGAAATAATTAATAGTGATAAATTATTCATTTGAGTGGTTTTAAAGTATATTTAGAATATATTATTACAATTTTATACAATGTTGGTCATTGGATGTAATTTCACATTTAAACCAGACATAAACAAGTGTTAATCTGTTGATAGTTATTATCTCTTAAAAACATGCTAATTGTTGTGACAGCGGAAATTAATTATAAAATTAATTAATGCAACTTATATGTTGGGAATTTTGTAAAATAGAAATTATTTTTGAATTTGGAATATCAATTATAGCTTAGGGTTAAATTTTGGCATTTTTCTGAAATACTTCAATTTTTGATGAATAATGAAACTACTAAGTGGTAGTTAAAAAAACTAATTTTTTCATAAATCTTAATTTTACCACTTCTGTTATTGGAATTTCAAAAATCTGAGAGACATGGTTGATGTCAGTATGTAAAATGTGGTTCAATGTGATGAAATTATTTTTTGGTGAATAGTAACTTTTTACTTTTTTACCATGGTTAAAAGTAAATAGGGTAATTAAGGGTAAAAATAATAATATTATTACCCTAAAACATTTTCTAATTCTATTAGACAACTGTAATTCGACCAAAAACCAACTTAGGAACAAAACATGACCATTTAGGCCCACTTGGATTAGATTAGGACATTTATTATTAATTTATTTAAAGAAGGGTTAAAATAGTTAAAATAAACGTTTAATAACTAAATCATTTTAATATGGGGTTATACATAAGATAAATTTGACTATAAATATTAATTGGAAAGCTAAATATATTTCCTACATAATGGTATTTTATTTGTAATTGTGAGACATTAAATAAGTTAATTTATTTATGATACAAAAATGATGCAGTAATTATCTTATTATTGAAATATTGACATAATTGATGTTATAAAAACCAAAATAAATGTAATTTGACAGTTTTTATGAATTACACTAATTTTCTAGGTTAATATGACATGTTATTATTGATTTAATTAACTTTTTTCGAACTTATCATTCTGTTATGACTTTCACAAAAATTAATTACTAAATAGTGTCAAAATTGACATAAAATAGTTTTTAAAACAAATATTATATTATTAATTGTTATTTTATTCCTAAAAATATATGGTTCGGAAAAATGACTTAGATACGGTTATATATATTAATAATAAACAACTTGGGGTTCGTTTGGCTTGATATAGTAAGTTTATTAACCTTATAATATAAGAACACAAGAAGACATGGTAAAAGTAAAATTATTTAGCATAATGTTAAATCTAAATGATAAGGTTAAAATAGGAACCTAAACTTGTCTAAATTCTATTTTATGAGATTATTTCGACCCATACCCACCTTAGCGTTGAAATATATCATTTTGGAGCTATTTAAAACCGAATTTGGGTTAATAATAAAATAATATTTTTAGTTATTCCAAAGGTGCCCCTCTCCTCCCTTATAAAAGGGCACCTCCTCCCTCTCCTCCTCACACCAATTTGAGCATTCAATCTCGTCCAACCCCTGCCAAAATCTCTTCTCCACTTCCATAGTCTCATCCTAGAGGTCCTGGTCTTCTTAAAATACAAATTTTAGTGCCCTAAAAGGAGGTCTCAAAGAAGCACTTCAAAGAAGAGGTAATATCCATTACCGATCCTTTCCAATTTCTTTCTTCTTCAACTTCTTCTTCTTTAGGTGTTTCATTATGAAGAAATAACATCCGTATGACACATATACTGATATGTTATTATAAGTATGAAACAACCCTATTTAACCATCTATCCATCCTACGGAAAATGAAATCACCGCGCATGCGTACGTACGGAATACCGTCTCCACGCCGTGGTGTAATCTATTTTCGCCACCACATTAATAGGTTGGGTATAATGGTGTAATGAGTAACTATATATGATTATTATAATGTTATATTGATACTGAAATAGTATACATACACTTCAACACAATTCCACGACCATGGGAACGATGTCATCGCTCGTGTGTACGTACGGAATACCGTCTCCGCGATACGATGAGATTCATTCTCCACATTAACCATTCATGAATGATTATAAAGTATATATAATAAGTAATAATGAAATATATGACATAATAATGATACTTTATTTATATATATATATATATATATGTCATCTACTTACTTCCATTCAAGACAATAAGGAAAGGAAAACAGTGTTCATGCGTACGTACGGACTACCGTCTCCATGAACGGTGTGTTTCATATCATTTATCTATTTGTTATATATATAAATATACTGAATATATATGATATATAAATCATGTTTTATATTCTGGAATTAAGTAAATCATGATATAAGTAATAATAATGTCAAGATCAAAAAGTCCAAACACGAATGACAAATGGGATGATTTTACCCAAAACGCTACTTTAACATGAATTTACAAAAGAACGGGTAATATAAAGTCATAAGTAGACCATATATGATATAATAACAATGCATATGATTCTTTAATAAGTAAATAACATGATTTAAATCACTATACAGGAGGTTCAGACATGTACAAAGCATGTCGGACCTAAGGTAAGGGAAATATCACAATCTCATTTTTATCTGAGATTGTTTATACTTTGGCATTTACTGGGGTGTATTTTATCATCCACATCCATGTTTCCTCAATATGTAATATTTTTTCCATCCAACTACAATTTTTTAAATCCAATTTTACCCTTCAGAGTGTTTTTAGTAAAAGATATGAAAGGAATCTTTTGTCGTTTTTCATACGAGGAACTTTTTTACTTTTCCGACAAAAGTACGAGAAGAATGTTTTTTTAACTTATACGGCATGAAAAGATTTTTACGGTTTTATAAATCCATATATTAATGAAGCATCCTCAAAAATATTTCATGAATATTTTCAAGAAAATCCTTTTCTTTTAAAAATTCATGACATTTTGTGAAAAGAAAATGATTTTAAAGAAGAAAGGATATTTTCCTCAAGAATTCATTTCAAGTGTTTTTCTCAAAACTATTTTCCATCTAAGATGACATTATTTGATATGTCTGTTTCATGTAAAATGTCTCTATGATTTAAATGGTTTTCATTTTCTTATGATGAAATGATATCCATTGTTTGTGGATTATAATGGCATGATGTTTAAGAATCCAATTTTTATTACATGGGTTAAGAAATGATGTACGATTTATGATTTTGTGGCACACATAAGAATGGTATCATTATGAGATGGGTGGGACCTATATCTCCCTCCAATACATTGGGTAAACATTTTATATCTCATGAGATAGACATGGCTGGAATGGTAGGTTATACCGGTTCAGTGAAACAGGACTGAAACGAGGGTGACTCGGTTCAGAAAGGGACTTTGTCCACCAAGATAGTCTTGGAAATGAGTCTTGACTAACAAGAAATGATTATCTATGATTATGTGTGTATGCCACAAAGTTTCATGTTCTATGTTGTGATTATTTGGATTACATTTCACTTCTATGATTTATTCCATGTTATGATATTATGAGCTCTCTTGCAGGTTAAGATTTCCAAAAGCTATATTCTTATGTATATGATGTGATTGATATTTCTTTTGTTTAGCCTTACTGTGCATTTGAGCTCACCCTTTTATGTTTTCTTTTCCCCAGGATATAAATAAAGGATTTAGGTATAAAAAAAGGAAGATCTTTATGGAAGATGTTGATGATCTTTCACCACGATTAGAAGATTTTATTCTGAGTTTCTAAAGATACTAAACTATTACGGTCCTTGTCTGTGTGTTTTTTTATACACTAAGTATTCCACAAAAGAAATGTAATATCTATGTACGTTAAGCTTCGGGTCTCTACAGTTGGTATCAGAGGAAAAGTTTAGTCAACCTTTGGAAACTAGGATGCGAAAACGTTAGTAAGATCCCTAGAGATATTTCTAAGGTATGTCTAGGGATGTCCCTAAGGATAAGTATACGTATAGGATATAGACCTATTACTATGGTAAAGATATTAGATTAAACCAAAGATGTTAGAAATTGAAGTTACTCCCCCTTTATTATGAATTTTTCCTCTGAAACTATTCTTTTTGGGTTTTAGAAAATGGCTGGAAACAAGATGATTCACGATAATGGAGGATATGATGGACAATGGAATGATATTCTTCAGGAGAAAACAAATGAAATGGGATTTGGAAGTCCAAACATCATTATTATGCAGAATCAGAAATCTCATAATATGATAAATAAAGTAAAATTTGGTATGTTTCCTGACTCGGCTAATAAGAGAAAGATGGAGTTTCATGATGATCATAGAGGAAAGAAAGTTCAATTTCCCCTATGTAAATCATGTGGCAAGAGGCATCAAGGAAAATGTTTCAAGGGAACTGGAAGATGCTTTGGGTGGGGAAAAGAAGGACACAAAGCAAGTATGTTCAAAGGAAAAGGTTCAGTTAACACCATGGATGAGGATAATTGTATTGCTACGACATCAAAAAATGGTTATGTGTTTTAAATGTGGAATGTATGGGCATTATGCAAACCAATGCCCTAAGGGAAAGACTCATGAAGAGAATCAGTATGGTCGTATGAGTAGTATTTATGTGGATGATGATGAAGAGACTACAAATGATATGTGAGATGAAAGAATTGTTGAAGCTCGATTAATGGTTTAAGAATGTAGTGAAATGATTACATGTTTATCATGTGTAATGTTTTATAAGAAATATCATGGTACTGTTGAATAAAGAGACATCTAAGGATTGTTACATTGTTGTCTTTCCTTGAGTTTTAAAAGTGTATGATTAATGTTACCAGTATCCATGAAATGATATTCAGATCTTTTTGGAATGTAGATGATATGGGCATAATTAAGGGATAAGGAGAAAATTAAATGCTTAACAGTATTCATGAGCTCATGATTTATATAAGGACTAAGTGATATCATGGTTTGAGAATATAGAATTTTGAGGATTTTGGTATGTGGAAAGTGTTAACTTTTAACTGTATTCATGTTTTCACTATGGTTCAATGGGTATTCAAGAGAATACATGATTAAGGCCTTTGAATGTTTGGAATGTGACCAACAAGACATATCTTATGATATATGGGGATCAAAGATGGTATTAAATCTCTGATAATCGTTTTCACTATATGATGACAATGGACTGCAGTATTATTGATAAGCCTAATGACTAGAATTGATTATGTTGGATATAAATTAGTATTGTTTAAGGATAGAAGTTCTTTTTTTGATATTATTGATGGGATGTTATAGTAATTTAGTTTTAGAAAAAGGACAACCTGCAGGATGGGCGACAACCCATCGCGTCGGACAAGGCTGTGGGAATCGAACCCACAACCGAAGTGCGACTGGCCTTTATCACCTACCACTGGCCTACATTAAGTCCCTGTTTAGTAGAAACTTGTTTTATTTTATTAAGAAGTATGATATATGAAGTATAAGTCCATTTTGGGAACCATTTATGATTAATTTCACTATAGACAGACTTATGTATTTTTTGATAACTTTTCTATCCTTTTGTTTGAGACAGATGGAATGACCCATCATTCTATCACATGATCTGCTAACACATCACGAATGACAAATTCAACTTCATTTCTTTAAGAGATGAAGTGGAAATTGTACAAAGAATGACAAACGGTGAGACTATACCAAAATCACGAAAGTATTTCTTCTAATTTCAATTTCATCAACTTTAGGGAAATGATCTTGAAAACAAAAAATGTTGTCCTAGTGCCCTTATATCTGATGAATCAGATGGTACCTTAGATCATCACAAATTTATGGCTTTGTGATTGCTTGCTTTTACATAGCCATGTTATCTACCACTCTCCATCAGAACATGATGGTTAGTTTTCTCTTCCATATCCACATTTTCACCTATGTGGAAACCCAGTGATTAGTCTATTTGGGTAACCGTTACGTTTCATACTTTTGTTTTTAAAGATTGGTTTTGATATTGCTTTTTATGATGTGGGTTTCTATTAAAGAAACTTTAGAATAGTAACCCATTTATAACCCCGACGAATTTCGAGGGCGAAATTCATTTTAAGGGGGGTAGAATGTAACAGCCTGAGATTTTATGAAAAATATTCTTTTTAATTTTATTAATGTCTTGTGTTGTACGCTACACCAAAAGGAGCTTGCACAACACGCATCCTTGACTTGTCGTGCATTACATGTAATCGCAACCTTTCTCGATAGCATGTGTAGTACGCAATACTGAGTTTCACGAAACAACGATACACTATTAAAATATTATTAAAACTAGCCGTTATGAATAGTAATAACCACTTTTTAAATTTTAGAAATTTTAGCTCTTAAAATGGACTTAATTTTTGGATTTGGAGTATCGAATTTAGCCTAAGGTGAAATTTTGGTACTTTTCGGATAACTTTCATTTTCTGATGAATAGTGAAAATTACTAAATTATAATTAAAAAGATCTTTTTTAATCGAAATAATTAATAGTGATAAATTATTAAATTGAGTGGTTTTAAAGTATATTTAGAATATGTTTTTACAATTTGATACAATGTTGGTAATTGGATGTAATTTCACATTTAAACCAGACATAAACAAGTGTTAATCTTTTGATAGTTATTATCTCTTAAAAACACGCTATTTATTGTGACAGCGGAAAATAATTATAAAATTAATTAATGCAACTTATATGTTGGGAATTTTTTAAAATAGAAATCATTTTTAAATTTGGTATATCAATTATAGCTTAGGGTTAAATTTTGGCATTTTTCTGAAATACTTCAATTTTTGATGAATAGTGAAACTACTAAGAGGTAGTTAAAAAAACTAATTTTTTCATAAATCTTAGTTTTACTGCTTATGTGATTGGAATTTCAAAAATCTGAGAGACACGGTTGATGTTAGTAAGTAAAAAGCGGTTCAATGAGATGAAAATAATTTTTTGGTGAATAGTAACTTTTTACTTTTTTTACAACGGTTAAAAGTAAATAGAGTAATTAAGGGTAAAAATGATATTATTATTACTCTAACACATGTCCTAATTCTATTGGACAAGATTAATTCGACCAAAAACAAACTTATGAATAAAATATGACCATTTAGGCCCACTTGGATTAGATTAGAACATTTATTATTAATTTATTTAAAGAAGGGTTAAAATATTTAAAATAAAAGTTTTATAACTAAATCATTTTAATATGGGGTTATCCATATAATAAATTCGACTATAAATATTAATTATAAAGCTAAAAAGATTTCATACATAATGATATTTTATTTGTAATTTTGATACATTAAATAATTTAATTTATTTATGACACAAAGATGATGCAGTAATTATCTTATTAATGAAATATTGACATAATTGATGTTATAAACTCAAAAATAAATATTATTTGACACTTTTTATGAATTACACTAATTTTCTAGGTTAATATGACATGTTATTATTAATTTAATTAACTTTTTTCGAACGTATAATTCTGTTATGATTTTCACAAAAAATCAATTACTAAATAGTGTCAAAATTGACAAAAAATAGTTTTTAAAACAAATATTATATTATTAATTGTTATTTTATTCCTAAAAATATATGGTTCGGCCAAATGACTTAAATACGGTTATATATATTAATAATAAACCACTTGGGGTTCGTTTGTCTTGTTATAGTAAGTTTATTAACCTTATAGTATAAGAACACAAGAAGACACGAAAAAAGTAAAATTATTTAACTTAATGTTAAATCTAAATGATAAGGTTAAAATAGGAACCTAAACTTGTCTAAATTCTATTGGATGAGAGTATTTCGACCGATCCCAACCTTAGCTTTGAAATAAATCAATTTGGAGCTATTTAAAACCGAATTTGGCTTAATAATAAAATAATATTTTTAGTTATTCCAAAGGTGCCCCTCTCCTCCCTTATAAAAGGGCATCTCCTCCCTCTCCACCTCACACCAATTTGAGCATTCAAGCTCGGACAACCCCTACCAAAATCTCTTCTCCACTTCCCTAGTATCATCCTAGAGGTCCTGGTCTTCTTAAAAGACTAATTATAGTTCCCTAAAAGGAGGTCTCAAAGAAGCACTTCAAAGAAGAGGTAATATCCATTACCGATCCTTTCCAATTTCTTTCTTTTTCAACTTATTCTTCTTTAGATATTTCATTATGAAGTAATAACATAAGTATAACACATATACTGATATGTTATTATAAGTATGAAACAACCCTATTTAACCATCTATCCATCCTATGCAAAATGAAATCACCGCGCGTGCGTACGTACGGAATACCGTCTCCACACCGTGGTGTAATCTATTTTCTGCCACCACCTTAATAGGATGGGTATAATGGTGTAATGAGTAACTATATATGATTATTATAAAGTAATATTAATACTGAAATAGTATACATACACTTCAACACAATTCCACGACCATGGGAAAGATGTCATCGCTTGTGCGTACGTACGGAATACCGTCTACACGACGCGATGAGATTCATTCTCCACATTAACCATTCATGAATGATTATAAAGTATATATAATAAGTACTAATGAAATATATGACATAATAATGATACTGTATTTATGTATATATATATATATGTATGTCATCTACTTACTTCCATTCAAGACAATAAGGAAAGGAAAACAACGTTCATGCGTACGTACGGACTACCGTCTCCATGAACGGTGTGTTTCATTTCATTTATCTATCTATTATATATATACATATATGGAATATATATGATATATAAATCATGTTTTATATTCTGGATGTAAGTAAATCATGATATAAATAATAATAATGTCATGAACAAAAAGTCCAAACACGAACGAAAAATGAGACGATTTTACCCAAAACGCTACTTTAACATGAATTTACAAAAGAACGGGTAATATAAAGTCATAAGTGGACCATATATGATATAATTACAATGAATATGATTCTGGAATAAGTCAATAACATGATTTAAATCATTATACAGGAGGTTCGGACACGTACAAAGCAAGTCGGACCTAAGGTAAGGGAAATATCACAATCTCATTTTTATCTGAGATTGTTTATACTTTGGCATTTACTGGGGTGTATTTTATCATCCACATCCATGTTTCCTCAAAATGTAATATTATTTCCATCGAACTACAATTGTTTAAATCCAATTTTACCCTTCAGTGAGTTTTTTGTAAAAGATATGAAAGGAATATTTTGTCGTTTTTCATACGAGGTACTTTTTGAGTTTTCTGACAAAAGTACGAGAAGAATGTTTTTTTAACTTATATGGCATGAAAGGATTTTTACGGTTTTATAAATCCATATTTTCATGAAGATTACTCAAAATGATTTCATGACTATTTTCAAGAAAATCCTTTTCTTTTAAAAATTCATGACATTTTGTGAAAAGAAAATGATTTTAAAGAAGAAATGATATTTTCCTCAAGAATTCATTTCAAGTGTTTTTCTCAAAACTATTTTCCATCTAAGATGACATTATTTGATATGTATGTTTCAAGTTAAATGTCTCTATGATTTAAATGGTTTTCATTTTCTTATGATGAAATGATATCCATTGTTTATGGATTGTGATGGCATGATGTTTAGGAATCCCATTTTTATTACATGGGTTATGCAATGATGTACGATTTAAGATTTTGTGGCACACATAATAATGGTATCATTATGAGATGGGTGGGAACTATATCTCCCTCCAATACATTGTGTAAATATTTTATATCTCATGAGATAGACATGGCTGGAATGGTAGGTTATACCGGTTCAGTGAAACAGGACTGAAATGAGGGTGACTCGGTTCAGAAAGGGACTTTGTCCACCAAGATAGTCTTGGCAATGAGTCTTGACTAACAAGAAATGATTCTCTATCATTATGTGTGTATGACACAACGTTTCATTTTTTATGTTGTGATTATTGGGATTACATTTCACTTCTATGATTTATTCCATGTTATGATATTATGAGCTCTTCTGCAGGTTATGATTTCCAAAAGCTATATTCTTATGTATATGATGTGATTGATATTTCTTTTGTTTACCCTTACTGAGCATTTGAGCTCACCCTTTTATGTTTTCGTTTCCCCAGGATATAAAGAAAGGTTTTAGGTATAAAAAAAGAAAGATCTTTATGGGTGATGTTGAAGATCTTTCACCACGATTAGAAGATTTTATTCCGAGATTCCAAAGACACTAGACTATTACGGTCCTTGTGTGTGTGTTTTGTTATGTACTAAGTATTCCGCAAAATAAATGTAATATCTATGTACGTTAAGCTTCGGGTCTCTACATTTGGTATCAGAGGAAAAGTTTAGTCATCCTTTGGAAACTAGGATGCGAAAATGTTAGTAAGATCCCTAGAGATATTTCTAAGGTACGTCTAGGGATGTCCCTAAGGATAAGTATACGTATAGGATATAGTCCTATAACTATGGTAAAGATATTAGATTAAACCAATGATGTTAGATATTGAAGTTACTCCCCCTTTATTAATATTTTTGCCTCTGATACTATTCTTTTTGGGTTTTAGAAAATGGCTGGAAACAAGATGATTCACGATAATGGAGGATATGATGGACAATGGAATGATATTCTTCATGAGAAAACAAATGAAATGGGATTTGGAAATCCAAACATCATTATTATGCCGAATCAGCAATCTCATAATATGATCAATAAAGTAAAAGTTGGTAAGTTTCCGGACTCGGCTAATAAGAGAATGATGGATTTTCATTATGATCATAGAGGAAAGAAAGTTAAATTTCCCCTATGTAAATCATGTGGGATGAGGCATCTAGGAAAATGTTTCAAGGGATCTGGAAGATGCTTTGGGTGTGGAAAAGAAGGACACAATGCAAGTAAGTGCAAAGGATAAGGTTCAGTTAACACCATGGATGAGGATAATTGTATTGCTACGACATCATAAATGGTTAAGTGTCTTAAATGTGGAATGTATGGGCATTATGCAAACCAATGCCCTAAGGGAGAGACTCATGAAGAGAATCAGTATGGTCGTATGGGTAGTATTTATGTGGATTATGATGAAGAGACTACAAATGATATGTGAGATGAATGAATTGTTGAAGCTCGGTTAATGGTTTAAGAATGTAGGGAAATGATTACATGTTTATCATGTGTAATGTTTTATAAGAAATCTCATGGTACTGTGGAATAAAGAGACATCTAAGGATTGTTACATTGTTGTCTTTCCTTGAGTTTTAAAAGTGTATGATTAATGTTACCAGTATCCATGAAAGGTTATTCAGATATTTTTGGAATGTAGATGATATGCGCATAATTATGGGATAAGGAGAAAATAAAATGTTTAACAGTATTCATGTGCACATGATTTATATAAGGATTAATTGATATCATGGTTTGAGTATATAGAATTTTGAGGATTTTGGTATGTGGAAAGTTTTAATTTTTAACTGTATTCATGTTTTCACTAAGGTTCAAAGGGTATTCAATAGAATACATGATTAAGGACTTTGAATGTTTGGAATGTGACCAACAAGACATATCTTATGATATATGGGGATCAAAGATGGTATTAAATCTCTGATAATCGTTTTCACTATATGATGACAATGGACTGCAGTATTATGGATACGCCTAAAGACAAGAATTGATTATGTTGGACATAAATTATTATTGTTTAAGGATAGAAGTTCTTTTTTTGATATTATTGATGGGATGTTATAGTAATGTAGTTTTAGAAAAAGGACAACCTACAGGATGGGCGACATCCCATTGCGTCGGACAAGGCTGTGGGAATCGAACCCACAACCGAAGTGCGACTGGCCTTTATCGCCTACCACTGGCCTACAGGAAGTCCTTGTTTAGTAGAAACTAGTTTTATATTATTATGCAGTACGATATATGAAGTATAAGTCCATTTTATGAACCATATATGATTAATCTCACTCTAGACGGACCTATGTATTTTTTGATAAATTTTTTAACCTTTAGTTTGAGACAGATGGAATGACCCATCATTCTATAACATGATCTGCTAACACATCACGAATGACAAATTCAACTTCATTTCTTTAAGAGATGAAGTATAAATTGTCCAAAGAATGACAAACGGTGAGACTATACCAAAATCACGAAAGTATTTCTTCTAATTCCAATTTCATCAACATTAGGGAAATGATCTTGAAAACCAAAAATGTTGTCCTAGTGCCCTTATATCTGATGAATAAGATGGTACCTTAGATCATCACAAATTTATGGCTTTGTGATTGCTGGCTTTTCCATAGACATTTTCTCTACCACTCTCCATCAGAACATGATGGTTAGATTTCTCTTCCATATCCACATTTTCACCTATGTGGAAACCCAGTGATTAGTTTATTTGGGTAACCGTTACGTTTCATACTTTTTTTTTAAAGATTGGTTTTGATATTCCTTTTTATGATTTGGGTTTCTATTAAAGAAACTTTCAAATAGTAACCCATTTATAACCCCGACGAATTTCGAGGTCGAAATTCATTTTAAGGGGGATAGAATATAGCAGCCCGAGATTTTATGAAAAATATTCTTTTTAATTTTATTAATGTCTTGTGTTGTACGCTACACCAAAAGGAGCTTGCACAACACGCATCCTTGACTTGCCTTGCATTACATGCAATGGCAACCTTCCTCGATAGCGTGTGTAGTACGCAATACAGAGTTTCACGAAAAAACGATACGCTAATAAAATATTATTAAAACTAGTCATTATGTATAGTAATAACCACTTTTTAAATTTTAGGAATTTTAGCTCTCAAAATGGACTTCATTTCTGGATTTGGAGTATCGAATTTAGCCTAAGGTTAAATGTTGGTACTTTTTGGATAACTTTCATATTCTGATGAATAGTGAAAATTACTAAATTATAATTAAAAACAACATTTTTTAATCAAAATACTTAATAGTGATAAATTATTAAATTGAGTGGTTTTAAATTATATTTAGAATATATATATACAATTTGATAAAATGTTGGTCATTGGATGTAATTTCACATTTAATCCAGACATAAACAAGTGTTAATCTTTTGATAGTTATTATCTCTTAAAAACACGCTATTTGTTGTGACAACGGAAATTAATTATAAAATTAATTAATGCAACTTATATGTTGGGAATTTTTTAAAATAGAAATCATTTTTGAATTTGGTATATCAATTATAGCTTAGGGTTAAATTTTGGCATTTTTTTGAAATACTTCAATTTTTGATGAATAGTGAAACTACTAAGTGGTAGTTAAAAAAACTACTTTTTTCATAAATCTTAATTTTACCACTTCTGTGATTGGAATTTCAAAAATCCGAGAGACACGGTTGATGTCAGTAAGTAAAATGTGGTTCAATGAGATGAAAATAATTTTTTGGTGATTAGTAGCTTTTTACTTTTTTTACCTCGGTTAAAAGTAAATAGGGTAATTAAGGGTAAAAATGATATTATTATTTCCCTAACACATGTTCTAATTCTATTGGACAAGTGTAATTCGACCAAAAACAAACTTAGGAATAAAATATGACCATTTATGCCCACTTGGATTAGATTAGGACATTTATTATTAATTTATTTAAAGAAGGGTTAAAATAGTTAAAATAAAAGTTTAATAACTAAATCATTTTAATATGGGGTTATACATAAGATAAATTCGACTATAAATATTAATTAGAAAGCTAAAAATATTTCCTACATAATGATATTTTATTTGTAATTTTTAGACATTAAATAATTTAATTTATTTATGACACAACGATGATGCAGTAATTATCTTATTAATGAAATATTGACATAATTGATGTTATAAACACCAAACTAAAAGTTATTTGACACTTTTTATGAATTACACTAATTTTTTTTTGTTAATATGTCATGTTATTATTGATTTAATTAATTTTTTCGAACTTATAATTCGGTTATGAGTTTCAAAAAAATCAATTACTAAATAGTCCCAAAATTGACATAAAATATATTTTAAAACAAATATTAAATTATTAATTGTTATTTTATTCATAAAAATATATGGTTCGGCCAAATGACTTAGATAAGGTTATATATATTTATAATAAACAGCATGGGGTTCGTTTGGCTCGATATAGTAAGTTAATTAACCTTATAGTATACGAACACAAGAAGACACGGTAAAAGTAAAATTATTTAACTTAATGTTAAATCTAAATGATAAGGTTAAAATAGGAACCTAAACTTGTCTAAATTCTATTGGATGAGATGTTTCGACCCATACCCACCTTATCTTTGAAATAAATCAATTTTCAGATATTTAAAACCGAATTTGGCTTTATAATAAAATAATATTTTTAGTTATTCCAAATGTGCCCCTCTCCTCCCTTATAAAAGGGCACCTCCTCCCTCTCCACATCACACCAATTTGAGCATTAAAGCTCGGCCAACCCTACCAAAATATCTTCTCTACTTCCCTAGTATCATCCTAGAGGTCCTGGTCTTCTTAAAAGACCAATTTTAGTGCCCTAAAAGGAGGTCTCAAAGAAGCACTTCAAAGAAGAGGTAATATCCATTACCGATCCTTTCCAATTTCTTTCTTCTTCAACTTCCTCTTCTTTAGGTGTTTCATTATGAAGTAATAACATCAGTATCACACATATACTGATATTTTATTATAAGTATTAAACAACCCTATTTATCCATCTATCCATCCTACGGAAAATGAAATCACCGCGCGTGCGTACGTACGGAATACCGTCTCCACACCGTGGTGTAATCTATTTTCCACCACCACCTTAATAGGATGGGTATAATGGTGTAATGAGTAACTATATATGATTATTATAAAGTGATATTGATACTGAAATAGTATACATACACTTCAACACAATTCCACGACCATGGGAACGATGTCATCGCTCGTGCGTATGTACGGAATACCGTCTCCACGACTCGATGAGATTCATTCTCCACATTAACCATTCATGAATGATTATAAAGTATATATAATAAGTACTAATGAAATATATGACATAATCATGATACATGATTTATGTATATATATATATATATGTATGTCATCTACTTACTTCCATTCAAGAAAATAAGGAAAGGAAAACAACGTTCATGCGTACGTACGGACTACCGTCTCCATGAACGGTGTGTTTCATTTCATTTATCTATCTATTATATATATACATATATGGAATATATATGATATATAAATCATTTTTTATATTCTGTATGTAATTAAATAATGATATAAGTTATAATAATGTCATGAACAAAAAGTCCAAACACGAACGACAAATGAGACGATTTTACCCAAAACGCTACTTTAACATGAATTTACAAAAGAACGGGTAATATAAAGTCATAAGTGGACCATATATGATATAATTACAATGATTATGATTCTGGAATAAGTCAATAAAATATTTTAAATCATTATACAGGAGGTTCGGACACGTACAAAGCAAGTCGGACCTAAGGTAAGGGAAATATCACAATCTCATTTTTATCTGAGATTGTTTATACTTTGGCATTTACTGGGGTGTATTTTATCATCCACATCCATGTTTCCTCAATATGTAATATTATTTCCATCCAACTTTAATTTTTTAAATCCAATTTTACCCGTCAGTGAGTTTTTAGTAAAAAATATGAAAGGAATATTTTGTCGTTTTTCATACGAGATACTTTTTGAATTTTCTGACAAAAGTACGAGAAGAAAGTTTTTTTTAACTTATACGACATGAAAGGATTTTTACGGTTTGATAAATCCATATTTTCATGAAGCTAACTCAAAAATATTTCATGACTATTTTCAAGAAAATCCTTTTCTTTTAAAAATTCATGACATTTTGTGAAAAGAAAATTATTTTAAAGAAGAAATGATATTTTCCTCAGGAATTCATTTCAAGTGTTTTTCTCAAAACTATTTTCCATCTAAGATGACATTATTTGATATGTATGTTTCAAGTTAAATGTCTCTATGATTTAAATGGTTTTCATTTTCTTATGATGAAATGATATCCATTGTTTATGGATTATGATGGCATGATGTTTAAGAATCCCATTTTTATTACATGGGTTATGCAACGATGTACGATTTATGATTTTGTGGCACACATAAGAATGGTATCATTATGAGATGGTTTGGACCTATAACTCCCTCTAATACATTGGGTAAAGATTTTATATCTCATGAGATAGACATGGATGGAATGGTAGGTTATACCGGTTCAGTGAAACAGGACTGAAACGAGGGTGACTCGGTTCAGAAAGGGACTTTGTCCACCAAGATAGTCTTGGAAATGAGTCTTGACTAACAAGAAATGATTCTCTATGATTATGTGTGTATTCCACAACATTTCATTTTTTATGTTGTGATTATTGAGATTACATTTCACTTCTATGATTTTTTCCATGTTATGATATTATGAGCTTTTTTGCAGGTTAATATTTCCAAAAGCTATATTCTTATGTATATGATGTGATTGATATTTCTTTTGTTTACCCTTACTGAGCATTTGAGCTCACCCTTTTATGTTTTCTTTTCCCCAGGATGTAAAGAAAGGTTTTAGGTATAAAAAAGGAAGATCTTTATGGGATATGTTGAAGATCTTTCACCACGATTAGAAGATTTTATTCCGAGTTTCCAAAGACACTAAACAATTACGGTCCTTATGTGTGTGTTTTGTTATGTACTATGTATTCCACAAAAGAAATGTAATATCTATGTACGTTAAGCTTCGGGTCTCTACAGTAAAATGTTTCAGGAAGAGGATGTGATAGGGAAAGATGAATATTCAGGGCTATAGATGTGGAAGCAGGGCTAGGGGAGAAACATGGGGTGGTTTACATTTCAACATATTACAACCACCCCCTTTGTGGTCCTCACATGGCTTAAAGAGCTGGATGACATTGGAAGAGAGTAGCTACAAGAAGTCAAGGAGTGTGACTCAAGGGCTCTAGGAATGATTCTTGGTTCGGTATCCATCTAATACTAGCTTTCGTATCAATAGAATTAGGTACCAATCATTCCTTCCTTCCACGAATCTTGTCAAGGACATATAGTTTCCGGTTTAACCATTGAATTGACCCTCACATCTAGATATACCATTGGGAAAAGACTCAATAATTACACTTACGCCGATTGTGTGATTTGTCCCTTGAGGCAAGAGTTTCGGTTGGAACCTCTTGGTGGAAGCGTCGAGGCCTTACGACGTTTGTTTGGCTATGGACTGGACATCCACAATTTATACTCAGATTGAATGTATCAGGCAAAAAGGTTGTGGTTTATCTACAATGTTGAAATGGGGGTTTCATTTATTGATAAAAAAGGAAACCCAGGTAGCATAGGTTAAACTCTTGCATAAGAGGGTGTAGTTGATCACTCATGAGTTGCCCAGACTTATCCTCATCGGAGTAGGAATTTTGAGTTACAAGTTCCCCATAGTAGTGGAAGAGTGTGGGGACATCTTTTCAAAAATATGTTTCCAAGATTACCTCCTTAAAGGGAGAAGAACTAATGCTTTGGCCGGATATTACCAGAGATGTTTTCTAGATTTTACCATTGTTACGACACCATTATCAAGATTGAAGAAGAAGGGAAAATACTTCATTTGGTCAGAGATATGCCAGTGGATTTTTTAGGAGATGAGGTAGAGGCAGACTAGTTCCCCCGTCATGAGGCTTCCATAGGAGGGTGTAGGGTACATAGTTTACTACGACGCATCTGAGACCAGGCTCAGATGTGTCCTGATGGAGGATCATGTAGTGATCACTTATGGTTCTCGATAGCTGAGACAGTATGAAAATAACTGTTCTACCCGTGACCTGGATTTAGTAGCAGTGGTCTTAGCCTTGATTATGTGACGACATTACTTGATGGGTGATCATTTTACAGTCTACTTGGATCACAATAATCTCAGGTATAACTTCCCTCAAAAGGACCTGAACCTGAGACATCAATGTTGGCTTGAGTTTCTCTATGAATATTAATTCGAGATAGTCTATACTCCTGGGAAGGGGCACATGATAGAAGAATAACTAAGCATGGAGATTTCGGGATGGAGTTTCATTTGAGCACCAACTTTCATCCTCAGACGGATGGCCAGACTAAGTGGACTGTTTAGACCCTCAAGGACTTGCAACAATCTTACGTCCCCAACTTTGATTGTAGTTGGGAGGATCACTTTCCTTTGGTGGAGTTTACATACAACAACAGTTATCACTCCACCTTTGGGATGGCACCTTTGGAGGCATTATACGGGTGACCGTGCAGATCACCCTTGTGATGAAATGACCTAAAGGAGTCAGCACTAGTGGCACTAGAGATTGTACAGGCTACCATGGAGATGGTGTAGATCATCAAAGAGAGGATGAAGACTGCATAGAGTTGGCAGAAGTCTTATGCCAACAAGAGACAGATACCTCTTGAGTTCGAGGATGGTGACCATGTCTTTCTATGGGTCTCACCCAATGAGGTTTTTGGCAATTTGGAAACTATATAATGTTATCTTCGAGGTTCATCAAACCCTTTCAGGTCCTCATCATAGTTTGCGAGGTGGCTTACCGCCTACCACATCCCCCTTTGTTGCATTGGGTGCACGACATCTTCCATGTATCTCCGCTAAGGAGATACATACATGACCCTTCTCACGTCATTCAACATGGAATGCTGGACATCAATGATGGGGAGAAATTTTTGGAGATTCTAGTAGAGATTGAGGATCGACAAGAGCATGTCCATCGTGGGCTGTCAATAGCTCCGGAGTGCGTTAGTTGGCTGCACAGGAACCTCCAGGAGAGAATACGTGAGCTGGAGGCTCAGATTTGTGCTCATTACCCCCACATGTTTTCCAAGTTTTGAGTTATGGATTATGGGGATGCAAAGCACTTAGGTGGGGAGAATGTAAAGACCCTAAATTTCCATGTAATTTTTTAAAATATATGAAAATTTAATGAGTCTGCAAAAAATGTCGGTGCATGATTCCGAGGCCCGGTGTGCTAGAAATAAATTTCTGAACTTTGTTTCAGATATGTTCAGTAAAAGTACGAGTGGATTTTTCATCCTTTTGAACTGGTGCTCAGAATCGAAATTTGAGGGCACATTTGTACTGATTGTGCCGGTGTTCGGTTAAGGATACCTTCTCCTCAACCGTAGTGGATTGAGAGTGAATGTTAGATTTTTTGTTTTTTTGTGGAAGAATGAAATAAATAAAAATGTTAAAATTTTTATTTTATTTGATGAAACCTCCCATGTGGATGTTTTAAAGTTGGGGACCGCCTAAAAAAAACTTCCCACATGTATGTTATGGAGTTGGGGACCACCGAGCCTAAAAACCCCATTTTGAATTCCTAAAGTTGGGGACCACCCAAACCCTCATAATGGTAGAAACCTCTTGAACTCACATTTAATAGGAGATAACTTTTGGTATGCTCCCACATTAATGGTGCCACCTCCCATTAAATAATTTTTCCAATTAATTATGCCAACGTACCAACATAATTAATCTATCCAATTTAAATAATTTTGGAACCTTTTTCCTTTTAGAGGATTTGGTTGGCGAAGGAGAAGGGGAGAGCACGGAGAAATACTCTCCATTGAAGAACAACCTCCATCGAAGAACTATTATCCAACGAACCAGAAAATGAGCTCAAGATCGAAGGAATGTGGCGAGCATGGTGAAATTCGACAACTTCTAATTATTTATCGCACCAACAACAATGAACATTCGAGGTGGGGCATGTTGTTTTAAATTTCCCCTTACACATTCTTCACAATTCTTCATAAATCAGAAAGAAATTATATCCAATTTCTACTGTTCTATCATGGAGAGTGTGGGAAAAACAAACATGGAACAAACTCTCCTATATTATTGTTATTAATTGTTATGTTCTTTGCGAGGGAGGAGGATGGAAAAGGACACCGTTGGGGCATGAGAACGACAGCCAACACTACCACCAACCGCGATGAAGGTGATGGCCTCTGCAGCCTCGCGGCCTCCGTGCGCCCCCATAGCCTCCATCGCCCATTGGCTTCCGTGGCCTCATGGACTTTTCCGTCTCATGGCCTCCACAACCTATGAACACCCCTGAGGCCTCCTCGCTGCCCCTGTGGCCTCCGCGGCCTCTGCGGCCTCCGCGGCCCCACACCACCCTCACGGCCCCTGCGGCCGCCATGCCACCCCGCAGACCTTACGACCTCCGCACCGCATTGTGTCCCCCATGCCACATCCTAGTCCAGGACCCCCAGTGTGTGCTTGGTAGGGTCGACCCAGGCCGGGTTGGGCCGATCGGGTCGGACCGAATCCAGACTATTTGGGACCCTATACTCTCTTTTGGACATAACTTTGGCACTGGGCATCCATTTTACAAACTATCTATGGTTATAGAAACCTTGAAGGAAGAAAAACCTTTTTATATACCCCACATGGGTTTTGGATAACATTGGGGTACGGTCGGGATGGATCGAGCACGAATCCAACATGCCCTCATAACTAAAAGGCTAATAACTTATAGACCGGGCGGCTGATTGACGCACCATATTTTTTCATTTTGACCACAATGATGTGGTTGTCCTTTGGGATACTTATTCATGAGAATTCATGAAAGTTGGAGTATAGAACAATGGATTGTGGAGTGGACCCTCCCAGATACATGTGAGCTCAGTGCGGGAACCCAGTAGCTGGCTGTGACATTATAAATGGATCCTTTATTGGTCTGTGATTGAGGGTCCCACATAGAACCACTCTAGGATTCCATGTGCGACTACTATAGGATCCTATGTGGGTCTAATGATGTACTAGGATCATGTGTGGGTCTGATAACATACTAACTATGTACTAGGATCCTGTGTGGGTCTGACGACGTAATAACGATGTACTAGGATCATGTGTGTGTCTGACGATGTACTGGGATCATGTGTGGGTCTGACGGGGTACTAGGATCCTGTGTGAGTTTCACGATGTACTAGGATCCTTTGTGGGTCTGATGGGGTACTAGGATCCTGTGTGGGTCTGATGACATACTTTGATCATTTGTGGGTTTGATGGTGATTTAGGATCCTCTATTGGACTTCCTCTTAACGGATTAAGATGATTTAGTAGTTATATCTAATCATCTTTACAACCATACATAAGTAATACCTAGTGTGAGCCGAGTTTGTACCTGTGTTGTACATTCCTTCATGGAAATACCTTGGTGGTATAATTCTGTGTGGCATACCTATGTGGTACTTTCCTTCATGGTAATACCATTGTGGTATACTTCCATGTGGGGTACCAGTGTGGTACTTACCTTTATGGTGATACTTGGTGGTATACTTCTGGGTGGCGTACCTTGGTGGTACATACCTTCATGGTGATACCTTTGTTGTATTCTTATGTGTGGCATACCTATGTGGTACCTTTACCTTCGTGGTGATACCTTTGTGGTATTCTTCTATGTGGTACTTCGACCTGTGTGGTACATCTTGCTTCGTAGTGTTACCTATGTGGTAATTCTACCTATGTGGTACCCCTAGCTTCGCGGTGTTACCTATGTTGTACTTCTATATGTGTGGTACATATCGTTGTGGTGTTACCTGTGTGGTACTTTCCTTTGTGGTGTTACCTTCATGGTATTCCTTCCATTGTGAAATAGATGATCTTTGGGATTTTGAGATGTACTTTGAGATGGGTTTACACGATAACTGAGGTATATGTATGGATATATACATAAATGGGTTTTAAGTTGATTCCATGTTGTGTGGGTTATCCATGGTGGATTTTGTTAGACATTGTGGGTCTCAGGGAACTGACTAAGTATTGTTATACTCACCCCTACACGGGCTATGCCCGCACCCTATTTTGTTTGGTGAAGATGACAGACAAAGCAGACTGAGGACAAGAGTACCAGGACTAGACGGTGCCCGGAGGTGGACCATACGGCATTTTGGTACTTAGAGGAGACAAGTGGACATGGAGTGAAAAGGAGGAGATCTATACCTACCCTTAAATTACGAACCTCGTAGGATTACTCAATGGCTGTAATTCTATTTGTCCAATTGTATTGTATTTTAGTTGTACTTTTATCTTTAATGTTGGGCTTGTATTTCGGCCCCCTTATACTTTCAATATTATTTTTTCTATAAAATTTACTTGTGTTTTTATCTTGTTGTGTGCTTGGTTGTGTGCGTTTATAGGCTATAAAGGCAATGCCTTCCCATTTTTTTTGGAATACTCCTTTCAGTGCTAGACGCCAACCCTGGCCTATAGATGGTGGGCTTGGGTAGTCACGACACGGGCGTTGGGGGACATGTCGTGATAATAGGAATCCAGAAGTTTATATGTCATTTGATATTCCTATTTGTAAGCATGTGTAATGGTACTTAATAGTTAATATTAATAGTAATTCATGTGTTAGACCCATAATAGACTTTAGAGATATGTTCCCTAAAAGGGGGTGATTCAAGATATAAGACCCATTCTAAATTCCCCATGGACATGTGAATCTCTCACTGTCCAAGCCAATATTGATCTCACTTGTTAGAAGTGTCACAAATCTATTCCCCTATTACGTGATGATCTAATTAATTGATATCCTTATTTAGTTAATATCAAAGATCACAAAATCCACATTCAATAACTGTCATTCTGTAGAATATAAGAAAAGAATGAACATATGATAGATGAATTTTACTTGGTTTACCAAAAGTGTGATATGTCTAAGGATCACACACTGACATTGTGTTTATGTGATGAAATCTAGTAATAGTTGCTAGTTTTGTGGATATAATGTTTCGACTGTGGTCACTCCATTCAAGGCTCACTGCCTTTACAAGATTTTTCATTTGGTTCACTGAAACCCATGGGTCACTCCCTTTTTCCTCTCCCATTTCTCACTACATTAGGTGATAACGATTTTGGGATCATAGGAAAGTGCATTACTTCAATGTTAGATAGTTGATGCGCTGATTATTTCACATTGAACTTCACTATGCTCTATCAAAGCTGGTTGTCAACAATACCAATGAAATAGATTTTACTTACTCGTTGAACTAGTATTCCTGGAATATATCCATTGTTAAGGTCCTCAAAAATTTCCCATCAATTTTTTTATCACAAAACATAATTCATTCACAAAACATTTACACCACATTTGCGAAACATTCTTATTGTTCATGAAACTTTTCACTTCTCAAAAAATCACATTCTTTCATGAAACTAACAACCATTCATGACTCTTTATAAACATTCATGAAACCCCTTGGTTTGACTGAAAAAATTACTTTCTTCATGGAACATATGATCTTATGAATCCATTGTGCATGAAATATAGATATTTGAAATAAATAGTAAGAAATGTGTTTATTGAAACATCTCTGATATCTTAAAAAATGTACGAGATTGTTCCTGAAGGTGTTTCTCATGAACAGTTGAATATGATTATTTATATTAAAAAAGATTCATATCATTAGGTAATTTCATATATTATAGTACCTAAATAATATAAACACCATAACATTATAATTTTTATTAGTGTTGCTATTTTATCAGGGATTATCTAAAAAGATATTGTGAATCATGAGAAATAATTCATTCCTTATACTAATGGGTCCTAGAGTTTTTTTTAGAAAAATAAAAATCTCTGTTGTATTTAATCTATTATTATTTATATTATTTTATTATATGTTTTTGTTTTTTTATTAATTATCAATATATTATTTATAAAATAAAATGATTTATTTCACATTATTGGTTGGATAGAGAAGTTTATCAACATTAATAGAAAACCTAACAACATTTTTGTGAATAAACATTCCAGAGACTTTGGAGCGAGTGATTTTCATTGCTATTTACTATTATTTAATTTCTATAAAGACATAATAATGAGGTTTTTAAAAAAAGTATTAGACCTAGTTATATGGGGTTGAATAAAAGGGTCAAACAGTGCAAATTAACTCTATTAGTTTCATTTGATTCTCATAGTTGGCCGTAATTAATTAGTTTTATGTCTTGTTTTTTGTTATAAATTATTTTTCATTTTTATGTATTTATTGTAAGGAAATAACAACAAATAGTAATGATTTTTTTTTTGAAATAGAAAATATCATGATGTTTAGAAAATTTTAAGAATAATAGTTTATATTATTATACTAATAGGTTAAAATTCAAGAATCATGGGATGTGAACCCCTCAGAATCATCGTAGGTTTACCATAATGATGTAGTTGTAGTCATTTTAGGGAAAGAGAATCTGGAGAGTGAATGGGGGATGGGTACTGGGATTTATCCATCAGTTTTATTTTGTAGGGAATTGCCATTATTTGTTTCTACACCCTATAGGTATTTCCTCAATTCCATTAACCAGGAAGCACAAAGAGAAATCTGGAGGTAGAAAGTATAATTTTAAGAACATGACTCTTATAGGAAAACATTGGATCGATGGTAGTCAACATTGGACAATTATTCCATTTCTATATTTCAGTGGATGACAAGCATGATCCCCGAGGAAATTTCTTGACTTATAGATCATCCTTCTATGTGAATTCTAAAATCTATAGATCATTACCAAATTTTCAAATAACACATACAGTAGCCCAGATCTATAAAGTATTATTTTTTTCAATTCACATCTCAAATATCATCCCTTAAAAATAATCCTGATAGGGTAATTCTGTCAAGAATATTTATAAATTGAGGGATTCAATTAATAAAATCAAATATTTTTATTATATTGATAGAAACATATAATCTTTCATCCGACATGTTGTGTGCCTAGAATGACTAAAAAACAGTTTAAAAATATACCAATGCCTTTAAAAACATCATTTATGGTGTAAAAGTCCAAGAAACAAGGCTGAATGACGTTAAAATCATAGTAAAACAAATATATATATATATATATTAAGTGTAGGAACTATCACCAAGTCAATATGAGATACATTTTTATGAATATTTCCATAAACACATTTTTAGTGTGTTAAAACACTAAAACATACATGTAACAATAAAAACCAAAGAAAAAGATCTCATATTTGTGTGAAATCATAGTCAAATAACATTAGAATAACTTTTTATGTGTATTTGTAGACACCATATCCATCCGACATGTGGTGTGCTTGGAATGACTCAATATGCAGTTTTAAAAGATACCAAATCCTTTAAAAAGACGTGTCAGAGGGTCAGAACCAATAAAATGATGTAGATGACCATGAAATCATAAGACAATAACGGTATATTGATCTTTGAAATGTGGTAACTGGATCCACATAAATTCAAGTTACGATATGGTTGTGATACTCATAAACACATTTTAAGTGTTTTGAAACACTAAAATGTGTGTAATGGTCCAAACCATATAAAACTTCGTCAAATTTATTTTTGAATCATGGGAAAATGACCATTGAATTATTTAAGATGTGTAATAGTATATAACATGTCCAACTGACATGTGGTGTGCTTGGAAGGGCTCAATATTTAGTTTGAAAAGATACCAAAGCCTTTAGAAACATGTTTTATGGAGTCAAAACCAACCAAATAGTTTCAATTGGTTATGAAAACCTATAAAAATGATCGTATATTTATTTTAAAAATGTTGGTACCAAATATATGTCAATTCATGTTATGGGTTGAATGATATGCCCATAAACACTTTTTTAGTATTTTAAAAAACTAAAACATGGGTGCAATGGTCAAAACCATAGAGAACGACAACATATTAATTTGAAATCACGGTAAAACCATATTTGAAATAGTTTTGATGTGTAATATTATATGAAAAATACACTTATTGTGTGGTGCGCTCGGAATGACTCAACATGTATTTTTAAAAGACATTGAATCCTTTAAAACCATGTGCCTGAGGGTGGGGGGGGGTTAAAAAAAATGTAACAACATAAGATGGCCATAAAATCATAGAAAAGTGGTTGCAGATTGATTTTTAAAATATTTAACCAATGCCACATGAATTTGAGTTACTATTTTACTAAGATGTCCATAAACATGTTTTTAGTGTTTTAAAACACGAAAATGTATGTGTAATAGTGAAAAGCATAAAAAATCCTCAAATTAACATCAAATCATTGGGGAACCACCATTGAATTATTTTTGACGTGTAATATCACATAACACATCTATATGACATGATGTGTGCTATGAGTGTCTCAATAAGTAGTTTTAAAATATACCAAAGCCTTTAAAAACACGTGTTAGGGCCTCAAAAACCAAGTAAAATGTGTCATATTGATGTGAAATAATAGGATAACAACCATTTATTGATTTTTTAAATCTAGGAACTGATTCAATATCAATATGAGTTACTTTTTCCCAAGATTCTATTAAAAGTGTTTTTTGTGTTTTAGACACTAGAACATGCATGTAATGGTCAAAAACATAGCATTAATAATATGATGGGAATGAAATCATGGTAAAATCACCATTCAATTATTTTTTATGTTTATGAGTAGAAGAAATGTTCTTCCAATGTGTTGTTTGCGGAAAATGAATCAATAGAATTTTTAACAGTTACTAATGTCTTGTAAATCATGTGTTAGGTGGTTAAAACCATAAAAGCAGTGTAAAAAGGCTATGAAATCATAGTAAAATACTAGATATTGATTTCAAAAATGTAAGAATTTACGTAATGTAAATTCGAGTTATAGTTTGGATGGGATACCTATAAACTCATTTTTAGTGTCATAAAACACTAAAATGTGTGCATAATAGTCAAACCTATATAGAATGACCTCAGATTAAGGTGAAATTATGGGAAACCACTATTGAATTATTATTTAAATGTATGAGAATAAAAAACATCCATCTAACTTATGGTGTGCTCAAAATGAATGAAAAAGTTGTTTTAAAAGGTACTAAATTCTTTAAAAACATGTTCCAGTGGGTAAAAATCAAGTAAAAAATTCTGAAGACCATGAAATCATAAGAATATGACTTTAGATTGAGTTTTGAAATAAAGGAACCAACACCATGTCAATCCAAGTAATGGGTTGGTTGAGATTCCCATAAAGGAATTTTTAGTGTTTTAAAACTCTAAAACATGGGTATAACAGTCAGAACCATAAAAAACAACCTCATCTTGGCATAAAATCATGATAGAACAACTATTGAAATATTTATGATGTGTATGGTTAGAAAAAAATACATCTGATGTGCGGTGTGCTCAGAATGACTTAACAAACAAAATTTAAAAGATACCAAAGCCTTTAAAAACATGTTTCATTAGGAAAAAATGAATGAAACAACATCCAAAGACCTTAAATCATTGGTCAATCACTTTAGATTTATTTTTTTAATGTAGTAACAAACTCCATATCAATTTGAGTTACGATTTGGAAAATATCCCCATAAACATGTTTTTAGTCTTTTGAAAATATAAAACATGAGTGTAATGGTCGAGATCCTATAAAATGAGCCCAGGTTGAAGTGAAATCTTGGTAAAACCACCAACTAATTATTTTTGACGTGTATGAGGATCCAAAATGTCTATTCAATGTGTGGTCTACTAGAATATTCTCAATAGTGTGTTTTAAAAGATACCAATGATTTTTAAAACTTTTGTGAGGGGGTCAAAACTAATGAAACAACATTATATTATCATGAAATCCTAGGAAATTTAGCATATAATTATTTTTGAAAAGTATGAACCAAATCCATGCTAACCCAAGTCATGGTTTTCCTGTGTTTCTTGTGAATACATTTTTATTGTTTTAATACACTAAAACGTGTGTGTAACAGTCCAAACCATAGAAAACAACCTCAGATTGAAGTGAAATCATGAGGCAAACACCATTGAATTATTTTTTTAATATACAAAATGTTTTCATAAAAAAGTGTTTAAAATTTTATTATTGAGTAATTTTAGGCACATCGCAAGTCTGCTTAAAAATTGATTATATTTTAATATATTTATCCCATTTCAGTTCCAATTGTTGAATTGTATCTTAAATAGGTATGCTTATGTTTTTAAAGTGTTATTAATGATATATTTTTTATGTCCAAATTTATTATGCTTTATTAACAAAATAACAACAATTATGTGAAAAATTCTAAATATATTATGTGTGTGTTCTCTTTTATATTTCTTTTCATAAATGTTTTTTTTGTATTGTAGGTGACAGATTATAGTAGTAGAAAGGAGTTTTATCATTATGATACACATAATTACTAATAAGGAATTCATGATGTTTGATGTACATGGACATTACATTACTTTTGCGGAATACTTAGTATATAACAAAAACAAACACACAAGGACCGTAATAGTTTAGTGTCTTTAGAAACTCAGAATATAAACAACTAGTAATATTGAATGATCTTCAACATCTCCCATAATGATCTTCCCATTTTTGTTTACTTACTTAAAACCTTTCCTTATTTCCTTGGGAAAATAATACGTAAAAAGGGTGAGCTCAAATGCTCAGTAAGGGAAAACATAGAGAACATAAAACAATCTATAAATATTTGAAAGCAAAAACATGAACATGAAATCTAAACATAAAAATCATGAGCAAAAACATAAATTGTGGAAGTACGTAAGGCATATATCATAATGGAACATCAAACATGAAAAATTATAATGGGAATAAAACATGTAATTGTGGAAACCATTCATCACATTTTATGATTTCTATAGTATCCAAGGCATTGCTACCATGACCATCTTAGTGGACAATGTTCCTTTCTGAATCGAGTTCACTCCTCATTTCAGTCCTATAACACTAAACCGGATTAACATACCGTTCCAGCCTTGTCTATATGATGAGATATAAATCTTTACCCAATGCATTGGAGGGAGATATAGGTCCCACCCTTCTCATAATGAAATCATTCTTACTTGTGCCACAAAATAAACATACATCATTCATAATAACCCAACGAATAAAATGGGTTTCATAAATATCATCCCATCATCACATAATCCATATAAAAGAAATGGATATCATTTTATAATAAGAAAAGTGAATCCATGTATATCATAGATACATTATACTTGATACATACACATTTGAAAATAATTTCATCTTAGATGGATACTGGTTTTGATAAAACACTTGAAATGAATTCTTGAGGAAAATATATTTTTTTCTTGAAAATCATTCACTATTTAAAAAAATCCATGAAATTTTAAAAGAAAGTGATTTTTTTTAAAATAGTCATGAAATATTTTGGAGGAAGCTTCATGAAAATAAAGATTTATAAAACCGTAAAAATCCTTTCATGGCCTATAAGTTAAAAAACATTCTTCTCGTACTTTTTCAAGAAAATTCAAAAAAGTACCTCGTAATGTAAACAAAAGAAATATTCCATACATACCATGTAGTAAAAGTTAAAAATGGGTAAAAAGAGCATTAACAATACATGAAAACATTTTGAGAAAACATGGTCTTGGATGATAAAGATAACCCCAGTAAATACTTACGAATAAACAAACTCAGATAAAAATGAGATTGATAAATTATCCCTTACCTTAGGCCCGATATGATTTGTATGGATCTGAACCTCCTGTATAATGATTTAAATAATTTCATTGACTTATTACATATTCATATTCATTGTTATGATATCATATATGTATCACTTATTACTTTATATTACCCGTTCTTTTGTAAATTCCATGTCAAATTAGCGTTTTGGGTAAAATCATTTCATTTGTCGTTCGTGTTTTGACTTGTAATTATTCATATGATTAATTATAACATGATTACTTAATTCCAGAATATAAAACATGATTTATATATAATATATATTCATAACATACATATTTATAATAGATCGATAAATGGAATGAAATACACCGTTCATGGAGACGGTATGTCGTACGTACGCATGAACGTTGTTTTCATTTCCTTATTGAGATGAATGGAATGAAGTAGATGAAATACATATATATATATATAAATAAATACATTAGCTTTATAATGTAATATATTTCATTATTATTTCTTATATATACTTTATAATTATTCTTAAATTGTTAACATGGAGAATGAATCTCATCGCGTCATGGAGACGGTGGTCCGTACGTATGCACGAGTGATGATATCGTTCCCATAATTATTGAATTGAATTGTAGAGGATGATACAATATATCATAATCATTATTATTTTATAACCTCTATGTATAGTTATTATTTACACCATTATACCCGTCCAAGTAAGGTGGTGTTGGAAAAACAGATTACACCACGGCGTGGAGATGGTATTTTGTACGTACGCACGTGCGGTGATTTCTTTTTCCATAGGATGGATAGATGGTGAAATAGGTTTGTTTCATACTTATAATAACATATCATTATATGAGTGATACTGATGTTATTACTTTATAATGAAACAACTAAAGAATAATAATTAGAAGATGAAATAATGTTGAATGAATCGGTAACGGACTTTACCTCTTCTTTAAAGTGCCTCTTTAAGACCTCCTCCTTGGGCACTAAAATTGGTCTTTGAAGAAGACTGGGACCGCTAGGATGTTCTTAGGGAAGTTTAGAAGAGAATTTGGCAGGTTTTGGACGATCATGAATGCTCCAAATGGTGTGAGGAAGAGAGGGAGGGGGTGCCCTTTTATAAGGGAGGAGAGGGGCACCTTTGGAAAAACTCAAAAAATAATTTTATTATAAAGTAATATTCGGTCTTAAATAGCTCAAAATTGATTTATTTATAAGCTAATGTGGGGGTGGGTCTAAATCCTCTCATCCAATTGAATTTAGACAAGTTTAGGTTTCTCTTTTAACCTTATCATTTAGATTTAACTTTAAGTTAAATAATTTTACTCTTACCTTGTCTTCTTGTTTTCTTACACTATAAGGTTGCTAAACTTACTATAAAAAGCTAAAAGAACCCCAATTTGTTTATTATTAGTATATATAACCTAATCTAAGTAATTTTGCCGAACCTTATATTTTTAGGAATAAAATATCAATTAATAATATAATATTTGTTTAACAAAACTATTTTATGTCAATATTGACACTATTTGGTAATTGATTTTTGTGATATTTATAACAGAATGATTAGTTAGAAACAAGTTAATAAATCAATAATAACAAGTCATGTTAACCTAAAAAATTAGTGGAATTCATAAAAAGTATCAAATTACATTTATTTGGGTATTTGTAACATTAATTATGTCAATATTTCATTAATAAAATAATTACTGCATCATCTTTGTGTCATTAATAAATTAACTTATTTAATGTCTAAATATTATAAATAAAATACCATTATATAGGAAATAGTTTTATATTTATAATGAATATTTATAGTCTAATTTATCGTATGTGTAACTATATATTAAAAATGATTTAGTTATTAAACTTTTATTTTAACTATTTTAACCCTTCTTTATGTAAATTAATAATAAATGTCCTAATCTAATCCAAGTGGGCCTAAATTGTCATAGTTTATTCCTAAGGTTGTATTTGGTCAAATTACACATATCCAACAGAATGAGGACATGTGTTAGGGGAATAATAATATCATTCTTAACCTTAATTACCCTATTTACTTTTAACCGTGGTAAAAAAAAGTAAAAAGTTACTATTCAGCAAAAATTATTTTCATCTCATTGAACAAAATTTTACTTACTGAAATCAACCATGTCTCTTGGATTTTTGAAATTCCACTCACAGAAGTGGTAAAATTATGTTTTATGAAAAATTCAGTTTTTTCAACTACCACTTAGTGGTTTCACTAATCATCAAAAAATGAAAGTTTCCAGAAAAATACCAAAAATTAGGCCTAAGATATATTTGATATTATGAATTCAAAAATGATGTCCATTTTACCAAATTCAAAACACATCAGCTGCATTAATTAATTTAAAAATTAATTCATGTCGTCAAAACAAATAGCATGTTTTTAAGAGATAATAAATATCAAAAGATTGACAATTGTTTATGTCTGGTTTAAATGTGAAATTACATCCAATGACCAAAATTGTTTTAAATTGTAAAAATATATTATAAATATACTTTATAACCACTCAAATTAATAATTTATCACTATTAATTATTTCTATTAAAATAGTTGTTTTTAATTAAAATTTAGTAATTTTCACTATTCATCAAAATATGAAAGTTATCCGAAAAGTACCAAAATTTCACCCTAAGCTAATTTCAATATTACGAATCCAAAAATTAAGTCCATTTTGAAAGATAAAATTTATAAAATTTAAAAAAAGTGGGTATTACTATTCATAACGGCTAGTTTTAATAATATTTTAATAGCATATCCTTGTTTAGAGAAACTCGGTATTGCGTACAACACACGCAATCGTCGAAGGTCGCGATTGCGTGTAATGAATGCCAAGTTAGGGCTGCATGTTGTGCAAGCTCGTTTTGGTGTAGCATACAACACAAGACATTAATGAAATTAAAAAAAATATTTTCCATAAAATCTCGGGGAGTTATATTCTATACCCCTTAAAATGAATTTCTCCCTCGAAATTCATCAGGGTTATAAATTGTTTACTACTTGAACGTTTCATTAATAGAAAGCCACATCATAAAAAAGAATACCAAAACATGTATTTATAAACTAATGTATGAAATGTAACGGTTACCCAAATTAACTAATCATTGGGTTTCTACATAGGAGAACATAGGTGAAAATGTGGATATGGAAGAGAAATCTAACCTTCATGTTCTGATGGAGAGTGGTAGAGAACATGGCTATGAAAAATCCAACAATCACAAAGCCATAAATTTGTGATGATCTAGGGTACCATCTTATTCATCGGATATTAGGGCACTAGGACAACATTTTTGGTTTTCAAGATTATTTTCATAAAGTTGTAGAATTTGAATTAGAATAAATACTTAATTTATTTTGGTACAATCTCACTATTGTTCGTGCTTTGAATAATTTCCAATTCATCTCTTAAAGAAATTAATTTGAATTTGTCATTCGTGAAGTGTTAGCAGATCATGTGATAGAATGATGGGTTATTCCATCTGTCATAATCAAAAGGTTAGCAATAGTTATATACATAAGTCAATTTATTGTATATCGTTCCAAAAATTGACTTATAAATCATCTATCATACCACTTAATAAAATAAAACTATTTATACAGGACTTCATGTAGTCTAGTTGTAGGCGATAAAGCCCAGTCGCACTTCGGTTGTGGGTTCGATTCCCACAGCCTTGTCCGATGCGATGGGATATCGCCCGTCCTGCAGGTTGTCCTTTTTCAAAAACAATATTACTATAACATCCCATTAACAATATTGAAAAAAGGTCTATCCTTAAACAATACTAACTTCTGTCCAACATAATTCATTCCAATCTTTATGCTTATCCAAAATACTTCTTTCCAAACTCATATTATAAAGAGAACGATTACTAAAAAGGTCATATAACAAGCATGAGAATACTATCATGTATCCCTCATATATCTTGTTGGTCACATTCCAATCATTTGAATACCTTAATCATGTATTCTCTTGAAAATGAATACCCATTGAACCTTATTTAAGACAATAATGTTTTTAGAATTTAACACTTTCCACATACCAAAATCCTCAAAATTCTATATAATCAAACCATGATATCACTTAATCATTATATCAATCATGAATACTGTGAAACATTTCATTTTATCCTTATCCATTCATTATGCGCATATTATCTTCTTTCCAAAAATATCTCAATCACTTTACATGGTTACCGGTAGCATTCAACTTATACATTCAAATACATTAGAAAAACCAATAGTGTAACAATCCTTAGATGATTCTTTATTCCATAGTACCATTAACTATACAACATAACTCTTGATAAACATACAATCATTCCACCATCTTCTTAAACAACTGACTGAGCTTCAACACTTCTTTCATCTCATATATCATTTGTAGTCTCCTCATAATCATCCACATAAATACTACCCATATGACCATGATGATTCTCTTCATGAGATTTTCCCTTAGGCATTGGTTTACATAATGCCCATACATTCCACATTCAAAACATCAAATCATTGTTGATGTCTTAGCAATGCCATTATCCTTGTCCATGTTGTGAACTGAAACTTTTCTTTTGCACTTTCTGGCTTTGTGTCCTTCTTTTCCACACCCAAAGCATCTTCCAGTTCCTTCGAAACATTCTCCTTGTTGCCTCTTCCCACATGATTTACATGAGGGAAATTGAACTTTTTTTCCCCTATAATCATCATGAAACTCCATCTTTCTATTATTATCTGGGTCGGTAAACTTACCAAAGTTGATGATTATTGATCATATTATGAGATTTCTGATTAGACATAATAACAATGTTTGGACTTCCAAATCACGTTTCATTTGGTTTCTCATGAAGAATATCATTCCATTGTCCATCATATCCTCCATTATCATGAATCATCCTATTTCCTTCCATTTTCTAAAACCCAAAACAAGTGTGAGAGGAAAAAATCATGCTAGGGAAAACAACATAGTAAAGTGGGAGTACCCTCAATATCTAACATCTTAGGTTAAATTCTAAGATTGTTACCGTAGTTGTAGGACTGTATCCTATACATATACTTATTTTTAGGGACATCCATAGACATACCATAGAATTATCTCTAGGGATCTCACTAACGTTTTCGCATCTTAGTTTCCAAAGCTTGACTAAACATTTCCTCTGATACAAACTGTAGACACCCGAAGCTTGACGTACATAGACATTACATTACTTTTTCAGAATACTTAGTACATAACAAAAATAGACACAAGAGGACTGTAATAGTTTAGTGTCTTTGGAAACTCGGAATATAAACAACTAGTCATGTTGAAATGTCTTCAACATCTCCCATAATGATCTTCCACATTTTGTTTCCTTACCTAAAACCATTCATTATTTCCTGTGGAAATTAAAACATAAAAAGGGTGAGCTCAAAAGCTCAGTAAGCGAAAACATAGAGAACATAAAACAATCCATAACAATTTGAAGGCAAAAACATGAACATGAAATCTAAACATCAAAATCTTGAGCAAAAACATAAATCAGGGAAGTACGTAAGGCATATATCGTAATGGAACATCAAACATGATAAAATATAATGGTAATAAAACATGTAATTATGGAAAATCATTCAGAACATGTTATGATTTCCATAGTAGCCAAGGCATTGCTGCCAAGACCATCTTAGTGGACAAAGTCCCTTTCTGAATCGAGTTCACTCCTCGTTTCAGTCCTGTAACACTGAACCGGATTAACTTATCGTTCCATCCATGTCTATCTCATGAGATATAAATCTTTATCCAATTAATTGGAGAGATATATAGGTCCCACCCATCTCATAATTAAATCATTCATACTTGTGCCACAAAATAATCATACATCATTCATAATAACCCAACGAATAAAATGGGTTTCATAAATATCATCCCATCATCACATAATCCATATAAAAGAAATGGATATAATTTCATTATAAGAAAAGTGAATCTATGTAAATAATAGAGAAATTATACTTGAAACATACACATATAAAAATAATTTCATCTTAGATAGAAAATGGTTTTGATAAAACACATGAAATGAATTCTTGAGGAAAATATCCTTTCTTCTTGAAAATCATTTTATTTTCACAAAATTCCATGTAATTTTAAAATAAAGTTATTTTGTTTAAAATATTCATGAAATATTTTTTATGAAGCTTCTAGAAAATAAGGCTTTATAAAACCGTAAAAATCCTTTCATGCCCTTTATGTTAAAAAAACATTCTTCTCGTACTTTTGCCAGAAAAGTCAAAAAAGTACCTCGTAACGTAATCAAAAGAAATATACCTTAAATAACATGTTGTAAAAGTCAAAAATCGGTAAAAAATGTCTTTAAACATACATGATAACATTTTTAGAAAAACATGGGCTGGGATGATAAAGATAACCCCAGTAAATACTTATGAATAAACAACCTCGGATAAAAATGAGATTGATAAATTATCCATTACCTTAGGTCCGATATCCTTCGTATGGATCCAAAAATCTGGTATAATGATTTAAATAATGTCATTGACATATTACATAATCATATTCATTGTTATGATATCATATATGTTTCACTTGTGACTTTATATTACCCGTTCTTTTGTAAATTCCATGTTAAAGAAGCGTTTTGGTTAAAATCATTTCATTTTCCGTTCGTGTTTTGACTTGTAAATATTCATATGATTAATTAGATCATGATTACTTAATTCTAGAATATAAAACATGATTTATATATAATATATATTCATAACATACATATATATAATAGATCAATAAATGGAAAGAAATACACTGTTCATGGAGATAGTAGGCCGTATATACGCATGAATGCTGTTTTCGTTTCCTTATTGAGTTGAATAGAATTAAGTAGATGACATACATATATATATACACATAAATCTAGTAGATTTATAATGTCATATATTTCATTATTATTTCTTATATAAACTTTATAATCATTCTTAAATGGGTAACATGGAGAACGAGTATCATCGCGTCCTGGAGACGGTAGTCCGTACGTACGCACGAGCGATGATATCATTCCCATAATTATTGAATTGAATTGGAGAGGATGATACAATATATCATAATCAGTATTATGTTATAATAACTATGTATAGTTATTCTTTACACCATTATACCCATCCAAGTATGGTGGTGTTGGAAAAACAGATTACACCACGATGTGGAGACGGTATTCCATACGTACCCACGCGCAGTGATTTCATTTTCCGTATGATGCATACGTGGTGAAATAAAGTTGTTTCATACATATAATAACATATCAGTATATGAGTTATACTTATGTTATTACTTCATAATGAAACATCTAAAGAAGAAGAAGTAGAAGAAGAAATAAAGTTGAAAGAATCGGTAACGGACTTTACCTCTTCTTTGAAGTGCCTCTTTGAGACCTCCTCTTAGGGCACTAAAATTGGTCTTTGAAGAATACTAGGACCTATAGGATGTTTCTAGGGTAGTTGAGAAGTCAATTGTTCTAGGTTTGGCCGAGCCTGAAGGCTCAAAATGGTGTGAGGAAGAGACGGAGTGGGTGCCCTTTTATAAGGGAGGAGAGGGGAACCATTGGAAAAACTCAAAATATTATTTTATTTTAAAGTCATATTCGGTTTTAAATAGCTACAAATTGATTTATTTCTAAGCTAATGTGGGAATGGGTCGAAATACACTCATCCAATAGAATTTATACAAGTTTATGTTTCTATTTTAACCTTATCATTTAGATTTAACATTAAGTTAAATAATTTTACTCTTACCTTGTCTTCTTGTTTTCTTACACTATAAGGTTAATAAACATACAATAAAAAGCCAAAAGAACCCCACGTTGCTTAGGATTGATATATATAACCTTATCTAATTCATTTTGCCGAAACATAGATTTTTAGGAACAAAATATCAATTAATAATATAATATTTGTTTAAAAAACTATTTTATTTCAATTTTGACACTATTTGGTAATTGATTTTTGTGAAATTTATAACAGAATTATTAGTTATAAAAAAGATAATTAAATCAATAATAACATGTCATATTAACCTAGAAAATTAATTTAATTCATAAAAAGTATCAAATTACATTTATTTGGGTATTTGTAACATCAATTATGTCAATATTTCATTAATAAAATAATTACTGCATCATATTTGTGTCATAAATAAAATAAATTATTTAATGTATAAAAATTATAAATAAACTACAATTATGTAATAAATCTTTTTATATTTCTAATGAATATTTATAGTCCAATTTATCTTATGTATAACTCTGTATTAAAAATGATTTAGTTATTAAACTTTGATTTTAACTATTTTAACCCTTCTTTAAGTAAATTAATAATAAATGTCCTAATCTAATCCAAGTGGGCCTAAATAGTCATAGTATATTCCTAAGTTTTTATTTGGTAGAATTACACTTATCCAATAGAATTAGGACATGTGTTAGGGTAATAATAATATCATTCTTACCCTTAATTACCCTATTTACTTTTAACCGTGGTAAAAAAAGTAAAAAGTTACTATTCATCAAAAATTATTTTCATATCCTTGAACCAAATTTTACTTACTAAAATCAACCATGTCTCTCGGATTTTTGAAATTCCACTCACAGACACGGTAAAATTATGTTTTATGAAAAATTTAGTTTTTTTAACTACCACTTAGTGGTTTCACTATTTATCAAAAAATGAATGTTTCCAGAAAAATACAAAAAATTAGGCCAAAGATATATTTGATATTATGAATACAAAAATGATTTCTATTTTACCAAATTCAAAACATATCAGTTGCATTAATTAATTTAAAAATTAATTCCCGTCATCAAAACAAATAGTGTGTTTTTAAAAGATAATAACTATCAAAAGATTGACACTTGTTTAGGTTTGGTTTAAATGTGAAATTACATCGAATGACCAACATTGTATTAAATTGTAAAAATATATTCTAAATATAGTTTAAAACCACTCAAATTAATAATTTATCACTATTAATTATTTCTATTAAAAAAGTTGTTTTTAATTAAAATTTAGTAATTTTCACTATTAATCAAAATATAAAAGTTATCCGAAAAGTACCAAATTTTCACCCTAAGCTAATTTTGATATTATGAATCCAAAAATGATGTCCATTTTGAAAGATAAAATTCACAGAATTTTAAAAAGTGGCTATTACTATTCATAACGGCTAGTTTTAATAATATTTTAATAGTATAGCATTGTTTAGTGAAAGTCGATATTGCATACAACACACGCTATCATGGAAGGTCGCGATTGCAAGTAATGCAAGCCAAGTCATGGATGCATGTTGTGCAAGATATTTTTGGTGTAGCATACAACACAAGACATTAATGAAATTAAAAAGAATATTTTTCATAAAATATAGGGGTGTTACATGATGTTTCTTAGTTTTTATGGTATGTTTAAATACAATAAAAAATTCTAATATAATTAGGATTTATTATCTTCAGTCCAGATTTATATTTTATATTTGTTACAATTGATTAGATGATATGGTCATTTTTTCATATGATGGTGACAGATATTGAGGTATATGGGTGAGGTGGATGTCATGGGATTGATGTATTGTCCATGGTTTTCTAGTCATATAATATATAGCTTCTCATTATAAGTGGTAAATTATATTACCTATTGATATGATAAATATTCCAAGAATGATACAATGTAAATTGTGGATGCAAAATTGTTGACACTATTACTGAAGGTATTCATAATGCATAACTCAATATATATGATTTAGTATTTAAACATTACATTTCATGTTTGGGGAAGGGAACCAAATTTTACAACACTCCCACATGAATTATATAAAACTTGTTAATGGTCAAATTGTTAGTTCCCACATGATAAGATCATGATTATGCTGACTTATGGCTTTAGTCATTGGGCCCATTAAATTTTCCTATATAGTTACTATATTATTTATGAATTTAGGTCATTAAGTTAATCTTTTTATGAGTTGATATCATAGAGTATAACCTTTTTATCCTCTATCATA